>VWZK01008946.1:0-32201 GCA_013396935.1 Baryphthengus martii | reverse complement strand
CGAGGGGCGGACGAGAGCGTAAAAAAAAATAAAATAGAGAAAATAGAGAAAAATTTAAAAAGAAGAAAGAGAAAAAAGAAAGAAAGGAAAAAAAAGGAAAAAGTGAAAAGGAAGAGAGAATCTAGGTCGTGCTGTTCTTAAGAAAATAAAATATATGATTGCCTCACTCGAAAGTATCTATGCTACACTCTGGGTATGCTTTACATCTTATGTAACTAATATCAACCGTGGGTTAGCCAGTCTCTGCCTGATATTACGCCACAAATGCCTCTACCATGCACAATGCAGCAGTAGAAACGGTAGTTCTCATCCATCCTTTTCAGACTGTGTGAAAACAAAAAATGCTCTAACTCATGAAATTTTGAAGGGATTTTTTTAACTTTTTAAGGCAAAGAAGAGGAAAAATCCTGTGATTATTTTACTTGCATCTGCAGGAAGTTAGTAGAAACACTGGTCTTCAGCTGCCATAGACCAACAGGTCACTGTCAAAACAGATATGTTTAGAACATGTGAAATTGTTAAATTACATTATGCTGTATCAGAGCAGTACCTATGAGGGCTCAGGACACTGTTGCACAGCACCAAGCCCTGAGTTTCACTGGCCATCTGGAGCTTGTCTCTGTTGAGCTACATTAGCTCAATTGTTGTCTTTCAATTAGAATTGTCTTTTTAAGCACATAAAAAGGATCTAGTCTTCTTCACAAAAAAGCAAAACACACACTAATAATTTCAGACAAATATCCATGTAAGACCCAGCAATAAGACAGCACGTCCACAACTGAGAGGAAAATAATGGGTGTTCTTAACTCAAGGTGCCTAATTTACAATGGTTGGCTGGAGTTAAAACAGCACTGAAGCTGACATGCCCTGCGTTTAACCTAGGCAGATGATTTAAGATGTGAAGCAGAACAGCCTTGTCTGTGGTGGTGATTGAGAGCATATATTTTACCTACCTCTTTTAAGCAACTGTTAGCACTGCTGCCAGCATAGCAGACATATATGTATACTGTCTTGGAGGAGAGGAACTGAAGTCCAGATAGAAGCAGTACCACTTGGTGACAGTTTTACAAGATGAAAGTTAAAACATAAGCCAGAAGTATCAATCAAGGGTCTTAGCCAGGAGACAAGTCATTGTCTCCATGACAGGGGAGCTCAGGGCACATGACCAGAAAAAGGAACACTTTGACATGGTGTTCAGAGAGGTGTGCATTGCACTAGGATCTCAGCCTGGCAGAGTGCTTGCTCACTGGCGATACAATAAAACACAGTCAGTAGAAAGAGATGTCGTGTTCCTCATCTTCCAGAAACGAACTTCTTGCTATGGCAGTGATATGGTGTCCTACTGTCTGGCTGAGTATCCTTGCTGAATGTTTCCTTTGGGTAGGCACACCTAAAACAATCAGGCAGTAAAGGAGACTTGGATGGAAAGTTATCAGCTATGGGGACAGAGCTTCAAAATGCTACAAGAGACATTTCAGCTCAATGGATTCACACCTCTTTTCCTGGGTGCTAAGCTAGCATGAAACACCCTCCCTAAAGTGCCTATCTAGGTAGAGATTTAAGTCATATTAGAATGTGAGCCCGAGTCCAAGATATTGTCAGGGTAGAGAGCAGGAGCACAAAATGAGGAGTATAAACAGGAGTTTAGCATTTACTCTAGCAATATGCCATCACAAGTAAAATAATAAATACTGGTACTGAAAAAAAGATCAAATAGCTTGTTCTCAGACAGTTGTTCAAAACTGGGAGGAGATTTCAGGGAAACACATAGATTTGAAATTATTTATTTCTCAACTGTAGTGTAAAAAAAAAGTTTAAAAATGCACACATGTATTGAAAATGGGTGCTTCCATGTGAAACTACAGGTAGAAGTTATCATGGAGAGAATTTCAAGCTATGCTTATTAGATGAATCTCAAGATATCTGACTGGGCTGAAACACTACAGTTGGAAAAGTATCCATCGTAGTTCTGAGATTGCTTTGTTCAGAAATAACCTGACCAGTTGTTCTAGAAATGACTTCACAAATCCACCATGTCCTTTTACACAAAAACACTCTCAATCTGAATCTCATAGTTGTTCTCAGATCATGCTTGCAGCAGTGAGATCATGTAGCTAGCAGACCTCTCCTCCTCTCACATGGACACAATAGGGCTAAAAAGTTTTCAGAAAAGGCAATATAAACCACAGCTCTGTGACAGCCTGCCTGAGAGGGGCACACTGCCGGTTGCCACTGAGGCGGGCCAGACCCCTGGACCCCATCAGAGACTATCATATTGTAACAACATCAAAATTGAGTGTAAAAACTAAACCTCTTATAAAGACTATTTTGTTATTATGTACAGTCTTACAAGGGAAGAGTCAAAGATGTTGTCTGTTTGCTGTAGAGGTACTCAGGATAGAAAATTATTTCTTGCCACACTGGCCATATCTCTCCAGGTATGCACAATTACACTGATACATTATTTGAAACCAATCCAAGACCCAGCTTCCATTTCTCCCTGCTTCCCATAGCAGCAGACTCCTCTAGCACCTCTCTCCTCCTCCTCCTCTCATCAGGAACGCTCTTCTAATTCCTGACTTGAGTATGCTCATGGCCAATTTATTCACATTATTCTTTTATCAATATTGTCCTCCACTTTAAGTAGCTCTGCAGCATTTACCTCTCATGTATTCAAAGAGAGCAGTTGTGTCCCTTCTTACATTTCCATATAATTATAAATCTCCTCTTTCATGCTCCTTTTAGTCTATCACTGTGTAGCTTGGTTGACAGGGAACAGGAATGGCTGATATTTAAACTGTGCAGTAAGAAAAATACAGAGGAGTAAGTGGCAATTGTCGCAAGTGTTTTAAATATACAGAATAAAAGGAAAAAAGGGCTTGTCTATTTTTAATGGAGACTGAGGGTTTTCTAAACACTCTCCCAAGCACTTTTATTCCCAGCTAGAACTCTGCACAGAGGCAGCTATGTTGATGCACTGGCAGTTATCAAAATCTCTGAATATTTTCTCCTTCTCCTCAATCTTTTGTTTGTTTGTACCTTGTTTGTTTGGGTTTTTAAAATAAGATTTATTTTATTTAATGACAAAATAAATGTGACGAAAACTACAAAGATTAATTTGTTCATTCACAAAGAACAAAACTTTTCACTCAGTAAGAGCCACACACTGATTCAGGGAAGAGTGGCATGCATACTCTTAACTCCAGGATAAAATAAATCGCTGTCACAGTTTACAAATACATCTGTTTGGATATGATGTCTTAGTCCCACACAGTCTTTCAGCTTTGCAATGAGTCTTTCCGTGACTGCTGAGAAAATACAAAGTGTGTACTTATACACTTCTCATGAAAAAAAAAATGCTTTAGTAAAACTCTCCCACAGTTTTCTTGAAAATTAAGATTTTAATTAATACATGTATTATCAAGGAATTTAATGGACACATACACTTAGGACAGGCATTGGAACAGAGATCAGGCAGGCCCACACAGTCTGTGTGCTCCTTCAGGGTCGTGCAGAAAGTCTCACGCTACATGCAATAATGGGGCAGGGGGCAGGCAGAAAGAACAATGAAGTTTCACTGCCACTGTCAAGTCAAGGAAAATTTTCAAGTTCATTACGTACGCAAGTTTGCTCTGCCAAGCACCAAGAAGCAGAAGGAGGAGTGAAAGAATGAAAAAAACAATGCTACTCCTTTCCCATGAACAGAAGAGCAGCATTCAGATGGCTGAGTCACATGAGTCACACTTGACTCTCTCCTGCTCTTGGGGAAACGGAGCCACATACTGTTTGCTGTGCTAGGGGACCAGGAGAGACACCATCTAACTTAGAGAGCAATGACCTTCCCAGGTACATCCAGGGCTCTCCCACAGATGAGGCCAGCAGTTGAGACAACTATCTCCCACTCAGTTACCTTAAACACAAGGCTCAAACTTTTTTTCCACTGGTCAACCTTGCCTGCACTTGCCAGCAAAAAAGAAGACCTGGATCCAGAAACACAGAGACATGGCAATCTAGCTATCTGCCAACCTAAGCACTCCCTTCACAGGTTCCATTCTTTCAGGAGATGAGAGTTATCAAAACTGCTCCACCATTCCAGACTTAGGTTTTTTTGTTTCTTTCCTTCCTTCCCACGGAAGATAATTCACAGCCATTTGAATCCCAAATTTCTGCTGATGCTGCATGTTTGGCATTCCTTTAAGGTCAGTATCAATGCAAATAAGCCACAAGACTCAAATTACCATGCAAAACTGTAAGTAGCTGCTAAGTAACTTCATTCGTGTAGGTAATGACAAATTCAAATTGTAAAAAGATGCATATCAAAGTCAGCAGATTAAATTTATTGTTTGCATTAACACATTTGTGAAGTGACAGCATCCACTCAATTTGAAATCAGTTCACTGGGGGTAGGCAGGGAATAATTCTAGAATTGCACAGGGTGACCATCGATTTGTCCCTGGTACAGACACTTTAAGGTATTTTGTTTCTAACAAGCACTGTTATTTGTACCAGCGATAGGAAGTTCCCTAGCAACCTTTGCCACATCTGTGGCTGCAGCTGTTATGCTTTAGCAAACCACATGATCACCTGTGGAAATTCTCAGCTTTCTCAGCAAAGCAAATCCTTTGAGACACGTACTTCAGCCACTAACGCAAATCTGCACAAAACAGAACTGATTGTATGTATCCAAACTCTCACAGCTAAGCTGTAGGTGAGAAAATGACAGCAACCAATACAGTTTTCAAACCAATTACTTAGCAAATGTTTAAGTTTCTGTGTAGCCTTGAGCAAGCACTTGATTTCAGCACATGGAATGCGTACACAGAGGCAGTGCAAAGTTGCAGCCTCCCAAAGAGAAGTGTTCAAGGCTATACAACAGAATAGCTTCTGCACCACCACTGAAAGAAGAAAGTCAGAGAACTTGGAAAACACTCAGTATGCTGCATCCACAGCTCATAGAAGCGTGAGTAGAAATTCTGCAGCTTTGAGGGGCTAATGTCCCGTAGTCACAGCTTTATGAACCATATCCCCTCTCCAAGAGCCTGAAAAACTGGGGATTCCCATTCCAGAGAAGACTAGAACTTTTATCTGTCTCTGAGTCTCAGCACTAGCCTCTGTTCCCTTTCTTTTCTCTCTGAGCACCATCATATAATGTTTGAAGAGGAGACCATGATGTTCAAACAGAAGAGCATGCATCTCCATATTGCCCTCTGAGATGGGGCAAGCCAGTAGCAACACACTAGAGATTTGTCCCTTTCTTTCTGCCAGCCTTTCCTGCTTACTGTCATTCCTCTTCCAGGACTCCTCAGCAAACTTCCAGAGAACTTCTAATCTCCATGCAGTTGCCACATGAATTGCAGAATTGCAGCATTGCAATTTCCCATCTCGCTGCTAGAATGGATTTTAGTGGTTGACCTTGGGAGTGCTCCAAAATGGAAGAGACATTGCTGTCATCCACAAGGGCAGGGTGCCTGTCCTCTCTTACAAATGGGGAGCGTTTTAATTGATAACTTCNTAGGTGGAGCGATCCCCCGTGTACCCAGCGCTGCGAATAAAGAATACCTGTTACAACCAAAAACTGAGAGAATCTTCTTTTGAGATTCACTTCAGTCATTTGGAGACCTGTACATTATTGCAGTGCTAACAAACACGAACAGTCCATACACCCTCAACTTAAATCAGTAAGATTTCTAAACCCATGTAGCCCTCACGGATTTTATTTCAAAGTTCTGTCTTCACTTCTGATCAAAGCCCTCCCAAGTATATCAGGACTCATATACACCAGCCATCTCTAATAACCGTCCTTTTGCCAGCACACGAGCAAATGAATAGGTTTCCACAACTAATAGGTGACCTATAGTCTGAACTTCCTCTCCCCTAGGACAAACACAAAGACAAACCAGCAGCTTATATTTTGAGAGCCTCATTTCACCAGGATGGTCTGAATAACTGTAATGCATCATGCACTAGACTCTCACCCAGCCCCAAATTCACTGCTGCACATAGTGTTTCATATGCAACACAGGCCAAAAATTCAGCACTAACAAACTCTTATTTGTGCCAAATGCATGCAGCCGGCAAGAAACCACCGCTTTTCCCTCCTCCTATGAGAGACAACCTCGAAAGACTGAAAAAATGCTATAAAGATTCAGGTGTATAGCAACAGATATTAAAATCAAAAGTACGCAGAAATTCCTTCAAAGTGGACAGAGAATCAGAGAGAATCATCTTTTCTTCTGCCATGAAGGAGTCCTAGACAAACTCCTTAATGCATGTGGAATTCTCATATTTCTTCCTCTCTGAGAGAGAAAACATCTTGCTTATGCATGTCACCAAGCCAAGCAGGCTTGCAGCAAGCAGATACTCAGGATCATGCACAGAATAAATCATCTGACCCTCACTGTAATTCTTTCATTGGTACTTCCACAGTCAATGATTTGCTCCCTTGGAATGTATCTTGCTCCCTGGTTTTAATGGGAATTCCTGAACAACAAACTAAGCCCTACACGTTGCCATTGGAGGATCTGACATCAAATGAATGAACAACGAATATCCAAGGCTGGTATAGAGGAATCAGCCTTGAACAGCTATAAAACTTATATTTGTTTTGGTTTTTCTGGAAGTATTGAAATGCCTACATGGGATTTTCTTTTCTGACTTTGTCACAGCAACAGACAATATGACTGAACTCAATCCAATTTCTTAAGAAAATCTCTTTGCCATCAGTAAGAATCAAGAAAAAAAGGCCTATGAAACCATCCCTTGTGAAAAACATATTTATCGGGTAACAACAGTAACACTCAATCTTCAAGATGTCATTAAAATGCATATATTCAAAGCATAAGACAAAGAAAAAAGGATACTGAAGAGACAACAACACAACCATACTACAAACCAAGGATGCAGAATTCATCTGATACTCTCATTCACTTCAAAATTTAGAGAACAGAATAGTGTACAATAATATAGTTCAGTGGAAGTGACCTACAATGGTCATTTAGTCCAACTGCCTGGCCACTTCAGTGCTGACAAAAAGTTAAAGCATGTTATCAAAGGCATTGTTCAAATGCCTCTTAAATAATGACAGGCATGGGGCATTGATCACCTCTCTAAAAAGCCTGTTTCAGTGCTTCAGCATCATCCCAGTATAGAAATGTCTCCTAATGTCAAGTTTGGACCTCCTCTGACACAGCTTTAAACCATTCCACACATTTGGGCACTGTATTTTAGAGAGAAGAGATCAGCAACTCCTTCTCCACCTCCCCTACTCAGGAAGCTGTAGAGAGCATTGCAGTTGCCCCTCAGCCTTTTTTTCTCCAAACTAAAGAAACCCAGATTCCTCAGTCACTCCTCAAAGGAAACGCCTTCCAGCCCGTTCACAAGCTTTGTTGCCCTCCTCTGGATGCATTCAAGCACCTCACAGCTTTTTTAAATTGTGAGGCCCAGAACTGCACACAATATAGATAGAAGTTACCTGAGAATAAAGGTAGATGAGCCCCCAACACATGCTACAGCTGTCACTACCTCATGTGTTACAGGTTTCAAGCATTACAGGAAAAGAGACCTCAGAAGTAAATACCAGCACTACTTGTTGGCACTACAACTTGCAGTATTACTGTATCACAGTTCCTGTCCCGGTGCCAGACTTCATACAGTAATATAAGCAGTAGCGCACAGTCTAGCTGATGCGTGAGGTCCTGAAGCAGAGAACTGCAAGTGTGAGGAACAGGAAGCTCAGTTGGAGGACACAACACAGAAACCACTGTGTTTGTTTCACTCTTTACCTGTACAGGGTGGAATTTGTATTACCTCTAACTGCACCCAATCTCACTGACCTCTTCAGGGAAAATCAAGGACTTAATCCCCACATCACAAGCAAGTAAAGTGATGCAAATGCAGCAGGCAAAATAAACACTTCATAAACCACACGGAAGGCTGCTGCTATGATGTTGTTGAGCACTAGTACAGTTTGCATTCAAGCCTATCTGGCATTCACACACACACCTTCACAAATGCAAGGTTAGCATAGGGGCTGCTTTTTCAGAGATTAGAGACAGTGACTTAAATGCCGCAATCTTCAGGAGGATTTAAATCTCTGCCTACTTTCAAGAGCAAGGGACCTCTCTCTGGATTCTGTTTTGTGGTATACCTAGCTGAACCAAAGCTTCCGGTAAAGGCCATGAAATGGGCAGTCCTCCCACCACTGACATATTCCAGATAGTAATCTGGTTGCATTTGTCTTTGGACGTATTTTAAGGATCTTTATGAACCAAAACAAGTTTCCAATGAATCTCGACAGATAAAGAAATGAATGTCAAGCAGCATTCCTCACTCTAAGCTACTGTCAATAAAACAGAAAATCACACCTGCAATACAGCCCAGTGAACAGCTATCGAGAAACTCAAATGTACCCTTCCTCGTGATGGGGCTTGTACTGCACAATGCATTTAAGGGATACTGGCAGCATGAAGAAGAACTTTAGACAGTACCATTCATATGCATCATTACATATGATATGAGCTACATGATTTATCCAGAGGCCAACACTACCAAAAGTCACTATTTAAGGCAGGCATCCTAGCTAGACATTTCTCCTATCTGTACCAATAAAAGCAGTACATTAAAAGTGCCCTAACCACCACCATCCAATACAGTTAGAGCTACTGTGTGTTATTTATATTTACATATATTTACATATTCTGGTCTGCACAATGCTGGTGTCTGCAATAAGAAATCTCCTTTCAACCACATCATGATCCTACCTCTGACAAATTCTCCTCACCTTCCCATGGCTTTCCCCCTTCTCCTTTTTCATATGAAAACACCTAACACCCACGGCCCTCAAGTCTCCCAGTAACAGAACATCAGCTAGCAGAGCTTCAAGAAGTTTATTGTCTTCTACTTCAGGCCAGTTTCCCTATTTGTCCAAGCCACCAGTGACAGAAGGAGACAGTGTAGTAAGACACAAAAGTCAGATGTTACTACACCCTTTGCTTCCACACAAACTTATTAAGAAATAAACAATATCCAATGAAAAACACTACGGCTAAAGTCTTCCAGGCACCATTTCAGGTCCTCTACTTCCTGATTTTTCCTGGGAATTCATACATTTTGGTCACAACAAGAGTGTTCCAAAGCTCTGACTTGGCTTGGTAAATAGAATTCCTACTGTAAAATGCAATCATGACATCACTCTCATTGTCTTCATTGAGTGAACTGTCACAGGAACAGCAAAGTGCCCAATCACACTAGCTACACACTTATGTCAACATCTGCTGGTGTGATAGGGTCAGAGGTGCAGCCATTTTAAGCTTCTAGGTTTCCTCTTGCTTTTTTCTTCTTGTTGTCCTACACAGTTAATCAGCATCACGACTATTTAATCTCCATGGCTTCTGTCACCGTCAGACAATAAATTGAGTGACTTTTAGGGTGCTGAAAGGTCTGAGGAGCACAAAAAAGTCACAGAAGCAAACTGGCCAAATAAGCTACTGGTTTGTACTGCTTTTCCTCGACCACAGTCCCCACTGCTAATGAAAGGGGACTTTACCTTGAAAAGGCAAAGGCACATTTCAAGCTCGTCAACTGCAAGCCAAACACTAACAGCTGCCAACACTAGCAGCAAAATCCTGGTGATGGCAGCACTGCACAGGATGGCCTTTCACTGCACAGAGGACTTCTGCAGATCCCCTTTACCAACTCAGGGAAAGAACACCTTCTACCAGTAATATAATAACCTGCCAAACTGATCTCACAAAAACTAGATTCTCTAGTCACACAGACTCCAAACAAAGCAACCCTATGCAACATAACTGCTTTTCCTTGTATTCTAACTTAGCTTAGCTACGTTTCAAAACACCTTACTGCCACCTTCTCATCTGATTGGCAAAACTTCAATGAAAAACATCTTTGATTGTCCTGTGCCATCAGAGGTAAATGGCATATGTCTTCAAATGTGTCTTCAAGGATTGCTTCAAAGGCAATGAGAAAACTCCCACAGGAGTGTTCTGCTAAGGCTACTGTTTATTGCTAATTAATTAAGAGTGTGAGACTTTCTCAATAAGGTGAGCAAGGAGGTGGAAGAGCAACGCTGTTTCACTTCTAGTGCCTCCTCTGATCACTCCAGTTTGACAAAACCTGATCCCAATATCCTTGTAAGTTTCAAGGCCCTGCACAGCTCTTCCCAGCAGGAAAAGGACAGAAGCCCCTCACCTGCAAACAATCCTCAAATCCAAGCTCTTAGCTTTGGCCTAAGCCTCAATTTTGTGCTGGATGCTAGGAAAATAAAATGCCATGCCCATAAATGCTCGGAGAAGGAAACCAAACTGGTCCTCGGCATTTGTGAAGCATCTTCAGCTGAGATACTGAAAGGGTTCAGCTGTCATAGCTGTAGGTGGTCTGCAAGCAGTAAGTATAGCAAGTCTGATTCTCTGTAAATTGGGAGGAGACCTTACTGACAAAATGGCAATATTTTTTTCTTTCTTCCAGGAGTTCCAGAAGAGATTCTAAGGATGGGATGAGGACTTTTGCACCACTCAAAAAAATCCCAAGCAGATAGCAAAATTAATTCAGAAGTGTTCTGGGAGAAGCCATATTAAATTAAAATCAAAGAGCCATGAAATCCACAGGCACATCTCCTTGAAAGCGGGGGATAATAAAGAAGCTCAGTAGCAGATCACACCATTTATCCTAGCCAAAGCAAGCCTGTCACCCAACAAAGGTTTGGTGCTTTGCTTAGTTTGGGCATCTCCCTCTGGATGTCAGGGCTGGCAGACAAAAAATGTGTTCTGGCCCTATAACTGGGGAGACAAACTGTAACCTTTAGTCCTGGGTTTGCTGTGCCAGTACAGCCAGACTGCATACTTGCGTCAGCCTTGGCTTAATTCCAACAGGAAGCAAGTGTCCAAAACCACGTTTACTTTCCATGACATACTTGCCATGAGACATCTTGGTTTTCCTCTTTGGAACTTTCTAACTTAAAAATAGGTCTCTGCTTAATGAATTAGTATTTCTTGGATTTTATCACTCTGCAGAGTGATAAAATAAAGATCACTCCTTTATTAAGTGGGCAAGTTCCGGATACATTTTGCTAATACATTGTCACCTGGCAGAAGAACTGATACCCTAAGTAGTATCTTGATAGGCATCAAAATCTCACACTTCACTGAAAGTTGCTTTTTAAATTTGCCCTTTTAGCAACTCTCATTATAATCTCGACCCTGACATGCAACATTATGTTAGAACAAATGAATGCACAGAGTAAATGCTGCTAAGCACAGGCAGACACTGCTTCCAACTCAAGTTAGTCACTGAGCTGCAAGGAAAGGCATGCATCGCAGACATTACTCCTCTGCTGCAACCCTCCTCCCCCTGTCGTTAGCTGCAGTCTCTAAGTTATTTCCCTTTAGTAGATTCACGGATCTCCAGCTGCAGTGACTGCATCTGCAGTTTGCAGGTACACGTGTTCATTTCTCTGCAAGCAACCTTTTCACACTGTAGTGAACAGTGCAAAATACGCTCCTCTTAAAATTATTTCTCCTTCAAAGCAGGCAAAGAAATATAATGAAATGTAACGCTATCATACAAACTATTATCTTCTCACATAAATGTCTACATATATTGCTATTTGGTGCAATCAAATTAGATCTTTCCTTCTCCAGCTTGATCTTCCCATTCAAAACACCCCAAATAAAACTTGGGTTGCTCACTCTGTTCTTAATTTTGAGAATTTTGCTTTCTTGGTAAAAAAAAAAAAAACAAAAAACAAAACAGTTCCTTTGCTTTCAAAGATGAAATCATGTTTCCACGTTTCCATGAAACAGGAGAGAGTCCTGCAGTAAATGTTGAAGCTGCATATGACATCAACAACACCATACATGAAAACATTCCCTGTTCTGCAACTCTACAGTTTCTCCAAAGGAAAATGCACACATGAGAGACAGTATAAAAGAGAATCTGAACCACTTCATTGACTTCCTCTGAGACTAGCTATTTCAGCTCTAAACAACAGCCAGCATTCAGCATCATCTCAGTGAGTCTTGTTTTGGCTGAGTGTTCAGGCCACTCAATCCAGAAAGGCAGCATAACTGGCAGAACGAAAAAATCTCATACACAACTACTTCTATATTGTTTTCAGTTTGTCCCATGCATACCACTGCCTTTTCTACTTCCCACCATTAAGTTAAAACAATTCATCATACAAGGAAAGAACTATATTCAAACTAAAAAAACAGTTGCCTCAAATCCAGGTAGGATGTCAGGGTGGGGGGTACTTTATTACTGTTTCCTTGCTTACTGCAGCAATACTCTTATTAAAAATAAATCCAAATACCAGCTACAGAAATTTCTGGCTGGTTTTGGTCAAGGTCTGGCCAATGTTTGCAGGGAGGATGAAAACGAGGCTTTGTATACACATACACAAAATGCTACTCTTTCTTTGGATTTACTCTAGATAAACCTGTCTGCAGCCTTTGTAATACAGGCCTCAGTAGCATGATATGAAACAAAGCAGCACCTGCACACTCCACAGCAGGATATACAGCCAGCTGGTAGGATGCCAAATTAGGGATGACCCACAGCTTTGGACACCTTGTGTGGGAGATCTCTACCCTGACCCAGGGCTTTGGTCTCTGCTTGTTGCTACCCTCCCCTGCTCAGATTCTTCAAACACTTGGATCTGGGATAATGAGTCAGTGAGAGGCATGCTATTCTAGGTCCCCAAACAGACCTCACACCAGAGGATCGTTGCAGACCATCCCCTTTCTTTTTAGGTGCAAAGCGAGGGTATGGGGGGATGGGATGCAAGGCCTCTTAAGTACCAACTGCACTTACCTCCTAGAGCTTGTTTCATAACAAAATCCATCGTGATAGCTTAGGGGTGCCGCCCACCTTCACACCTTATATGCACAGAGACCAGAAATTCTTGGAGGGCAGCCTGCAAAGAAGCACAATCAAAGCAGGAATGGTGTCTCTAGAAAAGGCTGATGCGTGGTCTTTCTCAGCTCTGGCCCCACAGTTTTTCTCCTCTGGTTTAAATGCAGGCAAGCTTCCAACCCCTTATCCCTGCAGACCCTGGCTTTGCAAGACAAGGCACCTGGGGAGCAGAGCTGCATGCTGGCGAGCAGGAAAAAGGCAGGAGTGGGAGGCGTTAAGAGGACATGGTGGTTCCCCGAGATAGGGCAGGTGGCCGGGAGTAATGCAATAGTTCTCCCGGCTTGTCTCCTGCAGACGTGCAAGAAAGCATGAAACCTTTCAAGTTTCTCGTTTCTCTGCCTGCTTCTAGTCCTCCGTTTAGCTTCAGAGCGGCAGCTCCCCTGGGGACCGCCAAGGGGGCATTTGAAGGTTAAGCGCTCCGCAAGTGCCCGGGAGAAACAGCAGGGGAAGCCGGGCAACGTGGGTGCAGATGCAGCCCGGGCGGCGCGATGGACACCACGGATGTGAGGCAGGCTTTCCCACCCTAACTTCTCAGAAACCTCACCCCAGAAAGCCCCCAGCGCAATGCCAGCGAGGGCTGCACCTCCTCAGGAAGAGCCGGAACGCCTCAAGGTTGAGACCGGCCGGCCCCAGATACAGCACATCAGCCCCCCTGCTGCCTCCCTCCGCTGGCCCCGGCCTCGGGGAGTGGCAGGCTGGGCTCCGGGGTCGGCTGCCACCCTCGGCCTGGAACCAGCTCCGATACCGGGTCACAGCCGTGTCGTGGGGTTGCGTGGCGCGCCAGCACCTGAGAATGCGAGGGTTCCCCCAATCCCTTTATGCCTACAGCCCGCCTCTCCTCTGTGCCCTTCCTCCTGCCAGCCGGCACAGCCCGCCAGCCCGCCCCGGCGCCAGTACCTCGCACGGCGGCGGGTGCTGTGCTGAGCTGTGCTGGCGTCAGGTGGCTGCGGCTCCTTTCCTCTCCGCTCCTAGAGGCTCCGGCCGGTGCCCATGTGCCTGAGGGTTGCCGCGGAAGTTGCGGGTGTGAGGTGGGTGAGAAAGGACGACTATAGAGCTTCTTCCCACTTTTCCCCGGCGCCCCTCTTTTTATCGCAGTATTTCCGGACCATCCCACCGACACGTTCCCTCCTTCCTCCTCCCCTCGTTGCGGGAGCTGGGCTCTCTGCCTCCCCCTGTCTCCGGCTGCCCCGCCCCTTCCCTGCACCGCCCTCGACCCTCGGTGCTCGCCGCGGAGGGGGCCCCTAGCTCTCTCCAGCACCTCGGAGCGGTGCATGTGTATGCGTGTCCCTCACTCCATCCCCGGCTGTCTTGCAGCAGCCAGGTATCCTTGCGCTTTGCCGTACAGGAAGAAGGGGAGATTGTCAGCCCGCTGTTGCATTTTGCAGTTGCTTCCTTGCATCTCCTCGGAAGTTAGTGTGTGTGTGCGTGCCAGGAGAAATCTCTTCAAATACGGCTTCCTGCAAAAGGGGGAGGGTGGAAGAGCGATCCGCATTTTCTGTTCTGTGTCTTTTCCGGAGATCCCCTCTCATCCCCTAGGTCCGGGAAGGAGTTAGGCAAGGAAGAAAATAGGGAGGGAGGAAAGCCTTCTCGCTCCTCTTTCGCCTCGGATTTTACTGTGGCCGGAGGAGGATCGCCGGCTGCTTGGCTCAGTTCTCTCGCGATCCAGCAGTGTTTGCAGCCCCCAGAAGGAGGCGGTGGGGGGAGGAGTCCCCTCCCTGCGGTTGCCGGTTGAAGAGCGCCAGTGCAGAGATCCGTTGTGTAGTGTTGGAAACCGTGTCTGAAGGCGAGGAGGATGAAGCTGCACGCCGTGCGAGCGCTACGTGGCAAAGCAGAGTGACACTCCCTCACGGCGCCGGCACCCACCTTTAGGGAAGCCAGCTTGGGTCTGGTTGTGGAGGGGATGAGCTCTGCTGCCGATCCGTCCTTTTGTCGCCGGCGGGAGAGGGGGGGCAGCAGCGGTACGAGGCTAAAGGGACCGGGGGGTGGGGGCGGGAAACACAGGAGATACTGCGGAATAATGCTGGCAGAAGGGGGTCGGGGAGCAGCAGCGCCAGCATCCTGGGCAGGTGCTGGCCCGTGCGGCGGCCTCGTCTGAAGGTCTGGGAGGGCGCCGGCGCCCCACCTGGCACCGGGAGGGAAGGCGCACAGGTCCGGCAGGCACGACGCGCAAACCCATCCCTCCCGGGGAAGCCATGACACCCACCGGGGCGACGCAGCCTGCAAAGCTCTCGGGTGCCAGCCGTAGATGCAGGAGGACGTGTTCCTATGCTCAGGACAGTATCTACCCACCTCGGTCTGCCTCGGTGGTCCATGCCTGTCAACGTTTATTAGGCACTTGAACAAAGCCCTTGATAATACGCTTTATCTTGCGGTCAGCCTGAAGCAGTCAGGCAATTGGACTGGATGATCTTTGTGGGTCCCTTCCACTGAACTAGTCAAGTCTAAAGAGCTCCCAGAAAGCCACCTTTGCAACAGACACTAATATTAGCCTAGGACACTGAGCTGTCTGGGCACGTGCTGCCCTTAACTAACAAACTTCTGAAAGAAAAAATTAATGCCAAGAAGGGTGGGGAATCTTCCTGGAGTTTTAGGACTCAATTCACATCCAACGTTTCCAATCCAAAGGACATACTGGTATCTTTCTGATACTCTATTTTCCATGCGTACCATAGCAGTGGATTGGTGTAGATGGCTGTGCCCATGAAATGAACCTGGGAGCCCGCTGGACTTGTGTGCCCAAGTTCCTGTGCAATGAACACAGTATTTCCGGGTCTGTGCTGCCTCCCCAGATGCCCATCTAATTTTATGGGGCTTATCATTTGACTCTGTCATACAACATCTTACATTCTTCCTTCATCATATGATTGCTCTTAGAGATGAGGACAGTGTGCCCACCACACGGTACTAAACCTCCAGGTGTATACCTTGCTCTAACATCATGGGCTTTGGGAAGGAATAATTCAAAAGCACTCAGTCATGAGGATGAGAGAGGTGTAGGCTAATAGTTGAAACACCTAACTGTGTAAACCCATATTTCTCCTCTCTTCTTTGGCGATCCTGCAGCACACTATGTCAAAAAGTCTTCTGTAGCAGCTAAGGGTCAGCACAGTTAAGTGGGATTGCTGAGAAATGTCATCCTTCCTGTCCATAGGCTCCTTGCAAGCTTTGCAACAGCAGATATCCTCCCTTGTGCAGACCATAATGTGTCATCATCCACAGGGGATTTCACAAGCCAGGCAAAACAGTAGGCACATCAAGGAGAAAACACTGAGAGATCCTCAAACTTGTTGATCTGTTTAGAGCTGCTGGTCTGTCACCAGAACCAGCTGGCTTTCCAGAGGTCATACACCCATGGTTCTGTCCCCAAACTACTCCCACTTTTTCCAAGTTACACAGCTGCCACAGAAAATCAAGGCACATGAGGCAGTGAAAAGTGAGCCCAACACCAAATACTTCACAGTTCCCTCTTCTTCAGAAGAACAAGACACAGAATAATCAAGTCACAAACCCCACTGGACTCCTAGTCTAGCTTCAGCATTTCTGCCCTACCCCAAGTGCCAGCTTCCAGGCAGCTCCCATGGGATGTGCCTTCAAAATGAAAACTCAAATGCTTGTGAGCCCGATTTGGTATGCTATCCAGGTAGTACCCTAACTTATCAGTCAGCGAAAATCACACCAGTGCCCTTCTCCCCACTCAGAGTTCAAACACAGAGGTAAGAAATGACATGGTCGAAAAGAGGTGATGTACTCTATAGATCTTTCTCTAATAATGGTCTCAGAAAGTCTTCTGGAGAAGGCTTTTATCTCAGAAGTTGAACAAAGGGTTTCTGACACAACATTTCCTCAATCTGCTCAGGAACCCAACTGGATGGACAGACTCAAAGGGATTTGTTATGTGGTTTACTTGAGATACATGACTTCTGCCAGAAGAGATATAACAGCTTGCCTCACCATGGCAATGATATAAGCAATGCCCCATGGATCTTCTTTCTGATGGCATATAACAATATATGATGTCCGGAATACTTTATAAAAATAAATCTGACAGTAGTGCAATTCAATAGCGCACAAACAACAACAAATCACAGAAATAGCGATGTTTTCTCATGAGGGCAAGGGGTAGAGTTTGGTATCTGAACATGGGATCTATCTGCCACGGACAGAGAACTCCTGCACACACCAACGTTTCTGCTGACACCTCCAAATTGCCCAAAATACCAAAGCCAGTTCTTACTCTAGTTTGTACTGTGTAACTGAGAATAACCTTCTCCTGATTATGGAAATAATCGGTTCCTTTATAGAACTAGAGGAATCCAATCTGAGACCTTTCTTGGTGCAGATGAAGAGTACAGAAAACCCAGAGCAGAGATCTCCTCCATGGAGTTTTGTCCATGGAACTCAAACTTCTTGGTCACCAGCTGGAAATCTATTCATTTTCTGATATCTGTGCAAGGTAAAATAAGCAAATAATTGGTCTTGGTCACATTGTCCATAGGAAAAAAATGGCTATCTGGGTCCTCAAAAAAGAAAGAAAAGAGTCTGTTTCAAGAAAACAAGATGTTTCATTTCAGCTTCTTTAAATGCAATATTTGATTATTAAATTCCATCTAGTGTTTCACTGCTAAACTGGTATCAATGTCATGTAAAAACAATACTAATAAGGAAGCTCACAAACCAAGTATGAAGGTTACAGAAAACACTTCAGCAGTTGCCCAAAACTAACAGACTTTGTTTCTTTTTCCCTTTGTTTGCTTTTTTCCCACTTTATTATCAACTCACACTGATGTAACTAGAGCACTGCTCAGTGCACTGCAGACAGGGCACGGATAAGCAGCAAGATCACAGAATCTCAGAATACTAGGAATTGGAAGGAATGTCGAAAGGTCATCTAGTCCAACCCCCCAGCCACAGCAGGAACCTAGAGTAGGTCACACAGGAACGTGTCCAGGCGGGTTTTGAATGTCTCCAGAGAAGGAGACTCCACAAGTCTCTGGGCAGGCTATTCCAATGTTCTGTCATTCTCACTATGGAAAAGTTTTTCCTTATGTTTACCTGGAACTTCCTATGCTCCAGCTTGCACCCGTTGCCCCTTGTCCTGTCATTGGACATCACTGAGAAGAGCCTTAGTCTGGCCTCCTGACACTTGCCGTTTACATATTTATAAACATTAATGACGTCACCCCTCAGTCTCCTCTTCTCCAGGTTAAAGAGATCCAGCTCCCTCAGCATTTCTTCATAAAGAAGATATTCCACTCTCTTAATCACCTTTGTGGCCCTGCGCTGGACTCTTTCAAGCAGTTCCCTGTGCTTCTTGAACTGAGTGGCCCAGAAATGGACACAATATTCCAGATGCGGTCTCACCAGGGCAGAGTAGAGGGGGGATAACCTCTCTCAACCTAAAGATAATTAGCTTTTCATGAATACAGTTACCGAGGTAGAGCAGTCAGACATTTGCTGACGGTAGTTTGTGGACAGCAATTGCAGTCTCTCCAGCGCTTTAGTTCACTGAACACAAACCTACTACACATTTTTACTTGCTCTTTAGGAGTAAATTCTGGCAATCAAAACATTTCAGAACTCAAGTATTTTTGTGTCTTCAGGAGTATTGCTTTGTTTCTTGTTTCACTCAATTTATAGCAGGCTTTAAGTTAAGTATTTTTCAACCAAATAGAAAAAAAAGTGTTCTTTCCTTAAGCCAAATCTGTGAAAGAAATGTTCAACCATTTCTGCTCTAAAGAGAAGTCACTTCGTATTTCTTGAAGATGACCTTTCCGGGTGAGTGTTTGCTGCAGCTATCACAAGACCAAATTGTATCTGCCTGTGCTTATGAAACCTGAAACAAACCGGTATTTATTGCCCTGTCTCCATGGCATGCTCATACAGGCATGCATATTGTATTTTCTTTTTTGTGAGTACAGGTGTCCAAGCCTGGTTTATGAACAAGCCCTTTGGCAGGCTGTCATTTACAGCTTCTAGCTCCTAAGGTGGTGATTTCTTGTTTGTACTCTTCCTTTTCTGCTCCTCTTGTCCTGTAGTTCCACCCCTTTCTCTGTTTCTTGTTCTCTGACCAAGTTCCTGCCTTGCTTAGCAGTTTAAGAGTCCCATTTTAGCAGCACTCTCATTCCTGCAGATAGGCATGATGGAGTAAAAATCCTGTAGTTATCTCCAGGATTTACTGCTCTACATTATAAAGCTTGTTTGGCAGACGGAAGTTGTCCACAAAGCTGAGAATCAGTCTTTATCACTTGAGTGTTCAAATCATGGTGTCTCTATCCAAAGAATGTGAAGCTTGTGTTGTGATATTGCTATTTCAAGTAATTTTTAGAGTAATTTTTCCATCAGTAAATGAGTCATCCAAATCAGTGCGTTCTATGGAAATATATCAGTTTATGCCGAAGTTTAAAGGTAAACAAGCCAAAAAATATATTTACTTTTTTGTATTCAATACTCTTGAGACATTCTGCTTTGATATGGCAAAAATGTTGAACTTTGGCAATGACAAAATTATTTTGTCTTGACTCTTCCCTTCTACAATACATGTCTTTATCAAAACAAAGCACATAAACGTATCAGAGTACTTTTTTTCCCCAGATTTTCCATATCATGGAGCAAGGAAAAGAGGTCACATTTTTTCCTTCTTGTTGCAATTTAGAGTAGAAGTGAGATTCAAAATGTCAAACATACTTGAGAACAGTATTTTTGTTTCCCTGGCTGGTTCTGTGACTCGTCTCCTTTTATTACTCTACTTACTGGCAAAGAAAAAGAACAGAGGGAAAACCTTAGCTTGGTATCAGATGCAGTGGCCTGTAATTCTTTTCCTCCACAAAAAGAGTAGTCCCAAGTTCTAAGCTCAGCTTGGAAGGGAGCTGTTCACCTCAGTGTGCATAATTTCCCAGCCGCAGCGACAACTTGTCATGAAGTGAATATATACATAATCTCTTTAGATATTTCAGGTACTTGTAGAGCAATTATTCTTAGATGTGATGTGTGATGCTGGCAAATCAAGCTGTTACAATATTATGCTGTTAACGGTCAAATGTCTCTGAAGAGACCATAATAGCTGGATGCAATCCAACAGCTCAGGAGTCCTCACACCTTTCTTCAGTCTTGAACTGCTCTCCACTGCTCTCCACTTTAATAAGGAACCTAAGCATATGATGAAGTAGTTTTCTAGGTAGAGAGTATTTGCTGAATCAGGATGAGGGAAATTGCAGTACTTGGAAATAGCAGGTCTATGTAATCCACAAAATATAGGCATACATTCCACCTTAGAGTGACGACTTTTTTCCTCCTCAGTGGAACTGTAAAACATAACTTGTAATAGAAATAAATCAATCTTTCCAACCAACTCATTCCCTGCCTTTACTGGCATGATATTTCTTACACTGGTCGATTAAGTATCAGTCAACTAACAGCTCCACAGATGTTATGGGAGCAAGGTGACATGCAGGTAGCAGTGTTGAAGATTCTGTCCCTTTGGGTTGCACTGCCAAACATAAGATCCACTTTGCAATGAAGAAACCTATATACAAAGGTGACCACAGCCTTATACAACAGCTGTTTTTTTCATCAATTTATCTCCAAGAGTCTCCAAGGACATTCACTGCTGTCCCTCTTTCTACTTCATCCTTGTCTTCCCAGTTGATCATATATATTGTAGTCCTTATAATGTGTTTTTTTTCCCTTCTGATGTTTTTTAGGACTTTCTTTAGCGCCACACCCTCTTGACAATACTCAAGTTTGCATTTCATCTCTTGCTCTGAAAGTATACATATGTGTTCAGATCAGTGCAACTGGATCTAAACTGTTGTATCTATTCTTGATTCTTCTCTTGCTAACGTGATTTTCACACCACATCTATTAGGCCTATAAGAGTATCACACTGTCATCTTAGGTTATAGAAGTTAGTAAGTAAGTCAGACTCCAGGGACTTACTCCGATCCTATAATAACACTTACAACTAAAATTGCTCACAACAAAAAAAAAAAAAATATGTGCTAAACTTCTCATTCTTTCCATTTCCCTGTCTTCCCCATGCACAGTGCATAAGAGTGAACCTCTTAGCAAAACGGAAAAAAAATGCTTTACAATGTTAGCGCTTATGGAATGCATCAGCTGTGACCCTATTAAACAGTCACAAAATGGATGGCTGATTACTGGCGAGCAGAAACAGGACTTCACTAGGCATAAAAAAATATTCTTAAATCTAAATGAGATGAATATTAGACAAGAATTGCCAAAACACAGATTTCAATTTAAGCTAAAGCACCAAAAATGGAGTTTGACTCAAAGCGCCTCCTTAAGCTACACTGAAATAACTGGAGTTAAGCAAATACTTCCATTAGTGCACGTGTGTAGGTGCTTTGCTAAATCCAATTTAGTTCCTTCATGCCTGAGTATCTAAATGATGTAATTTGGAAACATGATCTGTCAATTTAACTCTTAGACAAAGGCCTCCCTCTATGATCAGTCTCTGAAAAAATCAGTTACACGGTAAATTGGAAAATTCAGTGTTTAGTGAATCTTCACAAGATGTATATATAAAAAGGAAAATGTCCTGTGTAGAGAGTCAAAGCATTTCAGGATTCAATAACTATTGCTTAATCATTAATGTGCCCAAATCTCTGTGAAATGTAAGCATTGTTCCATATGCTTGTCTGCCTTTTAATTTTACAATGCTTGACACTAATTAGTTATGTGCCGTTTCTCATCTAATCCCTTTTGTAAAATTTAATCTTCAAATGGCAGCGTTTAGCAATTGCACAAAGCCAGATGATGCACACCAAGCAAAGCAGATAATTACCCTTACAGATAAAAATGAATACACATCTGCAAGCTCCCTTGTACCAGTTACTCTGCTGAGTGAGGTCATTTAACCACTTTTTAAAAGTAACTAGCATGCAGCAGCAGGGCAGGAGGAGCTGAGGTGAAGAGATGTGGTTGATACTGCATTCATACTTGACTCATACAGAACTGAAAAAAATGTGTATTCAAAGCAAACTTAAACAACCACACAGAAAATTTTGTTTTCCTATTCTATTTGTGTTATTTCTCATGGGAATGGTGGCAAATTCCTTGCTGGGGCTTCCGCTACAAATTGTAGTTTGCTTCATCCCCACTCAGTCTGTACCACAATTACACTTTGGACTAAATGACTGACTTTGGAAAGTTTCATTTCAGTGTCACAGTGGAATAGTGATACACATCCAAATAATAGGTTAGGACTCAGCGGTTAAGCACACACTAAAGCAACCTGCCTAAAAAAATAGCTGTGGTTTGCAGACCCCAAAGGAGTAAGAAGGAATCAAAGCTTTTTAGGGTGGAAATAGGACTTATACAACCCAAATGTGCATTCGTTTGGTATTGCCTGTCTACTCCATAATTTTTTAATACATTAGCAAGTTTCAACCTCACATAACACAGGAGTAAAAGTCTCAAATTATGAGTTTTGATTATTTTCCTGGAAATAAGTTGTCTTAGTGAAGAAAAAAATAGTTAAATTTATTAAGTCTTCATACAGAAAAAAATGTTGTAAGAATCTATACTAGGCAATAGAGAATTTAGAAGAAGTATTAAGGAATTCACATTATATTATCTTTGTGGTGTGTTGGTTTTGTTTCCCCCTTCAATTTTAAGTGGTGAGGGACTCAACTGAATCCATCTTTTCCATACTCCACCTTTTACTTGGAGCTACCTCTATCACAAAATGACTTTATAAGCTGATTTTAATTGAATGTCTGCACATTTGTGTGATCTGAGATTTGCCTTCTGCTCCCCACCATATGACACTGCATTGACACTCGAAAATTAAATAAAACCTAGAAACTGCACTATGAGAGGCTCTAGAAATCTGCTGCCAGTTATTTGCATGTTTTTCATATTGTCCCACTCATTTATTGAAAATTCACTGAACGTGTATTTCTTTCACTGCTGATAAGGACATGGCCCATGAAGCCATCCTTGCTGCATGGAGAGACAAGGTTAGTAAAACAACAAAAGCATCAGCTTTCTGCAGGAGTGAAATCCGAACATAGGTTTCCAGGAATGAATGTAGAGTACACTCTTACTCCTAATACGAATCAATAACTCTAGTATTAATACTGTGTGATACCACAAATATGGATATCCAAAGTTAATCATCAAAGTCAAATAAAAGATATATTATGATAGTTGCTAAAGAAGGCCATGAAAGGAAGCTTGGCACATGAGAACCACAGTGGTGTATCCAGAGAAAAATCTATCCCAACTTACCTCAGTAATGGAGGCAGGAACAATAGCAAAGGTGGGCCTCCAAGTACAAGACCAGATTTCTCTGGAAGTGCCCTTTCAATTCCAGATTAAAAGTATGATTTTCAATGTCCTAACTCTAGACAAGGTGGCAATCCTATAGGATCCCCTTAGGAATTCGTTTAGACAGAGCAGGTACCAAAATACTGATCATGCATGGATGAATTCTTTTTCATGAACAGAGTTCTCAAGAAACAAGTGGAATTCCACTGCTCGTATAAGGCTAGACCAGAGCCAGCCACAGGATTTTGGTTTGCATCACAAGGAAACTCTTGTTTAGGTTAAATCATGTTCATTCATTGGCTAGCATAACTGACTAGATGTGTCTTGCTGTCAATTCAGAAGTGTATGTGTATACTCAGGGAAGATCACTGGTCCCTAAGGAGTTGATCACACTTCTTGAGTCTGTGCAGAACAGTATGCCAAATGAGATCTCAGAGACATTGTTATGGAGTGGAGTCAGAGATCAGTCAACTATATTGAAAAGTACAATGCTCTTTGTGCTCAGTATTATGCCTGAACAGACCACATATTCTGTACTTTCCAATGCCTGATTTTACTGTCACTTGCCCATTTCTAGCAGCTCTCTACAGGGCTAGTAAGGGAGGAAAAGGAACAAGCAGGTACAAAGCTCACATTGAGAGAGCCCTCTTTTCCTCCAGGGAATACTACCCCACAGAACTGTTTCCACAGACTTGCTAGGTCTGTTTTTATGACCAGTTTGCATGCGCTTATCCAGAGAGAATCCGTATCTCCTCAGAAAGTGAACTCATTCTCTGTAGAATGTCTTCCCATTTAAGAAACTGAAGCCATACTGGAAAAACATATCTAGTTTCTTGATGCTCATTTTCTGACTTAATTTTCTCTTCATGCTGATTTGGAGAAAGTTGTCCATGTAAGATCTGAAGGAGAGAGACTCTGAGACTGATGAGCCTGGTGAAAATGCCTTGGTCTGAGTGCTAGAAGAGAAGCAGCTGGTCTTACTCGCACAAAATTCCTTGACTAGGAAAAGCTGTTTTCTGCTAACTGGGGAGTCTTTTTTGTGAGTCTGTCTTCAACAGAGACTTGTTGTGCAGCACAGTGTCTTCATGCATGTGTGCATGTGCGCATTGTTGGGACTCCGTTCAATGTCCTGTGAAGCACAAGCTGAGGTGTTATGGATGCACGCTTTTTTGTGCCAGAGGGAAAAACACTTTCTAGTAGGAACAATGCCAGGATGAAGTGGATATAAAACACATCTACAACCAGGAATCCCAGATTCACATCCTTGCTCAATGTTAAGCAGGCAGTGCATTAATTTTGACTGAAGCTGTTCCCTTTGAACATGGATGGCCTATTCCTCTCACATCCCCAACAGAACAAGAAAAGCAGACTCAGACGTAAAACCTAATTGACACTAGTGTAAAAATAAAAAAGAAACCAAAACAAACAAAAAAAACCAAAAACCCACCTTTAAATTAGAGAGCTGATGAAGAAGGGTTTCCTGATATGCTGCGTGTTGCAGTCCATGATTTTGACTCTTTCCAATGCCTGTATGGTCATTGCTTCCAGCCACTCTGAAGTCCTTGCTCTCATCAGAGAATCATAGAACCATAGAAGCATTTATTTTAGAAATAACCTCTTAACATCATATAGTCCAAACCATTTGCTCAATCTGGATCATCTTGACTAGGTTACCCAGAACTAAGCACAGTCAGATTTTGAATACCTCCACAGATGGATATTCCACAACCTCTCTGGGCAACTAATTCCAGTGTTTAATCATCCCTGTTTTAAATAGAGTTTTCTTGTGTTGAGATGGAATTTCATGCTTTGATTTGTGACTACTACCTCTTGCCCTGTCAGTGGGTACCACTCCGAACCATCTGGCTTGCTTTTCTTTATTCCCTCTCATCAGGTATTTATACAAATTCATAAGATCTGAGCGTTACCGAAGATGCTGAACAGTTCCTGCTCTCTCAGCCACTCTGCATATGCTGAAGTTCTTTAGTCATCTTGATGGCCCTTCGCTGTGTTTATTCTAGGAGTACCATGTACATTCTTGTACTGTGAAGCCCAACACTGGATCCAACACTCCAGACGCAGTCTCATCAGCACTGAGAGGAAGGATCACATCCCTCAACAGGCTCACAGTGCTTTTTCTAATACAGCTCAGGATGCTGTTGACTTTCTTTGCTGCAAGGGCAGAATGATGGCTCATGGTTAGCTTGCAGTTCATCAGGACTCCAGGATTCTTCTCTGCTGAGCTGTGTTCCAGCTGGCTGCCCCCTGGCACGTACTGGTACCTGTGGTTACTAACCCTTCAGATATAGAGCTTCACACTTCCCTTTGTTGAACTTCAAATGGTTTCTCTCTGCCCATTTCTGCAGCCTGTTTGAGGTCATCAACCAGCTGTCATGGGCCCTTCTTCCCTCTAGGGCTGTATCCTTTGTCACTCTTCCAAGCAGATCTTTGAAGATGTTAAAGTGTCATCTTCTAAAGTCCTGCTTGAGGTCCTGCTTCTTACTCTGTTCCCTCCTTGCAGAATCTTTCACCATCTCATTGTTACTGCAGTCAAGGCTGATCCTAATGTTCACATCCTTGACTAGTCCTTGTTCATGGGCATAACTCCAAATGACAGAGTCTACCTTTAAGATTGTATTTTCTGCAGGATCCCTAGAGCTAGCAACAGTCACTGTCACTTAGCGCTTAAGTCCTGCTCAGAAAGCCACCAGAGGATTTTCTGAAGGGAATGTCAGTCCAGTGGAGGCATTTTCAGAGTAACTTATGCACCAGAGAAAGAAAAGTCCAGTTGTGCAAAACGAAGGGAAAGTAATAATCTGGCACTGTCATATTGGCACCCAGAGTGCCAATAGAAAAAGAGGAATCTGAGGTGTCCACTGCACGCATTGTTCCTTGTGAAAATATGGTTTTGGCTAAACTGCCACTGGACTGAGTCACAGAGAGAAACATGTGATTTGATCAAGAAGACTAAGGAGTCTGAGGCAACAGAACAATCTTTCTTTTTTCATTTGAAAGCTTTGCAAAACTTGCCCATGGGGACTGAATGAGGCTGTTGTGAAGGACCTAGTACCAATGACAGCAGGAGCACCCACATATGATGTTCTCCTACAGTCCACAATATTTGCCCTTTATGTACGTCACAATTTCCTCACTAGTTCATGCAATTAAATGTGTTGCTTTGTTTGGCTAGTCTTTAGAAGATCAGTGTCTTTAGGAAGCTTTACATTTTCTACAGCATCAATGTCAAATGTTTCACATGTTTCAATGAGAAGTCCATCTGACTCTGCTTAAGTTTGTGTGGCACTTAAAGATTCACTGCAACACTAATGGCCATGTTTCATCATTGTAAATTCAGAAAGAAGAATAAAGGGAATTTATTTTGCTTCTCTTTCCCCCACAACAAGCTTCCTATCACATCAAACAGTCATGGACTTCTAGCATGTTCAGAAGTCAAGATACCATAATTCCTTAATCTCTAAAATACCTTTGCTTTCAGTCTTGCTTTGCAGACACTGAGGTATCTGTCTACCAGTCTGCACGAATAGCAGATGATATTGGCTAGTGGATACTACCTAGGTCCCTTGCCTGGCTCTGCCAAAGAAATCATGAATTACCTCAGGTCAACCATTTTTCTCTATATGGACACTATTCAATCTTTTAGTGTCCCTTGGATTTCAAATGGATTTTTTTTCCAAGAAGCATCACTTTTACAATGTCATCTCAACCCCATGGCTCATCAGCAGGCCTTCCTCAAGGGGAAAAAATACTACACTACCACTTCTATTATTACAATGTTTACAGCTATTACCCAACCTGACAGATCTGCATCTGAGCGGAATGTGCTCTATTCAAAGCTCTTACACAGGGTTACTAGAACAACTTTTGAGACAATGTCAGTTGAATTGCTTTTCAGCCACTGTGCTGCTTTTCTGCAACTGGATGTTCTGAGTATTCTAGGACATTATACAGTCACTATTCTGAGATCATAGCCATAGTCTATAACTGAGAAAAATTTCAGAGTTAGCAATTACTTCACACTAGTACATTTCCTGTATGGATTTTCCCCTGAAAGCTGACACATTATAGCGCTTTGGATTCTGTCATGCCCTCAGCTTCATGAAGGTTCATGCAAGTTGAATCTAACAATGATGTGTTCCCCAGGGCTCAGTATAGGGGCCAGTTCTGTTTAATAACTTCATCAATGATCTAGATGAGGGGAACGAGGGCACCCTCAGTAAGTTTGCACACAACACTGAGTTGGGCAGGAGTGTTGATCTGCTTGAGGGTAGGAAGGCCCTATAAAGGGATCTGAACAGGCTGGGTTGCTGGGCCAAGGCCAGTGGTACAAGGTTCAACAAGGGCCAGTGTTGGGTCCTACACCTGGGCTGCAACAACCCCCTGCAATGCTAAAGGCTTTGGGAAGTGCGGCTGGAAAGCTGCCTGGCAGAACACGACTTGGGGGGTGTTAGTTGATAGCCAGATAAATAAGAGTCAGTGTGTACCCAGGTGGTCAAGAAGGCCAACAGCATCCTGGCTTTTATCAGAAGCTTTTTGGCCAGGAGGACTCGGGCAGCAATCACACCCCTGTACTCAGTACTGGTGAGGCCACATCTCAAATACTGTGTTCAGTTTTGGGCCAATCAAGTGCAAGAAGGACATTGAGGTGCTGGAACACATCCAAAGAAGGGGAATGAAACTTGTGAAGGGTGTAGAGAAGAAGTCTGATGAGGAGCAGCTGAGGGAACAGGAGTTGTTTAGCCTGGAGAAAAGGAGGCTCAGGGAAGATCGTATCTAGGGAGACCTACAATAACCTGAGGCTATTGCAAGGTGGAAATCGGTCTGTTCTCCCAAATAACAAGCAGGAGGACAAAGGGAAATGGCCTCAAGTTGCATCAGGGAAGATTTACATTCAGTATTAGGAAAAATTCCTTCACTTAAAGGATTGTCAAGGATTATAACAGGCTTCCCAGGGAAGTGGTCTAAATACCTGGAGGTATTTAGAAGATATGTAGATGTGGTGTTTAGTGAAATGATTTAGTGGTCATCTTGGCCGTGCTAGGTTCCTGGTGAGACTTCATGTTCTTAAAAGTCTTTTCCAATGCAAGCAGTTCTATGATTCTAATTACTGTCAATCAGCTTTAATACTTACCCTAGAAAATTGCCAAATTAGCCCACGACCTTTGACAGCTACCCTGGAGAAGTGACACTACTCAGTAGCTCAGAGAAGCAGAAAATGCTCATTCAAAAGTCCTGATGTAAGCTAATATTTTCCAAAGCATTAGAAAATGTTACTCTAATCACAATAATTTTCAGGGGACCTATTTCTCAAAGGGCTCAATAGTAAGGCATGAAGACACCTCTTCCCTTGTTGCATGGGACACAAAGTGTTTAATCTTTTTTTCTCCTCTCTTTGTGCCCCATCTTCCCCAGAGTGTGTGACCTTCTGGTGTGGTGCCCATTACCAGTGTGGCCCCCAGCAATTGCAATTCTTGATATAGTATGAAGAGCTTTTATCTTCCGATTATCGTGACCCAAACAGGGTGCTCCTGGCAACATGGCACTAGAAAAGGAAGAAGTGAATGTTGGAGCAAGAAGTGTAGCTATTTTAGCCAGCCTCTTCACATTTGATAAACTCTTCCCTATAATGGGACACAGCCTCCTAAGATGAACACACAAGGATCTCAGATCCTTTTGGAAATACGTGAAAAGGAATCCTTTACAGCCTTCTGCAGCAGCAGCAGCAAAAAGATACTATGACATATAAACAGACTTCACTCGATCAGATAACATCCATGTTATCAATGTTAATCAAAGAACTATTAATCTCCATCCCTCACAGTGAGGGTCCAGGCACAGTGTAGTCAAGAATAACAAAATAAGAATTTGTCCTGTCACAGCCTGTAGCTGCACGGCTGTTGCTGGATGATGAGATTTTGAGATTGTTCTGTAGAGACTTTTAACAGAAAGACAACAGTTAGTCTGAAAGATGAACTAATGAAAAGATGTGTATTTGTGTGTGTGACCACATGTGCATCCACCTAAAAGCATCAGAAAAAAATAGCAGAGTAAATTTTACAAGAGCAGACCGTATTGGTTACCAAGAACATAAGGGACGACAACCAAACTGCTAAACACTGGCAAACTAAGATTTTTTGCATTGACCCCAGAAAGTGAGTACCCTTGTAAGGTCACAGCCCATGACTTGTCACACCTTTCTCAACAGGAAGATGGCAACATGGTTATAGCACATCCTATGCTGGTCCTCTTCCTCTATTTCATCAAGAAGACAAACTGTACTCTTAAAATTCTCTAAAAATCAGGAAACAATGACAATGGGATAATCTTATTTAATATTCTTGGAGGACAGAGTAAGCATGTCTCAACCAAACTAGCTGACGATTCCTGAAGTGCATGAAAGGCCTGTCGAAAACCCAATTTGTCCATGAACCTACAAAGACAAAGATGCACTGAAGACTCAACAATGAGCATCCACTGTCATCTGTATCATATACAGCTGATCTTAGTCAGAGCAACCAGGCACATTCGTCTTGGTTCCTGTGACTGGACGTGAAAGTATAAATGCATAGCTTTAATCTACTTAGAGATTCCTTAAACAAAAGCCTCTTCCATAAAGTCTTGCACTGTGTTTTGTTACATTTATCTCCTACAGGACACGTTAGTATAATAGTACAGAATAATACGGAGCAGACTTCCGGAAGACCCAAGGATAAGCTTAGTGGGACTTGTCAAGTTACTTTGCAACAGGAAAATAGTGGACAGCATTACCTAGTAAACAATCCCCTCCGTGGCTCCCTGCACAAGATAGAATTTTGCAGTTAGAAGACAGACTACTTTGGGAAATCTCGTTACAGTTCTGGTCTGAATTATTTTCAGGCTAGAATGAAATGGGTATTCGGCAGATAAAGGTCAAGCTTTCACAATTGTACATCTATCCAGAGGGGATGGAGAAGCCCATTCACAAATTCCAGAAGAAAATTCAAGTAATGGTGGTATATTGAGCTGGCTAAAAGGGGAGCTCCCTGTGATGCAACCGAGATAAGAACTCTTCTGACTTAATAGAGGCTGCAGCTTAAAATATCACAAGAAACAGAAGCTGAAATCAATGAAGGAGCATTTACTAAGAAAACAGTGATCACAGCTTAACTCCAAACAAAATAAATGCAACTTGTGACAACAGCATTGACCACCAGACCTAGAAAATATGATTGAAATAAAACCCACAAGAAGACAGTATTTTTCATGAGTTTCTGTGGAAGGACTTTCTTGCTTTAGTTTGGTTGAGCTTTTTTCCTTTGTTTTTCTCAAGTATTCATTCAAACTATTTTTGCTTGTTTTCAATGAAAGAACTTACATTTTAAAAAAACACAACACAACACTGCAAAAAAACCCAAACACAACTTCTGTTTTTCAAAACAAGTTTTTTATTAAAAATAGTGGTAATTTTTGAAATTTTTGTAAAAAAATCCAACCTCTTTCATTTCTATCAAAACCACCTGAAAAACAGAGACTTCAGCAGAAAATGTTACATTCAAAACCTAATATTTAAAGACATTATTAATCATTTCTACTTCCAGTTTCTAGAAGAAAAAGTATTTTCAACCACAAAAGAAAGTTTGCTTCACAAAATATTTCTCTTAATCTTGCAGAGGGTTGCTTTGATCACTAATAATTCTGGTTTTGTAAAGACATTCCATAAAGCAAGAGGAGTTTGGTATCTTCCTGGGAAAGATTGCTAAAATAGACTGGTAGGACCCTTTTGCAAACTTCTGAGACTAAATTAGCTTTTAGAGAGGAAGAAGAAAAGGATAGGAACACAGTGTTCTTTTTAAAATAAGAGCTTCCACAGCAAAGACACGAACACTGTCAGAAACCAAATTCTCATCAGATTCCAGGTGAGTTAAAAATATCTTACACTAGTTCAACAGTAAGAGGGGGGCCTGAGACTTACCTGAAAAATAATACTATCTTGTGACAGGGTATTTAAACATTGCTTTGCTCTGACTAGAAATTCAAAAATTGAGGGCATTAATAACAAAACAACCTTTACCACATGATTACTAAATTGTATGCACGGCTGTGATTGAGCTATTGCTTGATGACACTACAATTTCATGTGGGCCTCATTTTAGGCTGATTACTTGCATTGTTTATTTATAAGGTACGTCATATCTTGAAATGACTTACTGTTTTGGTTATTGCTTCATGTGATTGCCTGGTTCACAAAAGCAATTATGACAAAATCACTAGCAGAAGCTTGGAGGACTGAACTCCTGCAGTGAGTAAACTGTGTCTTCCCATGTGGATTTTGGTTGTTGTGGACTTTTTTCTTCACCCATTTAATTCTTCAGCCTTGTGCTTCTTAGGAGAAACAAGTATGAAATAACACGTTGCTTATTTGCACTGGATTGATTGTGTGAGCAGTAATTTATGGTGCATAAAGCAGCATAGGACAAAGATAATCTTTCTCAGCCATCAGCTGAAATCAATCAGGTCTGACATTCTTGTCAGTGTGTCAGGAATGGGTGGTGGATGACAACACTTACAGATTTCCATGTTACTACCCCTCCTCACAGGAACTTCAATGATACTTTCTTTCACCTGTGAATTCCTGCAGCCATATAGGAGTAGGCAGTGTATAAAAGAGGATTTATCACAAAGTTTCCAAACATAGGTTTCCCTTATCCCTATCTCCACTGAAAATGTGCTAGGTTTTCATTTAAAATGAGGAAATTCCAGTGACTTTTTTAGTGAAAAATTGTCATCCTCATACACACACTCAACTTCCTGTAGGAACCATTCTCCTTTTCTTCTTCCATTGAAAAAGGTCTTCAAAGCCTTAGGAATCTTCAAAGCCTAGTGTGATGCTTCTGTTGTCTTTGTTTTTGGAGAAAAAAAAAAAAAAAAGAAACTAAGAAAGATGAATGTTTCCTGGGGGGGTGTCCCGGTTTGAGACAAATTCAGAG
>VWZK01008935.1:151-11273 GCA_013396935.1 Baryphthengus martii | reverse complement strand
GGGTGACTCTCTTCTGAGGAGTACAGAGGCACCCATTTGCCAACCCGACCAATTATCTGGAGAGGTCTGCTGCTCACCATGGGCTCATTATCAAGCAGATTTATTTCCCCTGCTGCTTTCTCCCTCCTCCTGATCACTGATGATGTTAAAAGAGAATGTGTCTATACAAATCTTTTTCATTAGCCACCTTCCTCTCAGTTAACAGTCATCTGTCATCTTTGTTAAAGGTCTTTTTGGTTGTTTGCTTTTCATCTAATTGCTAACAGCCATACCAATGTGAACTCATGCTTCAGACAAAACTTTTAAGGGGGTCCCATATCAAAATTTTACCATAATAAACTTGTGTAACTTGAGTTATGAGGTAAATTTTAATAGTTCACTTTTTAGTTTCTTGAATATTAATTCCTTGTGAGGAGTCAACTCACCCAGCTGCACCATAGAGTCAGAAGAGACTGTATTGAATCCTAAGGGCATGAACTAAGTATTACAAAGCTAGAGGCAGCATTATAGGCTTGACTAAGTTTTACCCAGGCTTTGGAAAACAGTTCAGAGAGAAACTCCATACTATCACCCAGCAACAAGCAAGAGAAATACTAAAGATTTAAGTCATTGAGGAAAACACCACGTTTCTCTATGCTTATAAAAACTAGCAGAGAACAACTGCTATCAAATAAAACTATGGTGATTCCAAGGCATCAGCAGGTTCCTCTTCTGAAGTACTGCACGGAGTGGTTGAAGCTACCATTATCTAGCTAAGTTCAGTGTTTACCAGAACTTGTTTAAAGCCGGGTAAGAGAAAACACTGCTAGTGGAACACACGAGGAAGCTCATGAACACAGGCAAGAAGAGCTAGTGGAAAATTAGATTGATGAAACAAGCATCTTGTGGGGAAAAGCTAAGTAGCCTGAGATTCCCTGGGAAGTGAAAGAGCTGAAAGCTGATGTGAAAGATGCCAGTGCTTCCTTGAGCATAATGAAGAGTTTGGAGGAGGTAATTGATACCAGATGAAGTTTTTCAAAGAATGTATTCCAGTAATGGAATCTTCCCTCCTTTCCTGCTCCAATCTAATAACCAAGTAGAAGTGATGTTGATGGTACACTGGAACGTGACTGGCTGAGCATTTTTCATGAATTTCAGTGAGAGGATGGGGAATATTCAACGATACTTGTGAAAAAGCCCAGTGGAGACTTAGACCTTTGAGTACTCCAAGTATTAATCTGAGTCCATAAAACATGGGAAGAACATTCTCTAGCAGTGGAAGATTTAATTTTTGAAGGGCTTTGAGATTTAAATGTGCGGGAAACAAAAATCATCAATCTGTGAGAAGACTCCCTGAGTACTTTGTAAATGAGTACGACTCAGAACTTCAAATCCAGAAATGAAACATTTTAAAGAACAGGAAGATAGTTAGGAAGCTGGAGGTATGTAAGTCTGTAGGCCTCTACGGATGCTGTGGGAAGAGTTGTACAGGATCTTCATGGAATCCACAGAGCCCTTTAGTTAGCAGACTGAAAACTGTAGAAGGGAGTACCAACAAGCTCATGACTTTTTGAAAGAAGTCAGATTTCACCTCTGTGTAGCTGAAGCCTTTACCTTCTGGCATTCTAATAAACCTTTCATTTCTGACGCTATCTTAGGTTCCTCAGATACCCCCGAGTACTTTTCTCTGTGCCAAAAATGGAAGGATGGAAATGCCTGAAATAAGTGTGAGAGGTGTTTCCTAAGGAGTTGGGATGCATTGTGGAAAGATGTAGCAGCATATATCCAAATCTATGCCATGAGACTGCGCCTGGCTACCTAATAAATTGCCCGGCAATTCAGTGGCTGCCAGAGAACATCACGCAACCCACCTCTTCCCTCAGAGTAGAATGAGTGGCTGGATCTCCCTCCACATCAGCAGCTTTATTGGGACCAACATAAATGCCTCTCAGCGACTGTTGAGTAAAGAACCTCAGCTTACACGTAAAGCAGAGAGACTGCGTTTGATTACCTCGGAAACTTGGAAAGCTGACTCCTTTTCACTATTCTCTCTCATCTTTTTTTCCTGCAGTTTGCTGGCCAAATGGCATTGTTTGTAATACTTGTGCACCTCACTGTCTGCAACTAACATGGAACAATTTGATCTTGGCAAAGAGTTATTTTGTTGGTGCGCAAGAAAAGAGCAAAGTCAATCTCCTTGAGCGGTGCTAAATGCACAGGAATAACAGAAGCAAAAGCAGCAAGAATTATTTTAGTCAGTCAAGTCAGCAGACATGGAGGAGATGTGCTGGGCAAGACAATATGATTTAACATACCCAGTTTTCTAAGCATAACTTCATTTGAAAGGCAAAAGAAGGGTTGGTCTCTCACTATAATGCAGGGAAGAGAGGGAAACAGTATCCAGCCTCTAACAGGAAAGAGGCTGAAGTAGCCCGTGACTGCACACCTGCCAAGGTGGACAGCTGGACGGGCAGAGAGGTAGCTTATACATGCAATCTCTATACACACGCGTGTGCCCACGTCTGACAACTACATAAATGTACGGTGAGCACGTCTGTGCACGTGTCGCCCTATAAACGAACGCAGGAGTGCGCACACTTAGACCAGATGTAGCATGAACACTGCCAACCTGTTCGTACGTGGTCAAACCTGTGGAAGCTGCTACCGCTGCCCTACCTGTATGCTCAGGTGCACACCACTCCACTTATCCGTATGATCACACCCTGTGCACGCTCTGTAAGAAACAGATTCCACAGGATGATGTTTGTGGTGAAACCCTTAAGCAGTTATTTGCCTGTTTCTTTCACTCCAAGTCTTTTTTCCATTTGCACAAACCTGGAGATACAAACTTACTTGACTCCTGTCAACCACAAAACAGCTCAGAAGTGCTTTTCTGAAAATACATAATATCTGCAGTTTATTTTTAATTTTGGTACAAGGGGACAGGGATTGTTAAAGCACGGGCTTGTTTCTTAGACATGCATCCCATGGACAACTCAGGGCAGAGAGTCTCTAGTCCTTCACCAGCCGGTAGATGTGATGCTGAGCACCGTGGTCACTAGTTGACACCTCAAAAACGTATGCTATGCACAGCAAGGTCTCTTGTGTGTCCCTGTTTGTCACAACCTAGATAGAAAAGAAGAAGCAGCTGAGATGGCAACTGCTGTGTCTCTGCTTACATAATCAAAGACATTTAACACAGACCAAAAAGTCAGGAATAGGCAAAGAACAGAGAAACAGAGGAATGATACACAGCTCAGCCACCACAACCCCCAGTCTATGTGCCCACACAGCCAAGCAAAGCACTTTTGCAGCATCAGGACTACAATGCAGTGAAGAGATAGGGAGGTCAGCAGAGTCCACTGTGAGAAAAGAAATGTGGTCACAGTTTGGACACAGATAAGTGGAAGCAGGTCCACTAGGTCCTCTACTCCCCAATCCCTTATGTTGCCGATTTCAGCAGAGAGAAGGTGTTTCAAAGAAAATCTCTTTTTCCTCTGTTTGTTGGGTATAGAGAGGCCACCTCCTGTAGCACATCCATTCCTGCTCACTTACGTGTTCATATATCACAGCTATGAACAATTCTTTCCCTCCATCTGCTCCTGCTTGTCAGTGGTAAACACAGACCGTGAAGATTATAGACTGTAACTCATTTTACAGGGGACACAGACTCCATTACACCTCCCATTTCGTACACTGTAGATGTCAGGAGAAGGATGGCTGCTACACTCATGCATTCTTACAGAAGCTCCTTCTTTTTCCATTTCTTTTTTCTGTGGTCCCTCAGGAACCTTAGCTTCTCTGCAAAGTGACTTGGTGCCAGCAGCACGCTGATGGAACAGTGCTGCCCTAGTTCCGGGAGCATGCACTGCCGATACTACATGGCAGGGACAAGCACAATGTTGCGCTGAGAGCTCCTAGCTCAGCTCTTCTCTCTCTGTCACTGCACAACTTTGCACATTCTTGTCATCCGAGTTTTTGCCATAGCTAAATCTTCAAGCAGTTCTCTCCTGCTGGGGGAGGTACGTTTTTATCAGCTGTAGCACCAACTAAATGCAGAAAAAGAAACCACCACCTGGAGGCTTGAACTGAACCAAAGACCAACTGTTCTTGTGAAAAAAAATAACTGTTTTCAAACTTGTTTCTTGATTTTAAACAGCATGATTTTGGTCTATCCTGTTTTCTTTTCTTACTTCACAATGAGGTTTGCAGCTGAACTAACCCTCCTCCTTTCTCCTGCAGGCTGTCATGAGTTACACGCCCTCAGGTGTGGCAAGGCACCAGAGCACTTTTCTGAAAAAATGGGCTCCAAAATCTGGGAGGGCCAACTTCCAGGGCAATGTGCAAAGCAACATAAATCATGCTTGTGAGATTAGGGTTATCTAAGCTCATAAAAGGGTCTAGAAAAAAATATAATTAGACTTGCTTCAGAAGTTGGTAGTGGGGACTGAGGACTAGCAGCCGACCTTGCATTAAGCATGACCATTTTTCAGCTCTCCAGTGGGGAGCAGGGGGCAGAAAATGCTCAGTTTGCTGCTCAGGGAGCAGGACGGCAAAGGAATATATAAAAGGCTGTGCCAGCATTGACATAAGATTACTGGAAACATAAAGCCTCAGAGGAAGTATAACTATATGACAACTTTGTTCATAAAATGTATAGAATGTGCTAGCCTGACTGAGGACTGAAACATGCAGAAAGCAATTACAGTGTTCCTCAGTACAAATTACAGCACACAGGCCTTCCACCTCTCTGTCCTTGACCCTTTCATGCTGCTTCTCATCTAAAAAAAACTCTTAGCATCTTCCAGATGCTAAAGATCTTAGTACAAATATGAAAGAGTTAAGCCTCCTAAAGCCCTGCGTGATATATTATTAACCTTGTGTTTCACAGCTGAGGTACCTGAGCCACAGAGCAGTGAAATGAGTTGCCTGAAGTGCCAGAAGATCTCCAGAAAATGGAATGAAGACCACTTGATTTCCATTCATTCATTCATTCATATAGCCACTAGCATCTCTTCTGCTTGCCCAGTCTCAAGTTCTCTGGGCAAAGATCTGTGACACATCTTGTAGAGGTGAGCACAGAACTCAGTCCATTAGGAGGACCTGCCTTTTAAGCTGTCTTTGCCATCTTCCCAAATTTAGTCTGCATCTGAGCCTGGAAATGCTCCTGGTATAATATAAATACTAATGCAAATCTAGTTGCTTAGCCTTCTAGTACTGCCCTAGCTGGAGGTTGCAGCGATTCCTTAAAGCATCACAGAGCGTCCCCCAACGTGCCACTTGCTTTGTTTGCCTCCATATTCTTTTCCAGGTTCAAGAGGGTCCTGAAGAAACAACTTTGCTTTTCCTTTTTGTCTTTTGCCCTACCTGGTGAGTGAAGAACTCTTCCCACGATAAAATTATATAGCCACTTAACAGTACTCTTAATAGTACACTTAACAGTTTTCTATTACCTTGCAAAAAGGGCCAGGGCACAGAAAGGGCCTCAACGTTTGTCCAATAGTGGAATGAGCACTTCCTTCACTGACTTTTGCATCCTTCTCCTACCTTTATCTCTCTGCCTCGTGAGTTCTCGCTTTATCTTTCTTTTTTTTCTCTCTCTTACTCAGGTCTCTCAAATTCTTCTGATGCTTCTCTGCATGATTGCTATCTCTAGAGCTCCATAAATGGCCTTGAGGTGCAATACACATAAGAAATACTAAGTTCCACTGGATGCTGAGCTGTAAAAGGCAATCTGCTTTGACTCACAACAGTGAACTGCCACATAAGGGCTTACACGTTTCCAAGATCCAACAAAAACGGTTGAAAGTCCCACCTGTAAGATAGTAAAGTTCTCCAGCACACTGTTCATCATATACTTCTCAGGAAGGTGCTTGAGTTTATGAATGAAGTTTATCATGTATTCGCAGAGAGGGGAACGGTGAATGCGATAGGAATAGTGTCCGTTTTCATAGCGTGCATACTCTGTCTGCAATGCAAAACACAAAAGGGGCAGATGGGGCTCATTTTCTCACATTACCAGCACTAATCACATAAAGGGTTTCGGAACAGAAAAGTTACAGTGCTATTTTCAAGTAATGTTACTAACAGTAATGAGCTGATTAATCATTTCTCTACAGTACTTCCCACCAAGGTCAGTCTCTTTGAGCCCTCTAATTTCTTCAGCTTGATTTGTTTCTTTGGAAAACTGGGTTCCAGCTTAGAAGCAGCAAACTGCCAAGGAGCTGTGAAAGGTAACGGAGAGGAGCAGACCAATGGTCAGCTATACTATGATCTGCATCTCTACTGGAAAAAATATTAGGTGTGAATAAACTGAAAGAGTTAAAAACGACGGCTTTTGCAAACCCAGGAAGCTCCAAGTAATAATATGCTCAGGGTGCTTCACAGCTGGAAAGGACTAAAGCCTTCTGGTACCTACGAGAACACACAGTATCTCTGCTCCCTCTTAGGAGACTCTCTGGCCAATGTTACCCAGAGGGATTTTTTTTGCTCACATTCACATCTGAGCTCCTGTGTATTTCACCTTCCTTTGAACAGAAGCTGAGGCTGGATTCTGTTATTTCACAGAAGACCCTTAAATGCCTGTTACCTCCTTTCACCACAAGAGCTTGGTCTCCTTTCCTGTGCACCGCGGCATCTTTCTTTGGCCTATCTATCCCATCATGCAAACACATCACCAGCCTTCAGGCATGTCTATCATAGGACTGGAGACAGGTCTTGGGGAAGGGTGAAGCATGAACTGACTGCTGACAGGAGAACACCCCATGTTCTGTAGATAGCTGTTCCTCCTGCATCTAAAGGCTTCTTGAGAAAGAGAGCAGCAGGAAGCAGGTCACAGCACCTCTCTTAGCAGCTGAATAATTTTTTTCAATGCCAGATACATGCAAAATTACGCAGCTCCACTGTTGCTCGAGCTGTAAGTGTACAAGCACTAAGATAATCTTCATAAAACCATAATACTATAGTCTGTAAATTAATACAGTCTATTAATTAACAGCTATAGTCTATCAATGGTTGTTTAAAAGCACGGATGATAGTGACCTGTTCCCTATTTGTTTTCATCTTTCTGGACTACAAAACAAGGGTCCAGGTCTCCCAGCTTTTCTTTGCCCCTCAAAAAACCCAGAGAATCATCAGAGCTGAGAGCCTTACACATTCAGAAGTCTTCAGAAATTCAGATTTTAGGAAAAAATAGCAAGCTCTTAGACCTTCAATGAAGTCTTGAGACAAGGCCATGTTGCATGCAGGAGCAATCTTACACCTGCATGTCTCAGAAATAATAATCTATGGCATCCATCTCCCTGATAATGAGCATGGGAAATACTTTGTCTTGAGATATATGCAGGATGCTAATACTTGAAGTGACAAAATAGCATTCAGAGAGAACCTTTCACCCAAGTATCTGATTCCTACCTCCACTTTCTCCACTACCTGCTTTCCAAAGGAACACACTTTGGTGGAACAGGTAATGACCATGTTTTCTGGGCTCTCATATTGGCTGGACACGCCATAGAAAGATCTGGATTCATCTTCAATATTGGTGTTCAAATCAGCCTGCCAAGAAAAAAGGCAAGAAAAACAGATGGTTATCAATAGATAGTTGTGGTATCTTTTCACCATTACCTTGTGTAGCCAAGATTCTAAGGTACCGGAGCGTCCAAAGCTCCTTAAGCTGATGGAAGTGCATCAAGCAAGCAGGGGAAATCTGAAGAGTATGCATTAAAATCCAGTTCCCACTTCAGAAAATGGTGGTGGGGATTTGCATACACATTGGGGAAACCTGGTAGAATTTTCTCTTGACATTGAGAACATGACGCAGCCCCTTGCCTTAGCTGAATTTACCGTAACTAAACAGTGCCAGGTACTCACAAAGCATGTGGAGAGCACACAGGAGGGCACTGTCGAGACTCAGCAATGCAACAGACAAGCTAGACTAAGCTGCTTCACCGAGGAGGAAGAGTAAGGGTACAGCAACTATAAGAAAGCTTTTCCATCCTGGATATGCAGATGAGGGGAAAGAGACAAAGCAGGAAGAATGTGTGAGTACACACACATTAGGCTCAGGTACGATGATACGAAGAATGGAAGTAAACAGGATGCAACAAAAGGAACGTAAGTTGCTGATGAATCCAGCCCAGTTCCACCTGAATACAAATCCATCTCCGTCAGCAGCCACAGTTTCAAATGTGGGTGCTGAAGGTTGGCCAACTGAAGCCTTATATTGGGACCCAACTCCTAAATATCCTAGTTGTCTAAAGCTTCCACCAGGGGTCATTCAAACCACAGTTATGAAAAGAAGAGGCAGCTCAAGCTCTGAAAACACAACAGGTGTGTGGGAATGCCCAGCTAGGCTTCCTCCCTTTCAGAACTAAACTCCACCAGCCTAGGTGCTAGCTTACATCAGCAGAAAAGCCAAGATTAGTTCCCATAGGCTACTTCAGACCATTCTATTCTTTCTGCTGAACTGAGGGAAACAGGAAACTGAAAACCTGCTACAGTGGATTTAAGTGTGAATAGGACCGCATTAGATTCCATTCTAGTACGGTTTTCTCAGACGATGTCCGTGAAGGTTTTTTTATTCCAGATTCTAGAGCAGTGCTTGGCAACAAGCAATGCCAGCCTTGGAACTGGACCACCTCAATAATGAATCCTCCGTTTCTTGCCATGCAAAATACCCGTGTCTTCTCTGGAATGGTATAATGCTGTTAGCTTTTTTTCTCTTAAGTAGCAATTTCACAAGAGGTTTAAGTCAATCTAGAAAGTACCAGTACAGCCTTCCCCCACCATCTCTAGCCACATAAGCTTGCTGCTGCCTTTGTGCCACTATTAGCAATTGTACAACTCTGTCGTTAGCCAGGTAAGAGACCTGATCCCAGCCAAATGGTTGGACATTAGGAAAAACTTCTATACTGAAAGGGTTATCAAAGACTGGAGCAGGCTGCCCAGAGAAGTGGTTGAACTGCCATCCCTGGATGTAGTTAAAAAACATCTAGATACGGTGCTTCAGGATAGGGTGTTGAAGTGGCCCTGGTAGAATTAGATGATGGTTGGACTTGATGATCTTAAAGGTCTTTTCCAACCATAGCGATTCTGTGAAAACAAACGTTGTTACAGTTTTGATAAGTTAGTTTTCAGTCAGACAAGAGAGCTCACTTGGATCTCCACAAAGCCACAGGGGCTGGAAGAGGTGAGAACACACAGAAAAATGAGGGCACAAAGACTGCCTATTTCCATAACAACACATACTCAGGTTGGCTTGAGCCTCTTGGGGAACTGCACCTCCAAGTTGCACTTTGATAACACCAGGCTTATTCCTGACACTGAGAGGGCAGTCGCGCTGTCCCAAAGCAGTTTGTGCCTCCCCATTCCTTCTGTACTAACAATAATGTTTCTGTAGCTGTAGTACAAGACTCTGTGAGAAACAATTCAGCTAAATCTCAGTGGGATCAGTTCCGTGACCTGATTCAGAAGCACCTCTGTGTGTGTGTGTGTGTGCGTGTGTACATGTGTGTTCAGACAAAGAACATGTGTTGGGAGGATGGGCAGCAACAGGGAAAGAAGGAGGCAGGTCTTCTCCTTCTAGTGAATGCTGGGATTGAGTAACTACAGCAGTAACTAGTAACCTGCTAGAAGCCATGCTTTTTTTGTCATTCCTTTCAAATTAGAAGTTTTGCCCCTAGCCCGTTGGACTGGGCCAGCTCTGTACCACAACACTCATCAGCAACTCTCATTACACAGCTATCGCCACAGAGGAATACATCACTTTGCCAATAGTGATGCCAAAAGCACCAGCAGGAAAAGCAGCCATGTAATAATGTGCAGGATCTCCATTCAATCCAATTCCCATGGCTGTTCAATTGCCACTTGAGGTGTGTGAAGGAGGAGGTGCTAAACCATCTCTCCATTTGTTTCAGACGATTCAGTTCCATTTTGCACTTAGCACAACACTGGGGCATTGCTGCAACTGTGCCATCGTACACACATATTGCCACCTAGAGAAAAACTGCCATCTGCACTACAGAAATGATGCCACAGAAGATCCAAGCAAACAAACTAACAAAATCCATTTACCATGATGTTGTTGTTTGGGTTTTTTAAGTATAAACCCAGAACCAAGTGAAAGACAGATTTAGGATAGGCTTGTCATGAAGTATAGTGGGCAAGGCATCTCCTGAGGTGTCTCCTATACTAGCGGTTGTAGCATTCAGATAATTCTAGTGGGATAAAGATTCAGGCTGGGCAAGGTGACAGAGTGTTCCAATGTTTGCATCAAAACTGACAGCATTAGGGATGGGCATACAGTTCTCACTCTGCTCCTAACGGAGAGCATAACAGCACAGTATTTAAATACATGATCACAAATCACTTTTCAAAATGACTGGTTTTTTGCACAGTTCCTACAAAAATCCTTAACAGTTCTACCATCTTCACCACAGATTATAGATGAAAGAAAGCCCATTTGTCAGAACAGCTTGCCTTTTTAATGTAGAATCTCTCCCTCTGAAGTAGTGACAGTTCTTCAACTGTGAATGCTCTTGGCCATACATGTGTAATACATTTGTTAACAGTTTACACCAGCTGTGCGCTTATTCCATTATGTTTTCCTAAATTTGTCATCCCCAGCACATTATATATCCTAAAGCATCCTCTGATTTATCAGGAGACACTCATTCGAAGCTAGCAACTGTTTTATTCTTATGTTTGTTTCCCCTCAGAAGATACCTTCACAAAACAATTTATCCAGCTGAAGAGGTTCCTGACTTCTTTTAACAACTCATCCCTTTTTGCCCTCGTAGTTTTCTGTGAGATGAAGAGAAATTTGGGCACGTGCGTTAAAATATATCAGCAAAACAACCTGGATTTAAAACTTTTTTAAAAAACGTTTTACATAATTTACATTTGCACCACTGAGGTAGTGATACATTTTGCAGTAAGCTTGGAAACAGCTGGAGGAAGAGTGGAAACTTTTACATTTGCCATGACTACCTAAACAACTATAATGCAGTGTTATGCTCTGATGGTTTGTCTACACTGTACAGAATCACAGAATGTTAGGGATTAGAAGGGACCTCGAAAGACCATCTAGTCCAATCCCCCTGCCGGATCAGGAACCTAAATGACATCACATAGAAAGGCATCCAGG
>VWZK01008929.1:23348-38474 GCA_013396935.1 Baryphthengus martii | reverse complement strand
AAAAAAGAGAGACCTAAAATTGTCACGTTGAAGACAATTTCCTCTACAAACTCATAGAGATTCACAATATCACATTTTCAAGCTTTAACAATGTCTGCAAAGTATTTCCCTTACTGCTCTCGGGGTCAGTATTTTAGTTAGAAGAAAAAAGCTTTAATTTCAGAAGACACTTCATTTGTCAGAATTCATGTGAGGTTCTCACTCAATCGAATTTGAGCCCAGTATATCAAGTTTTTGCTGATAGAAAGGGTTATCTGCACACATACTAGAGTACTGTGGGATATAAAGGTGACTGCTAAGAACTATTTGTTTCACAGCATGAAATGCAAGGAACTCAATACAATGGATTAAACAGGAAAATATAAATTGGGCCAAACAGTTCAAGGAAAGAGATCTAAAGGGAGGATGATAGCATGAAAAATATTGTAGGATTGACTAAGAGAAGCAACAGAATGAGTTAAATAGAGTAAAGCAGAAAAAGAAGATAGATGAGAAAATTAATGAATCAAAGATTAGGAGATCAAAAGCTACAAAGTCAGACGCTTAAACAAGGGATTAATAATTTAGGAATTGGCAAGAAAGTTCTACAGGTAAGGTGATAAGAACATACATAAACAGACTAGTGCATCAAAACAAGGTTAAAAGTCTAGCTAAAGCTGTAAACATCTGGAGACCTAGTGAAGGTTACATGTTTGTTCCAAACCACCCCACCTCATGTAAACTGTGTACTTGTGTGCACCTTCCTCTTGGGTATTTTTACACAGTAAAGAAATCTACATCCTCTGACCCCTCCTGAGCCTTCTCTCCTCCAGGCTGAACAGTTTCAGGTCTCAGCCTTTCCTCGTAGGATACATGCATCAGTCCCTTAGTCATCCGAGCGGTCCCTCATTGAACTCTCTCTAGTACCTCCAGATCTCTCTTGTACTGGTGAGCCAAGGACTGGACACAGTGCTCTGGGTGGGGCCTCACCGGTGCTGAGTAGAGAAGGATCACAGCCCTCAACCTACAGGCAACACTCCTAATAGTGCAGCCCCAGATACCATCAGCCTTGTTTGCCACAAGCACACATTGCTGGCTCGTGGTCAACCTGGTGTCTGTCAAGAGTCTCTAGACAGTCTCTATTAAAAGACTAAGTATAAAAATTAAGTTTGCAGGATCAGCAACTGTATTTCATTTCTTATACTTCATTTCATATTTTTTCAGGGTAACATTATGGCTAAACTAAACTTTCTGACAACTTGACTGTCATTTTTGAAATGATCAAGAACATTTTAAACTATTGGCTAGTTTTTGTTTTATGCCAGTAGGTAAATAATTTAGACGCAATCTGCATACACTAGAAAACTCATAAAACTCCAGCTTCTGTCACTTAAAAGGAATGGATAAGAAACAGGTATGGCCAAATGTTTAGAACTCAAATATATTCAGTTAAAGACGCAACCTGTTTTGAGTTCCAGCTCTCCCATCACATCACTGTCTTGGTATATTTAATTTTTACACAAATGATCTGTGCAACACAATATTAAAACATTTCAGGCTCCTTCAGATGCTGGACTGTGCTGATCAATATCAACTACAATTGTTGGCATAAGTTAAACAACACTAGACAGCATACAGTCCAAGTAACGTAACTTAGACTTCTGCCCAGATTTAAGCCAGTATAAAAAATTTAAGTTTTTCCACTTCAGACACTATATAATGAAAACCTAATAGCTAAAATGTGAAATTAGGTAAAGAACAGTCAAAAAGTCTTTTTGAATTCATGCAAATGCAATCTATAAGGTGAAGATACTAATTTCTTTGATGTGAGGTGGAGTAGTGAAGTATTGCTAGGCTTTAAAAGCCAATTTCTGAAGAGAACAATTCAGCAGCATTAGCAGACAGTGCCTAGTTTATTTGCTCACCTAGTAACTGAAGGGAGAAATACCTGCTCGCCATTCCCTCTTTCATCTGAGCCTGACTTAATGCCTGTTGCAGTAAATGGAATTCTTCTCATTGACTTCTAAGACGAAATAAAATCTTTTGAAACAAGGGAATAAACTAGCTCCTAGTGTTTTCACTATTTGGAATGTTAAAGAAAGGTAATATTGAGCCAAATAAAAATGATTTGACACTTCTTTCCTATAAAGAGCAATTTTTGCTCCCTTTAGGATATCCCTACTGTCAGCAAGCTTTTAACTCATTTGTCCAAATTGCCTGAGTAGTTTAATTCTACTGCAACTCCTTTAAAATCACTGGGGTTTTTGCCGGTTCAACTTCACAGAATTAAGAGAGAAAGAGTTTCGACAAAGTGGTGAGTGATGCCACTTGAAACTCCCAAATTCGGCATTCTTGTTTTCCCTGTTGATATCTTTTATTTTCTTTGTAGGTTGTTCTTTTTCCCTTCTAAACAATTCGGTTCCATTCACCCTCACTTGTTTCTTCCTGATAGTTTTTCTCAAATCTGAGTTCCAAATGGTAGTGGAATTTATTTATTCACTTTCTTGGTTTGCAGCCCAATCCTTCTGCCTCAGTTCTGTCCCCAACAAGGAGGCAGGAAGAGGAATCATATGGTATTTTTACAGCCATTTGTTACTGCTATGATGATGACTTCACAGCTCTTTGCACAAATTGTCACCTGATGGATGTGGTTTTGTTGTTTATTGTTTGTGTTGGTTTTTTTTCCCACTCTCCTTGTGTTTAATGGCAACAGAGACGTGTAAGTGCAGATGCACAGGAAGGTGAATTGCATCTAAGCCATGTTATCGTGCACATTAAATCACAATATTCTGTCAAAAAGTTTTAGAATTGCTTGACCAGGAACTAAGAGAAAACTGCCCAGATCGTTTGTGAGGACAAAAATTCAGCAGGACTGTAAGCAGATTAAATTTACCAAAGCTTCTTCATTCCAGCCCCCTTCCACACAGGAAAATGATCTCAGTGCCACTCTGTATCTTTGCAATGGTAAGGTATATCAGAAAGTTTATATGCCCATGATCCTGCTTGGAGCACAGCTTGCGTTCACTGAGTGCCAAGAGATCCATCACTCACTACTCTGCTACTCTCCTTATTCTCATAAACTTCTAAAAATATTTATGAGCATGAGAAGTAAGATAAATACCGTTCTTTAAAATCACCTCCCTGTTTACCAAGAGCACAAAACAGGAAACATTTGGAAAGAACTACACAGGGTATTTTATAGTTCCTGATACTGCTTTCTAGTAAATCCAAATACCACAATTATAGATATACCACTTGGTTGGATAACCAGAATATGTTTCTTGGCTTTATTAAACATGGAAAACAGAAATTCCCAATTCCTTACAAGGACAAGTTTGAAATGTAGAGATATTTATCTTCAGTAATAACTACGACTAGTTAATTATTTGAAGATATTATCAGAGTTTCTGAAGAATCCTTGAATCCCCTGATAATGAGTTTAATTGAGAATTTAATTGTTTGGAGAAAAGCTAGAATTCCAGGCATAAGTTTTTATTTGTCCTTCACCAGTAATGGAAAGAAAAAGAATAAAAACATTAAAAAGATAATAAATGCTATTGCACATTTTTTAAAAGTTGTTCGGAGTTTTAGAATATTTCTAAATCTGAGATGAAAGAGTGAATTGTACAGGGAAAAGATGTAATTCCTGTACATTAATGATAAAATTATAAAATGCTGCAAGTACAGTTGTTGAGGTTTTTTTTTTTTTTTTTCATGAATACACCAGAACTTTAATGAATAGACAGAATCAAATATACCTCACTGCAACTAACTGGCTGATGTGGATGTTCATGTGAATTAAATGTTCTTCTTAATACATCCCTCTGCAAGTAAAAATGCTTTTATTAAGAAAAGAGGAGAAAGTCTGGATTAACTCTGAATTCTCTCAATCTCCTGAGTACTAACTTAATATGGAAACAAACTTATAAAAAAACCCATTAAATGTTGCATACCAAAATACGTGGACATGGCCATTTAAAGAGAAAAACACAGGCTGTGGATTCAAGTATGAGCAGCGGCTTTACAAACTGTCACCAAGGAGACATGCCACAAACTGAGATAAAATGTTAGGAAGGATCCACTGAATAAGCAGATGAACAGGAAACCAGCCATCTTATCAACAATACCTGAAAGGATGACTGAGGAACAGGCTTTCCTAGCTGGCCTCTCTTCTAAACCCTCTGTCAGAACACGAAGGCAAGAACTGTGTAATAAGCCACTGAAACACTGCTAGGGAGCCAAAGAGAAGAACGAAATCTTGGAGCTTATTTCTGAAAACAGGAGCAAAAAGAGTATTTCATCATTTTGTATTTTAGATTCAAGTGGCCAGATTACAAAATGTGTGTGGTTGACCTCAATTTTGAGCAGTGCAGATCTGCTGCTAAGGTTTTCACAAAACTCATACTATATCTGCCTCGGAATCAGACTTGCTGCCTTGCCAGCCTTTGCTCTAACATATTGTAAGCTCCCTCTTGCCATTGTACAAATGCATCAATTTATTTAGAGCCTGTCTTTTAACAGATCAGTGTCTTTTGATCTCCTCTTTTAGCCTTGGTGAAATAACCTCACTACCTTCACTGGGGCTGAAGATTCCTCTTTTTATATATTCTATTTTCCTGTTGTGTTTGAGAGCCTACAGCACGGCTGAGGAACAGGAGCTTTGAGCCGCTTGAGCCCTGGGAGGAGGGGAGTGGGTCGGTATCTGGATGTGAGCAGGTCTATTAACTTGCTAAACAACAGTACAAATGGAACAGGCACAGTGACTCATAGTGGAGATTCATTAAATATTTCTCCTTTTGTAATATGCTCATATATTCAAAAGAAAATTTAAAGCCTCAAATACGAAAAACTGAAAATACACATTTACAGCTGTGTATTTTAGATAAGCATTCTTTTCTGTCACATTTACCAGAAAACACAGGTTGAAATCCAAAACGGAAAAACTAAGTCAAATGTTGTGAAAGATTTCTATAGGGGAAAGATACTAGGATTTTTATTTAAGAAAGATGTTATGTTTCTTAGAAAATACTCATATTCTGAAAATGCCTGAAGTTTGACATTTCAAAATGAAACTTGAATCTTTTCAGTTTGAGATAAAAGTAAACATATTTTTATAGATATTGCAAGAAAGTTATACACACCTACATTAGAAAGGTATTGATTTTAGATAAAAAAACATTTTTGAATGATGCCAAATTGGTTTCTTAAATATGATTTTATCATTCAAAATCAGAACAAAGCAATCCAAAACTTCCATATCAATTCAGTCATTTCCACAATTTTCTAACAAAAAAAGAAAATCTTCCCACTTGACAAATGATTCAGTGGCTTCCAATTTCAACAGAACTAAATATACTTTAATAACCTGATTTTCTGTATGTTTTTTCGAACAAACACCAGCAGTGCAGGACATGGAAAATATGCACAGGGATAAGGAAGGATGCATGGCTCTGGGACAGATACTGAAAAAAGACAAAGCTTATAAAGAAAAAAGAAGTGGCATGAAACCGAACAAGTCCTGAAACAGATTGTCCCAGGAGGAGGAGCAGTAGCTCTTCAGAGAACTCATGGGACAAAGACATTGAAAAAAAACCCAAAAGGATTCTTACCGCAATTTGTGAGTTTAGGTACAAGAAGCTCTACAAGATGTTACCTGTCTGAAATAGCTGAGGCCTGTCTTAGGTATTTTTTCCCATGATCTGATAGATTTCCAGCTATGTATTAGAAATCACCTGTTACATTGAAAACACCTTAAATGAATGGTATCTATGGCTGCGCCCAGGGTCCTCTTCTGCTGGCACGTGTTCTTATAGCTAAACTACAAAAAGTTTCTCTTGTGCATTCTTTTCCTTAAAAGTTGCAAGTGTATGATTCAAGTAGCATTGATTTTTTTTTTTTTAAGCATATCAGATACTTTATATATTAAAGAAGGATAAAGAAATAAGCACCCTGTTTTCTGGTCAGGGAAGAATTAGAAAAAATAGCTCAATGAGCAGCAGCAGTCCAAACTAATGTCTTTGGATCATGTCTCTTTCTAAAGAATATTTACAAAAATACATTCAAAGAATAAGCTGGTAGCACAAAATTCATAACCAAGTGAGCACAGTAATCTGTTTAATACAACGGACTGCTGAGTTAGGCATCTATGAGTTTAGTATTAACACTGTGATGACTATTCAAAGTTCATTTTCCAAATAAGTGCTCACATTTACACCTTAGCTAAAATTGAAGCCATACTGTACAGGAAAATGTGCTAATAACAAAAAACTAGAAAATTCTGAAATACTGAAATCTCAGACATCGACAAGCTCCTATTCATTCCACAAAATCCTATTAAATGGAGAGAAGTCTTAAACCACGTATACCAAAAGGCTAAGTAAAATATTATTATTAATGTACTAAACATACATGGCAATATATTAGGTTTCTATGTTGGATTCTATTCCTCAATTCATCTGTGTGTGGAAATGTTTCTGCCTTGGAAATAAAATATTTAAGCACATTCATAAAATTAACCGTGCTTACTGGTCTTGCTGAATAAGAGAAGGCCCGAATTTTTTTTTTCTTAATGGTAAATACCTATTTAAATGTTCTTCTGAAGTCTAGGAGCTTAGGCATTCAGAAGTCGTACAAAGAAGGGTGATGTAGACCATGAATAAAACAAAACGGAACAAATTAGAACATATGAAAAGATAAAAAAGGTTTTATAACAAATCTCTTCTCAATAACAAGTTTGGTTACCTCCACCTTAGGAAAGGTATTTATTGGATTTTTTTTTTTTTATTTCAAAATGTGTTGAGCGAAATCAGGCAAAAGGTGAGAAAATGTCAGCCTTGTCAACCATCAATGTAGTATGTAAGCACCTAGCAATTAAAAGACCCGCAATATCTTTCATAAAGATCAAGTAGATCATGCTTTTCCTTAAACAGAAATAATTACACTGCTCATTCATTAACTTCTTCATAAAACCTATTAATTTTGAACTGCTATATATCCTGGAAATGCAGTTGAGGCTAAATGAACCTCATTACATGGTGTCCATGAAAATGGTAATAGGAGTAAGGATAGGCAGTGCAGATGGCAATAATTAATTGCTCATCTTCTAGCATCACAAACTTTAAATCAACAGTTCTATTACAAAATAAAATGATTTTGTTTGCTAGAGGCATTTTAGTACAGTCTACATGCATTGGTGGTAGGTTCTTTTTAATGCAATTTTTAAATGGTGAAGAGATAAACACGCAGCGATTTTTATCTATGTTTTTGATAAATGAATGTCTCAGCAAAATTTTACAGCTAAAAAGGTTATTTACTTAAAAGAGATTTTCTGTATGTGGAAAGGTCAGATTTTTTTTTAGATTGCTGTGAAATTGCTTCTGCCTTTTAGCAAATCTTCTAAGACGGCTCCTCTCCTTGTAGTGTTGACAAGGACACAGGAAGGATGTGGCCTGAAGAAATCAAATGAACAGCATAAAACCCAAGCTGGTATCTTCTGCTGCCACAGTTTGTGGGTTTTGAAATTCTGTCAAAATGTTGAACAATACGAGAAGACAGAGAGGACTTCTGAGCAAAAATCAATAGCCAAGTCTTTTGAACTGTCCATGTACAAAGTTCTAATGAAAATGTCCTTGAGGGAAGTTTTAATAGTGGACTTTGAGATCAGCTCCTCCATTGCCCTGATAGCATTGTACAGTATTTGAAGTTTTCAAAGGTACCAATCCACAAAAGTTTGACTCACACAACTGAGGATGGAGATGCCTCTGAGGGATCTCAAAACCAGCAGTCTGCCACTGAAGACTATACAGAATACTGTATGTATTATTTGCACTGTGTCAGGTTTTAGCTGGAGGGTACAATTTACTTCAAGGGAGTTTGTAAGTCTTTAAATAGCGTCTCTCCATGTACAAACTAATAACCGATCAGATCCTCAGCGCAATACAAGTAGTGTTCTAGTCTGACGAAAGGGATTTTACTTAATATACTGTAAATAGATGGAAGTTTTCTATAAATACAATTTATAAAATGTTAAATAAGGTTGGAATATAATATACCATTAGCTGGGAATACATTTTTTTGTATGTGTTTGAGCCTGTTAAAAATGCAAAACATTCAGCACTGCATCAAGGTCATTCTGGGAGAAGTGCCACACATTAAATTGAGGTTAAAATGGTTGGTAAGTGAGGGTTATACAGTAATTGCACCACTGTTCCCCTAAAACACAAAATGCATACATTTACTGCGCCTTTGGAGCAGTTTTCCCCCCAGTGCCATTGAGAATTCATACGCATTCACTCTCAATTATAGTTAGTGTTATTAGAATAAAATCTTTTGCTATTAACATATAAGGGATCTGGCACAAGCACAGGAAATGTTTCAATTAACAGGAAATGTTAATTAAAAACACCCCAAAATGATAATGTCTTTTTATTATATAATGTTTTTATATATAGCCTATATATCCTCATAAAGACATATCACGAAATCAGCGTAGAGATTTCCTGAGAGACAGAAAAAAAAGCATTTTAAAATTTCTTTTGCTTATTAAAAGAGAACCTTTCTTCACTTTAACCAGAGACACTAGCCAAGGAGCTGTTGCTGGTCACCCTGAGGAGCACATCTCTCCTGCCCTGGTCAGCCGAAACTCAGAGAAAGCAGGTTCCCTTTCCTTTAGATCACCTGGGCATCTTAAATAGATAGAACACCATCCCAAACTACCCAGAGCCGCCTCAAGTCACATTAACACACTTCAGAACTTTAAACCAGAACAATTCAGCCGCATAGTCAAAGTACTTTGTTTACCCTTAAATCAGCCACTGATTTAATACCTACCAAAAAACTGTGATCTTGGCAGCCACTGCTCTACAAAGACTTTTCCACCTACAGATTGTTCCGTACTTTCAGGTGTTATTTACAGCAATACAAAGACGGTTAAAGATACCATACACGTTGTCAGCATTCGAAGCACAGACAAAACTGCAGTAGCCTCACTATTTCTTCTTTCATATGCAGCCTAAACACAATTAGTACAAAATAGGGACTCCTGAGGCCAATCCAGTCCAGTCCAGTCCAGTCACAATCAGGACAAAGAAAATACATTAATAAGTACAAAGAAGTAATCAAAAATTAGCAAAATAAATTGTTGTATGCAATTGTGAATGGTTTAGTTCATGGGAAGCATGTCTATAAATACTACAAAGATGAAGAAATACGAAAGTTCACATCTACCCAATTATATGCAATTGAAAAATATCATGAAATCACACAACACTTAGAAGGTTTAAGACCGTGATTTAATGGACATGTTCATCTCTAGCCTTCGAATAATTCCTGAATGATCATGAACTGAGTGTTTAGAGAACTCTCAGATACCATGACTTTCACTCTGTAGTTTCAATGCCATTTTTTTCTCACTCCATAATGGAGAGGAAATATAATTCACTGCGCTATTTCGTCTTCTATAATGCTCTTGAGTCAATTCTGTATCTGGCTAACAGAAAGATGTCAAAAAATTAATCATCACCTGCCTCCCAGTGAAAATTATAAAGGCCAGTTTCTCTTGTTTTGAGTATTCACTTAGCCCTAATTGCAGCAGCACTTAAATACCACAATCAAACAATTCACTCTGAGAATTCTTTCCCATTCCCATCTTCCTTCCACCACCCTCGCTCCCCATTAAACTATTTTCTGCTTCAAATTCACAGAACAGCACAAAGCTTGTCATGGACTTGTATTGCTATAGGAATACATATGGGGGGAGAGCAAGTGATGGAGGGGAGTTGTAAACACAGGGAGGTTTTCTGCCATTTTTTCACTCTGCTAATCTGCTTTTGAAACAAAATGCATTAATATGAAACAATTCCAAAGTAAATATACATTTTTTCAGAATGTATCTTGAACTAGAATTATACATAGGGCAATTGTTTTATTGAAAACACAGCTTAGGACCACTAAAAATTACAGTATCACATAGAATAATTGCAGGCTTTGAGAATGCAATAAAATATTCTTTTGACCTATATACTATACTAGCCAAAATGAAAAATCAGGTGTGATATGAAACTTAAGTCTGCATCTAACCTCTCCGTTAATAAAATGAGGATCTTATTCTTGCACAAAGATGACATAAAGAGAGATTAAGATTTATGAATTGTTCAGGTATAAAAGGATGAATGATACAGAGAGATACATAAAGAAAGGAAATCCCTTTCTCAAGAAAGAGAGCGTTGTGATCATGAATCACACATTGAACAATAATTTTTGTACGTGAAGTTTGTGAATATAGGGAGACAATAGTCTACTAGAAAAGTTAGTAGAGGTAATTCAACATATTTTTGTAAGGCAATGCAAAATTTAAAGTGAGAAAATTTCAAATCAAACTGAAATTTGTGCTTTCCCTGTTTCATTTAGAATTTGGGGGGGTGCGGGAGGAGTTGGTGGTGTTTAGATTTTTATTTATTTTCCCCCAATATTTGTCAATGACTGTTTGTAAAAAATGCTTTGCAACGAAAACTCTGTCACAAACACAATGTTACCAACCTTAACAAAATACAAAAAGACATACTTGCATGTGTGGTATTAAATCTCACCATACAACAGTACCTAAATTTCCCCAACTAGTCCTCTCTAGTAGTTGAACTGCTCTACACGTCTGGAAAGACTCTTCAAGAAGCCTGTGACATGCAGATTCCACCCATACACAACAGAATTATGCAATTTAACCAGATTCAGATATGCAGGAAGTGACCTAGTTTTGAGAAGGGGTAAGGATCCAGAATGCTCCAGCTGTAATAACTCTGGAGGTCAGCGAACACATACTTCTGTTCCACTGACACAACTGATTCAAGTCTATTTTCAAAAAGAAGTTATAACAAGGTTTTCCTACTAATAAATCAATTAATTGGCACAGATTAGAAGAGCGTGAAGTGTCCACATCAGAAAGAGAAGAGTTCAAACTCATGGCATCTTTCCACTGAGGAGCTTTCAAACACACACAAAAAGTCTAAAGCAGCAGCAAATACCTGGTGTTCTTTCCATTTATCTAGATTCTTAGTTTCTCCATAAACTACACAGACACCTAAAGCACAAACAGAAAATGAGGCTTTGATAGCCATTAGTGAAATCTGTGCTTAATGATAACCGCTGGATTGCATAATCCCTGTTATAAATAAAATTTAAAATTTGTATTTCTTTCATAATAACTTTCACGGGACTTAAAAGATTGTTTGAACCACCAACTGAGGTAGACCGATTCTCTTTTCAGTGCATACTATGACTGACTTCACTGATCGTAGCAGACTAAATTGTATTTTTGTAAGGCTTTTCAACAGACAGCCAAATAAATAGCTTTCTCCCTGCTGCATGGTTTGCTGTCTGCTTAAGCAAAAATCCAATTTCTGGAGAAGTCTCCACAAAGGCTAAATTCCCTGCCATTTACAAGTGTCCCATTAGAGTAGCTTTCTATATGGAAATAACATTCCAAGACAAGGAAAGAGTAGGTCTGAGGTCCACTGTTCTTGATGTGTTGTATTACTTCTCTTTCATTTGAAGAGTGGAGCTGTACTCCCATGAGAAAGAGAGAGTAACATCTGAACACAAATGTCTCAGGAACCTGGAGCTTCTTTAAAAATAAAATCCTCTCTTGCCTTTTTTTACTCCCCGCCACTCCCCGGTATGCATCAAGAACAAGGGGAGACCTGACAGCTTCAGAATCAAGCTGTCTTTTGTTAAAAGGTTTTTAATTAGGAATTCAAAGAAAAAACTCCTACTGGGGCAGAATATATTAGAAATGTTAGGATTCGGGCTTGATTACTGTTTTCTTTAGTAGAAGTTTTTGTTTTAAAACAACTGCAATTAGAAGGATGGGGTGAATGAGACCCCGTGCATATACTGGCAGCATGAGCAATTACCAGTTACTAGAGTTACTGCATCTAAAAGAGGTGAAAAAGTAAAGTGAAAGCTTTTAATGAAAGTTCACAGAGGTGCATTTAATTTGGATCTAATAGGACAGACATTCTAAATCCGCAGGATTAGAATTGATTATTGAAAGACTGTTTACTGAAATTTAACAGCCATATAATGAACTCTGACACTCATCTACTTTGTAAGTAATAGTCAAGAAGCATCCTTTAACACTTCACAGTTATGTATTTAACATTATTTTCAATACAAAAGTTGTATTTAAAAGGGCTTCCTTTCAATCAGGAATGTAATTATAATAATAAAAGACATTCTCTGTTTTACTGGAACACTTCCAGGCAGTCTTATACAGACGAACCAATGCCATCAATCCCACTTTGTTCACTGGTGCTTCCAACTATTTGCACGGTAAGGGGGACTTTAGGGCTTCACCAGATGAACGAGATGTGCAGAGGCTCTGTGACAACGGCTGCCTGATAGCTCCAGCCATCGCAGGCTGGAGTTCGCATGTGTTTCACTTGCACAGACAGGACATTTCTTGGTCGACAGACTGCTCTTACTAATGGTAAGCAATATTTAGAAAGATATCCCAGGAAGAGAGATGACAACCTAGCACATAGTGGCGGTCACACAGACTTAATGAGATCTCTGGGTGACCCAAATAGTACACAGCAGGTTGGGCCACAGAAGTTCCGGAGTTTAGCCTCTAGATTACCAGTAGCATTTACAAAGCAGTGGTTTGAATTTGACAATTCACCACCTTACCTGTCTTCTGGAAAGAAATTATGTACATATACTATATGAATATTTATATTAAAAAACTTAAGCATGCGTTTAAAGTGCATTCATAATTGCCTTCTTGAACAAAGAGGGAATAAGAGGCCGTTGAGGAAAAAGCAGGAAATCATGCTATCAAAAAGGTTTGAAAATAAGTTAAGATTTAAGTTTATGCAAGCCTTTAAACTACAGATAAGATGACCAGGGTTGAGATGAGAGGAAAAATAACTGTTTATTTTCCTTTTTAACACAGGGTCAAAATAGGAACATCCCATGAGAGGCAACCAGGAACTTTATTCTGCGCACGACAAAGCTCCTAGGAATCCAAACAGCTCTATTTGCTTAGAGCAGTGACCTGAATAATACTGTTTAAAAAGAATTTACTTTTTTCTCCTAAAGCTACTTCAAAATAGGCCCTCTGCAGATTGATACTTGCTCTATTTTGACCAAAAGACAGAACGTGTGCAGGTCTGTGTAACTTATTCCATACATTTATGCACAATGTGTTATTTCTCCTTTATGTATCTGTTGCATTCTACAGCAGTTCAAAGGTGCCTGCCTTAATAAATTTACGTGCCATTTACAAAATACATTTATAAACATGATAAGCCACTTTTGGAAGTTTGAGTCTGGAAAAATCAGTAAAATATTATGAAACATAGCAATTTTTAATTTTAATACCAGAAATTATTGCCCTGGCAGTGCAGAGACTAGTTGCCTTGCTTTTAATTAATACCAACAATCCTTCCTGGGAAGATCTGAGAGTCTTGCTTTGCAAGCATGCATGTAATTCACCCTTGGATGATTTCTTCACTATTTCAAAGCATAGGTATTTTTTACTAATAAAAGATCTTCACTTTTTCCTTCTATTTTTTCTATTTCCTAATCTCATTCAGGCTTTAATGATTTTAATTTAAAATATTTGTAATAACCTTTAAAGTGAATGTATTAAAAAACCAACCAGTGCTTGGAGATAGTATAAAACACGATAAAATTCTGAAAGTTGAGCTGAAAGCAGTAATTATAAACAAGGAATTGCAGTGAGCTTATTCCAAAAACCTACTGTGGTGTCTCCTTCAATGTAATTACGTATTTTTAGATTCTAAAATTTTTCTAAGTTTCTTCATTGTATTTGGGGAGATTTTTAAAATATTTTTTTTCCATTTTTACAAAATTTACTATTTTTGAACCTCTTTAAAATTTACCTGTTACTGGGTTTTGAAAAAACAACAGTACCATTTAGAGGCATTACAAATACTTTAAAAATGCATAAATCTTCATATAAATTATCATTAATAAAAATTAGCTAAATGACCTGCAGGATTTCCTACAATGATGTACTTGGTGCTAGAATTTTTTGACATACATAACGAATTATTGTAACATTGCTGCATATTTTATACACCTTAGTGGTACTGTTGTTCAGTAGGAGTTCAGATTACCTTTGGATATTACTAGATGCTGTATCGTTTTATTGTAGTTTAAATAACAAGTGAGTTCAGTTTGGGAAAATACCAACAACTCCTGGCAACAGTGACTTGCTAGGATTAGATAACTGCTGCTTTGTCTTCATTCTTAGCTACATTAATTCCCAACACTCGAAATAATCTTGTTACATTTCAAAGTTTTTTAGGATAAGAGGAGGGTATTCTGACTTTATGAAGTAGTCTTGTGTTGAATTGTTAAAAAGATAATTGAGTCCAATGTGTACTGCATATTTAATATGTGCATATATCTTCACGTTAATGCTAAATGCATGAGCAATGGCTAGAATAAGTTCAAAACATCATATCCAAACAATTGTGATTGACAAAATTATCCATGTTTACAATTTTTTTTAATTTCTGCCTTAAGAGTTTTTTAATTGCATGAATTAAAATAGTTGTACTTAACTGGGAATAAGTATATTACATTAAAATAATTATGTTTCTAAGGTCACTTTCTGCTACAGTCCCTGAAGAATTCTTAGTGTCTAGTAACTATGAGGCACATGAAACCATTCACTGTGGCTTCTTGAAACCGAATAACCTATTGGGTTTCCAGTATGGCAGGATCAAATGAAAGTTACTATTACTCAGTTTGGTAACTTGTATGAAGAGCCCTCTGAAAAATCAATGTCATTTTTATTCTATTAAAAATTTTATGCTAGAGGGCAACAACCATTCACATCATAGAGAAGAAATGTAGTCAGATCAGGACATTTTACAGTGGTTTTAATTTGGACCTTCTTATCACCAACAGTTTGTGTGAATGATGTCCAGAAGATGGTAATGTTGAACCCACTTGACATGACACTCACTCTTACATACAAAACATATAAATCCCCAGGTGCTCAGGGACAGTCACTCTGTGACATAATTGCTGACCCTCATGTTTACTGTAAAAGGATTCGCTTTCAGTTTTCAAGTGACCTGGTACAGAAGAGTAAATAGAAGGGAACTAGAGAAGAAAAAA
>VWZK01008929.1:370-23332 GCA_013396935.1 Baryphthengus martii | reverse complement strand
AAAAAAAAAAAAAAGGGGGGGGGGGGGGGGGGTAGAATGAAGAAAAAAAGAAAAGATTGCATAAATGCTACTTATTTCAATGGAGCCACTATTTCAGAACATGAAACTTCTGATCCAGTGACCAGGATGAAGGTCTAGCTAGCCCACTGTCTTGTTTATGAGGTCACACATGAGTAGGGACGACCATAAAAACTGGAGAATGTATGGCACAATGGGAAGTACCACAACATAAACTATTATCAAATATCAGCACAAGTACATATGTTTACAAACCTACCCAATGATACGGTTGAACATCAGAAAACAATGTGTTCTATCTTGCAATTTTCATAAAAAGAAGCTAAAGCTAAGCAGTTATTTGATAGTGCAAAGCTATCAACATAGATCCATAACCTTTAAATAATACCTTCTTAATAATAAAAGTGTTAAAAGCAGAAAATACTCTTAATAAAGCTCTCTTTGGATATTTTAAGATACTTTAGGGTTCCAAATCTCTTACATAATATTAAGCAAAATCCTCAGCTGCTTGTCAAAACCGAATCATATCCTAAGCACAAGGCTCATGATATAATACAAAATATAAATAATAAATACTATTTTCACTTTCATCAGTGATTTTACTGTGGAATATCCCATGTCATTTCCTACCTACAAACAGACTATGAGCATAGTAAGATTAGATGATGACATCATCATGTTTGCCCATATTGCTTACTATTTCTGAATAGCAAGGACTGTAATCTCTTATATCCTTTGGTATTTTCATTCCTGGAAAGGATGTGAAAGATGCTTGAAGAATCTGTCCCTTCTTGATCCTGGTCTCTCCAGCTAGTCCTGCTTACTCTAGGTAAAACTGAGACCAGCACTCTCTGGGACATTTTCAGAAAACTATGTGAAGACTAATGCCAGTGCCAAGTGCAGCTAATACAACTCTGTCTCCACAGGAAAAAAGAAATGAAACATCCCCCCCCTGCACACACACACACACACACATTCACGGATATTAGGTATTTCTGAAAAGATTCATTCATATGCTCTTATTCATTTTGTCATGAATTAAAGACCTTTTATATCAGTAATATTTAAAAATAGTGTCTTAATAACATATGTATAATAAGAACGACACTACGTGGTGAAATTGTTTAATATTATCAGAGGGTGAATTCAACGTATCTGCAAAGAACATGCTGTTATTATTTTTTTTTTTTTCTAAACACGTTTTCCCTGGCTGATTAATGAAGAACTTTGGAAACAATTTAATCTATCCAGGGATGCAAATGTTAGTTTATATTTTTCAAGGCTGATTACTGAAGAAGTTCTAAAGCAGTTTAATCTGTTCAGGGATGTTAAACAAATATGTCAACATTCATTTTACATTTGTGTCTACCACAGCTAAACTAGAAGAATGCTGGAAATAGATTGCAGCGCTCTGTTTGCTCAAGGGAAAAAAAAAGTCAATATGCTTCATATTTTATAGAAGACGCAAACTCCTTTCAAAGATGAATGCTTTTCAGATTGAAGTTTTCAGTAGCTTTACTGTGCAGATTATGGTCTGGCATTCTGCCATATAATGATATATCACCTTATAGCTCACTATTATGCAAATAACAATTTGGCTAGGAGATCTGAACGCTTAGATTTTCTCTGAGGACTATCATATATTTCAAACTTCTTAAACCAAATTATGTTTGACATTTAATTTGAACTCAATTTATGTAGAAAAATAATTTTAAAAATCCTCTTGTGTACTTTTCTAATAAGAAAAGTGTTACATTTTAATTATTTTTTTTCCGTAAGTAGATACATATGCACACAGTAGGATTAATTTGGATAGACAGGGAATACACCATTATATAGCCCACATATATGAGTTTTCTAAGCAAGGACTGCTTACTACAAAGGAAAATTAACATAGGAAACAACAGCAAAAACATTCAAATTCATACATGCATCTACTATTAATTAATTGTTACAAAATAAGACTGACAAGTACATATGCATTCAACCATGTTTTACAGGGAATTAATGCTGGAGAATGGCATATGAAACATAATCAGGTTCAGAAGTTGGTAATTAATCTGGGAAAGGTCAGTTCTAAATTGCACTTTTCCTTTCAGACCTCTTAAATTTAGCTAGCAGGGTCAGTAGTACACTTACAGCAGAGATCATTCAATCTTCATCCTAGCCCTACCAAGGACACCAAGACTTAATTTGGCGCAGAAGGTTTTTTACACCAGTGGCTCAAGCTCTCATTTCAGAAGCCGGTGTAACTGTACGTTTGAATATTTATAATCTGCAATTCACAAACGCTAAATCTCTGTCACATTCTCTTTCTATATGCATGTGTTCAGAAAATGTAAAAGATCACATTACTTACTCAGAAGTATTTATTCTTCTGTAGCTTTCCCTCCTCTTCATTATCTTAGACTTAAATATTTGTTAAGAAGTTTTGTTACCCTGGAGGAGTACTTTCATATGTCCATCATATCATGTCACAATCATATTGCTTTGAGATTCTAGAATGTTTGATAAAGACTTTATTTAAGTTTATATTAATCAATATATAGAAAGAAACAATATAGGGAATAAAATACGCATATCCTTGAAATATTTTAATTTTCAAAGACCTAGTCTTGGACTTCACAGCTATAAGATGTTGCACTTTCTATCTGTTTGACTTAAAACCTTGAGTTCAGTTAATGCGTAATAAGAGTTAAACAATGAAGAGTAATGAAGACCAAAGAACGCAGTCTTGTGCTAATAAGGAAACTGGAGAAATTGCTAGGGGTAAAAAAACCCCTATAGTCAAAAGCGGGAAGGACACAGCTAAGTGTTTGAGAGCTATAATGTGCTCCACCTTTACTTTTGTTCAGAAACACTCAAGCTTCTTGCTAATTTGTATGTTACCTTGGAGGTTTACTGTAGGAGGTAAGAGAACGGGTACTCAAAGGCCTTGAAACAGCTGCATAACATAAAACCTCAACTAGTTTGATTGTTCAAAAGTCTTAGATATCTTGCTCTGCGGAAAACAAGAAAAATCCAGTCTAAGAAGTCCCCATCATCATTTAGGCCACATTCTTTGATATTAATATTTTGCTTCTATGCAGTAACGATCCTCAAACACCAGCAACAACTGTAACCTGTGCCATGTGGGGGAACACTATTTCCAACCGCTCCAGCAATTTTGTAGGGAAGCTGGTTCTGTTTGGTCTTAATAATCTTTTCAATCTTTCACTGTTCACTTTCTTCTCTGACATGCCACTCACAATGTTTCTCTTCCCAATGTTTCTGAAGTCCCCCTAGCATGCATACTTTCATCCATTCTATCTTGACTGACATTTTTCTGTCAAGCCACACAAAGGGATTGCTACATTTTGAAAGGACCTCCATGTTTGACGAGCACCAGTGAACTCTTGGAAAGATTAACAGAAAAAGCTATTTCAACATTACATGAGGGATCTTTTAGGTACTAGGAAATGGTAGATTCAAACATTAAATTTAACAGGAAACTCATTAAAAAAAAAAATTAAAATTGCAATTTGCTTGGATTTTATGAAGACTTACATTAAAATTAGCACTGAACTTGAAATGAAGTAAAGGTATAAAACCAACTCTAGACAATTACATTGTAGTAGTGAGTTCAGAGCAAATGTGTTCTTGGACTGCTATAAGAAATCTCTGTTGCAACACATGATTTTTAAGCGCTGTGAATGCTTATTTTACTATGGCAGCCCTTGCCAATGTGTATCCATCAAAGGATTCATCAGCAGCTGTGTTATCAAATAATTTCTCGATGGTTTACAAAAAATTCACTCCTGGGAGAAACCTGGCATTCCAACTCTTCACTTAAAAGAAAACTTTCTCTTGGAAGATTGCTCTAGATAATTGGTCATACTTGGCTCAGGAAGCACAAATCCCTTAATCTTGCACACCAAAACTAACCCCCCATAAACCTTTACCTAATGACATGCTGGGCAGGTAAAACTCATGATGGTTAAAAGACTTTTCAGTTCAGTTACACTGATACTTCCTGTTCCAATATAAATAGCAGTGCTCAAAGAATTCACATGGTAACTGTAGAAAAATCACATTTCTGAAAGTTTGAATAGAAGAGGAAAAATTAAATTGAAGTTATGTCTTATTCTCTGAGTAAAAATAATTTGTGGGTTTTTCTGTGTTTTGAAAATCCTTAAATAAAAACTGAGAGCTTCAAATAAATTCAGTATTCAATCATTTAAAACAGATGTATGTCTAGTAAAATATAGTAAAATAGGCCATGAGACCTTGTCTAGCTTTAAAAATTGATTCCGAAAACAATACATAGCTGAGATCGTAGCTAGAATAGGAAACCTAGTTTTCCTAATCTAGGGCAAATGACGGTGTGCAGGGATTGACCCACCAGCTTCTGTATACAGATGAAAAGCATTTTCTACTCTAAATATACTGGCACCAAAAAAGCATAGATTAATCAAATGATTTTGTTCTAACATTAATTCAAAGTCTTCTATTGGATGATAACCCCCTTATTAGAATTAAGCAAATAACACACAGTGAATAATTTTCTCTACAGTTTTTCCTGTTACTCTACTCACACAATGTCTGCGAAAAGGCTAGAGCTCGCCTGAGGTGAACCACCATTCAATTTTATTCAGTTAATTCTGTGAAGACTTTAGAATATTTCTACTACTTTTATTTATTTATTTAAGTTCAAGTTTTCCCATGTGACAATACACTAGTGGACAAGGTCAGGTATAGGATAAGCATGAACCAAACAGAAGTTCTTGTAAATACAGTTATTTAAAAAATCCAGCTCTGGACAAGAACACTTCTTTCTCCCACTCAGTACATTCTTTCTAACAGGAAAAGGCATTGCCACAGAGTAGAGTAAGCTAAGGGAAATATCAAATGCATATTCCTTATTGTCTCTCATTTAGGTATGCTATTTATTTTCCCTTTGAGTACATTTACAAAAGCACAACGCTGTGTATGTCACCTACTAAAGAAACAAACCTATATATACACATACTCAGAAACACATTAAAATAGGAAAACCAGGGTAGTGAAGAAAAGAACATGGACTAAGAAGGAAAGACGCTTACAATAAAATTTGTAATTTAGGAAGAGAAACAAATTCAAAGCTAATTTTTTGCAAATTCTTTGAAATCCTTTCATACAAAGTGCTAATGTTGTAACCTTTGGGGTGACTGCCTGCACAGAATACAGATACGGTGCCTTTAATTACTCAGCAGTAACAGTAAATTCAAATTTACTAATTAATCAAAACACACATTGCAGTGACTTGACTTTATTAAACATGTAACACTGTTGGTAATGTAACATGGAAGTGGTTTTGAAGTAACAACATTGTCTGACTCCAATTAAACCTAAAATATAGTCCTACTTTACACCTAGAGAGAATATATCTGGGATAGAACTGTATATTCCACCTCTAGGATCAAACTTTAAAAATATATAGAACTACAATGAAGATTAGGTGGCAAAATCTACATCCAAAATGTGCAATATTTGTGGAATTAAACACAGTAGTGTGATTCAGTAAACGTAGGAATCTTTTGTATATGTAAATTATTTAGAAAGAACATAGTGAAAAATCAGGCAGTTGACAGTTCTGTCCATTATTTGGTAATATGACTTCAATGTTTGTGCTTGTTAAACACAGTCTCTAGATCAAAAATGTACAAATATTCAATCATCTAGTGACTCACTTGGTATAATAAGATAGTAACACTTTAATGTGATTACATGAGGACTAATGCTAAGCTTATCTACAGTACATTTTCTAAGGCTAGAACCACAACAGGATTTGACAAATTTAATTTTCACTACAAATGATCTAAAACCATCCAGTAAATTTCAAAATCTTGAGACAACAATGTGCCATATATCCATGTTTGTAATGGAGCAAACCCCAAAGACTGCAGATTGAATGACACTGAACTGAGTAAAAAAATATTTATCAGTAAGGTAGACAAAGACTGGAGAAAAGCTACTTTTATCTTCTTGTAAAGTATTTGTTCTTTTTTCAGGCAAGGGTTCTGAAAACTCAGAAATGTTAAGCAGTTCTATAATTGGGCAAAACAGATGATAGCGATTTCATGAAAACACGTGTCTTTTAGCCAGTTCATATATTCATAGAATCATCAGGGATGGAAGGGACCTTCGAGATCATCGAGTTCCAACACCCCTGCCACAGACAGAGACAGCTCCTGTTAGACCAGGTTGCCCAGAGTCCCATCCAACTTGGCCTCAAAAACCTCCAGGGATGGGGCTTCCACCACCTCTCTGGGCAACCTGTTCCAGTGTCTCACCACCCTCACGGTGAAGAACTTCCTAACGTCCAATCGAAATCTCCCCTCCTCTAGTCTGGATCCATTCCCCCTTCTCCTATCACTACCCAACATCCTAAAAAGTCCCTCACCAGCTTTCTTGCAGACCCCCTTCAGATACTGGAAGGCCACAATAAGGTCTCCTCGCAGTTGCCTTCTCTTCTCCAGACTGAATAACCCAAAGACTGTCAGCCTGTCTTCATAGGAGAGGTGCTCTAGCCCTCTGATCGTCCGCATGGCCCTTCTCTGGACACATTCCAGCATGCCCTGATCTTTCTTGTAACAGGGACTCCAGAACTGGACACAGTGCTCCAGGTGGGGTCTCACGAGAGTGGAGTAGAGGGGGAGAATCACCTCTTTCAACCTGCTGGCCATGCTTCTCTTGATGCAGCCCAGGATACAGCTGGCTTTCTGGGCTGCGAGCACACACTGACAGCTCATGTTGAGCTTCTCATGACCCCTAAGTCCTTCTCTTCAGAGCTGCTCTCAAACCAGCCACTGCCTAGCCTCTATCAGTGCTTGGGATTGCCCCAACCCAGGTGCAGGACCTTGCACTTGGTCTGAGTGAATCTCATGAGGCTGGCATGGGTCCACCTCTCCAGCCTGTCAAGGTCTCTCTGGATGGCATCCCTTCCTTCCAGCATGTCAGCAGCACCACACAGCTTGGTGTCATCAGCAATTACACCAGTTCTCATCAGGAAAATGTATAAATATATCTATATTAAGTTAAAGATGGCACAGGACTTCATCTCTGAGCACAGTAATATTGTCATTTCAACTTTTATCACTCCTAAACAACAAAAGCCCTAAATCATGCTGCTTTGTGAATCTCATGAATACAAGGGTGCTTTCAAAAAGCATAGTATGCAAATTTTTATTGCTACATAAATAAGAACTAAAATACAGCTAATCTTAACTATTTCCCTTTCTGAGATATATCCACACATTTGAATATTGTTACATACATGCTGGAGAGGAATCTCTCTCAAAAAAAGGTGATTCACCTTCAGACTATGTTGCATGGCCCATCAGTTGCTGCTACTATAGCAAACTGAAAAACTAGTATTAAATTTCAGAGAGTTGCTAATACAAAATGCTAAATTGGTAACATAGGTTGAGCACTAAACAAACAAACAAATGAATTTCTTCAGAATCAATGCACTGATCTGTGTTTATACAATAATTCAAAAAAAAAAAAAAAAAGTGAACTGTTTGCCTTTTATGCATTAGGCTTAGCCTAAGACACTTAAATGAATCCCTTAAACCAATTTGCTAACCCTTCAGTATCACCAGAAAGTGCATCTTTGGAAAGAAACAAGAGAACGGGTCTTAGAGCAGAGTGCCTGGCAAGAGATCTTCAGCGCTTTGTCAGATTGAGGTTCAACATAAGGAGTTTAACTTATTATGACCATACAGATCTTTTCTCAGTAGCTGTATAACAAGGGGTTACATCTTTTCTCCTAAATTTTCTTCACCTTTTCTTACCTTTTCTCCTAGCTGTTCACAGTCAATCTAAACTTATAGAATGAAAAATATCTACAATGGCTTCAGTGTTGCAATGTGCTCAATGAAGATTCTTTTCTCTCAGTTTAACTATTATATAAAGATGTATGTCACCCATTCCTGCTGCATAAATGCTTTTAGGGAATATACGAAGACAGCAACTACATCCGTCTTTTACTAAAACAATTTTTACTGATTTCTGCACAGTCTTGTAGACCATAAAGATTACTGATTATCTTTCATCCCAAGCAACAACATCCCATTTTAGGAAGACAGCTGGCAGACCAACCTCAAAAAACCCAACCCATACTGCAAAATCAAAAAGAAAAAGAAGACACAGTACCACTGATAAAATGGACAGGTACTTACAGCAGGTCAAGAACTCTCTAAGAATTTCTGAAATTTAAATCAACTCAGGTGCTAAGTCCACAGATTTCAGACAGAATAACTAGCTTTTAACTGTTTCACAAGACATTTCTGTGCTAGAATGAACCATGTGAAAAAAACAATTTTCTATGATCCTTCAAAATATACTTTCTGCCAGTGATAGTGCTCTTTATGATAACAATAGACATTTTGGAAATAGAGAAGTCACACAAAGCAGCAGAGCTCTTAAGGAAAGAGGAACAGATGGTTTCACTAATGACTTTTCCGAGATACACAGCCTGTCCTTGGTGGACACAGTGCAGTAGTTAAAATGTTCTAGTGATTATTTTATTAAATTTTTAGAACTTTTCTAAACAGATTTACATAGTCTAATTGTATTAATCGCTAAAAGTCAATAAGTAGCAATAAGAAGGATTTCTAAGGTTTTTTTTTGCTCATGAGGGGTGATTTACATATTGTAATGCAACTCAAAGATACCAACGGTTTATGTCATATTCTCAAGCCAAACATGAGACTGAAATTTCCCACTCTTGACAGACCTTTTATAGTAATTTATGAAGACCTATCAAGTTCACTGATGTTAGGCATCAACAATTATTATGACTGTCAATAAAGGCAATTTATACTTTTTTTGGTGGTGTTTTTTCTTTTTGCATGGGAGGTGTGTGTCATTTAATTCATTCTTGTAAGAAATAGAATCAGTTGTTGTTTAGTGAGTGTGTATCATGACACACAGTTATGACTTCTAGAAAATAATTAATTCTATAATATTCAACTTCATAACAACACATTAGTATCAATTGCATTCTTAGCTTTAAATTATTAAAAGTGGTTTTAATTTGCAATTATTATGAGCAAATAAGAAATTGTAAAGTAATGAAAAACTTTTGAACTAATTATCTGAACTTTTAAAACTATTTCTGAAATTTTCTTTTTTCGTCTATATGCATTTGTACATTTGTTGTGTCACTTTTTTTTCCATGGGAGACTATCAATAATGAGAATTTTTATGACAAAAAAAAAAAAGCCACCAAAAAAACCGCCAAACACACAAACACCAAAACCCCCCACTCACGGTTCAGCATGCAATCACTATATCTTTATCTTTCAGTGTCCTATAAATACCACTGCCTGGAGGCAGGTTAGCAGTTTTAGCTTTTACTGTAGACTCTTATTACCATATTCTTGCTCCAAGTATGATACTGACTACTGTTCTTTGCTTTCTCACTTAAAAAATAATAAAAAAAATGTATAAACAAATGTAAGAACATGCTGATATTATTATAAAAACATTTAGTGTTAAATGAAGCCTTGTGTGTATTTCTCTTTATTGTGCTTGAAAAGAACAAACCCTCCCTTTGTTAGCACGTCACAACTAGGCAAGCAGTGAAACACACTGCAAGTTAGGGCATTTAGAGTGCCACAGTTTCAGATCCTTTATTGCTCAGAGAAACCAACCCTGCCTGTGTGGAAGCTGAAGGAGGAAAGCAAAAGAATGAAGCAGCACTAGCTGTCATACTCCCAACTCTTCCCAGGCTGTCTAATTTAAAACCACCACCTTTATTTTGTATTACAATGTTTGAGAATTTTCTCAAGTATCCCATAGTTATCTGTTGCTGGATGTTTGTCCAAACTTTCCACTTGCAGATCCTGGCTAATAAATTAATACCACGGCTATTGGCACTGCCAAAGACACCACAGCTGCTTGGGAACTGAAAATATTCCATACTTTGTTTCAAAATCATAGACAAATAATTATGGTGATGTTTCAGTTCCTTCACTTATAGTAAGATAATAATTATGTAGGGAAAACCCCTGTAATTTCAAGGTATAAAACAATTATGAATTTTTAAAAGGACATAAGCAATAAACAATGATGAAATCTGTTAACATCTTCAAAAGCCCCATTCCTTTCTCAGGTTTTAGACTATATATGTACATTTGATCATTAATCATAATTCCTGCAGCAGAAAAATTAGAGCTTTTTTGTTTTCAGGAAAAAATGGTTATCAGTAAGATCCCTGCCCATGGTTAAGATTTCTTGTATAATCTGATTCTGTTTTGCAAACATAGATTGTTTAATTTTTCTGAAGGAATTTGTTGTTACTGGTGAGTTTAACAGTATGTAAAAAAATTTATAACTACTTAAAATTCTAAATGGAATATAGCATATCCCTGAAAGCAAGATTAGTTTGACAGCAATAATCATGTATCAGTACATCATTCCTGTTTGTGCAGCTATAAATGCACTGTAAGAATATAGAGATTATTTGGGACCAACAGCCTTATGCCTCATGGAGACAAATATTACTTTTTTGCATTCTCTGATAATTGACAAGTTTTCAATTGGTAGAATTAATTTGTTTCAGTTGATCAATTTGTGTTAGTTTCCAGTTTAAAGCACATAAAGATTCTGATGTTATCCTGTTCTGTTAATTTATTTTTCATTTTTTTCCTTCAGTCTTAGTTATGGTGAACAGTTTGATACAAGTTTGTGGTTTGTTTATTTTTTTTTTTTTTAAAGAAATCCAACTATGTGTTTTACGGTACCCCCCTAGGAATTTAAGACAAGAATATGCTAGAACATTTCACCTCTAGTTAGAATACATTTGATGATTGTCAAAATATCTGTGTACCAAAATGATACTCACTCTCACCTTACAATACCTTAGCACTTAGGAACATCTCAATGTCTTAATACAAAATGTAAATTAAGTTTAATGCTTAAGCAATTCACCATGCTTGTTGCAAGTCTTGGAAAGCGAACATTTCTCAGTGTTCTCAAAGAATATGGCTTGGTTAAAGTACTCTAGCTCTCAAACTGAGAAAAGCTTTCTACATTATTTATTATTTTATCATCCATTATTTCCTGTTATATTATTCTCGTTCTATATAACAGAAAAAAGAAAATGTGAGAAAAATATTTAGAACTTGAATTGTTGAAACTTTCAAACTACAACTTAGAAGTACTGACCTGAAGCACAAGCTTTTAAAAGTCACAGCTGTATGTAATTTATCTGTGTAAATTATGTGCCACTTATCACTTCGATGTTATGGAAACTGCATTAATAAGTAAAATCGCATGACTAGAATCAATGAATACTAAGTGACAGACACTCCATTTCTGATCAAACTTTTACTGCATGCCTCAAGTATGGTGGGGAAGAAGTTACCAAATGTTGAGATGAACCATTACAAAAGTACCAACAGTCCTCTAACACGTATTGCTTATTGCCATACTGTTATTATAAAATGGAAATTTTTATATTAATGAAATGATCATATGTATGTATTCAACAAGCTTTACTACATTCAAAGTGACATCTCTGGCAGATGACTTGGCAGCTCCCTTTGTGTCAAAAGTTCAAAAGCTATTTCAGAAACATCCCTGAAGCCAGTGCCAGCTCCATTTGCTAACTAATAGCTCCTAAACTGAAGACTAAAACAAAGCATGTTGTTGCACTAAGGCTTCTGATAAAGTAAGCTGCTATTTTGATGATATTTAGCTTTAATTACGAGAAAATAAGAACTGATAAAGCAGGTATTGACAGTGTTTTACAACTAACAGTATGTAAAGGTGTATCAAACTCAGATTTAATGATTTAACACTCACTAACAAAAAAAAAAGAGCAGGCAGAAAAAAAGTATGGCATTGGCACATAACTGGATTAGAATCTGGCTCTTCTAAAGGTTCTCACTTTCTGTGGTGAGAGCAAACAAGGAGAACATTATATATGTATAGGCTAAGCTGTTGCAAAAGTAACTTAGTTGAAACCAGTTCTGAGGGCAGCTGGTTACCTATTTAAATTTCTGTGGCATGTTATATCCCACATAGAAACACAAAAAAAGAAAAACGCGATGAACCTGTTTCAATTCTTTAGACAAGCTATCTCGTCCAATGTGTAACCAAATTTATTCTCATAGATTCTTAAGATCTGAAAGTATGCTCATTCTGATTTTGTTACAAATACTTCTTATTCAGAACATAGAACAACTTGATCTATAACAGCACTGCTGTCAGGTTAAGGTGCTATGTGTGAAAATACCATGTAGGAAATTCAAAAAGGCCTCCAATGGATAAATAGTAAATACATTGGACTAAAGGATGAATGTGAGAAATGCTATGAGTTGCTGAAACCACTTGCCTGGGTGAGGCATTATACGGAATTCTTTGTATGAATTTGAGGGCTATTTATTGATCTGGGGAATTGTATGATAAAAGTGAAGGAAAAAATAATGCTTTTCTGTCTCAGTTGTTTTTTTCTTAATACAGTAAAATAAGATGAGCTACTTACATCAGCTATTAAAAATGTCTTTGTAGGAAGCACATTAGAACATCTCATTGCTTTATGAAGTGGCTTTTGATAGTATTGTAATGGAAAAGGAAATTTATTATGCTTTTAGTTTATGACTCAAAAGGTTTTACTGATAATAGCCACAGGTCCTACCAGATCAAGAGAAAATAAACTATAGTTCATACTATCGATACTCCAGACAAGAGCATAAAGTTACTTATACTCATGGTCAGTGTTAATCCAGCAATTTGTAATCAGCAGAAAAGTCCAAGTGACTTGTTTCCTAAGGTGAACAAAATTTTTAGGACAGCGTGAAAAGTGATGAAGATCAAATGCCACATTGCACTACCCAAAGAAACGATAAATATAACTACAATGAATACTGTAGTTGGATAGACAGAGATATCTTTGGTGGACTGTGGTTGAAAGATACTCAGAAATAAGTGAACAGGAAACCAAAACTCTGATCAAGTTATCTGTCCAAGTGAAGTTAAAAAGGCATTTGGTTTAACAGCTTGCCCATTCTAAAACCTCTATTTGAACTTTCACATGGAAAAAAAGATATAAAGTCACCATTATTTGCTCTCTAAAAACAGCGATGAAAATTCTAACAGTTAAATAATACCTGCTCTTGTCATAGTCCTTCCAGTTCACAGATACTGCTAATAAACCCAAGTATCTGCTCTGTTAGCATCAGCGGTAGTATATTAATATTTATAGCTTAGCAAGCAGCACAAAGATAGCAATTGTTTACGGTGCAGGGGGCACAGAAAATGCACTAAAAGAAATCTAGTTTCCCTGAACAATAGTTCCTATATAAAAACTCATCTTCAAGTAAGACTGTTCAAGCTGGGTGGAAACATATTCCTTATGAAAATCTGCATAACATTTGGGAGGCTTTATTAATTTATTTCCTTCCAGCTTTGAAGGCAGTAGTAGGAATGATGCAGTACCCACAGCAGAGTAAGACAAATTTAGCAATTGCTTAACCTACTTGAATATATGTAAATTCATACTACCATGTGAGAAGCATCCAAGGGTGCTGAAGGATGTGACCTGATGTGACCGTGACACTGCTCTCTATAAAGTCTGAAAGGTCACGGCAATCAGTGAAAGTTCCTGCTACATTTGGGATCACTAGAAAACAAAGAACAAAATGAAGGGCAAAAAGCAAAAGCCCAGTAAGCACAGACCTGCCAGCCTCACCTCAGTTCTGGTGAAGGTTATGGAGTAAATTTGCTTAGAAATCATTTCTAAACAGACAAAAAGCAAGACCGGGATTGGGAGCGGCCAGCCTGGGCTTACCACGGGCAAAGCATACCTGACCAACCTCATCACTGCCAGATGAGGTGACTGGCTCTGTGGACAAGGTGAGGTCAGTGGATGTAGGATATTTTGACTTTAGTAAAGCTTTTGACAGTTTCCCATAGTTGTCATGTCACCAAATTGGTGAAAGACAGACTGGATAAAGAGACAGCAAGCTGGGTAGAGAATTGGCTGGAGTGCCACTTTCAAAGAGTCATCGTCAGTGCTGGGAAGTCCAGTTGGCAATAAGTAAGCAGGGGAGTGTCTCAGGGATCAGTATGGGAACCGATACTGGGAATTGTCTTTATTGACAGATGACAAGACAAAGTGCACTCTGAGCAAGCTTGTGGATGATAATAAGTTGAGGAGCAGCAGTCAATATACTGGTGAGTATGGCTACTATTCAGAGGGTTCTGAACAGAGTCACGGCTTGATGGTAACCTACTAAAGTTCAGCAAAGAGAAACACAAATTGTCACATCTGGGATGTAATAACTCCATGCATGAGCACAGGCAGGCACTGAGTGCCTGGAGGAGACTCTTCAGAAAAGGACCTGAGAGTCTTGGTGGACAAAAGTTGAACATGACCCAGGGATGTGCCCTTGCAGCAAAGGTAGCCAGTGGTATCAGCGTCTGCATTAGTAAGAGAGATGGGAAATCCTGATTAGATATTAAGAGAAAATTATCTATTTTTACCATGAGGGTGGTCAAATATATCATCAGAATGTGCAGAAAGGCTACAGAACCTCCAACCTTGGAGGTGTTCAAAACTTAACTGGACAAACCCCAAACATCCCAGTCTAACTAGACCTACTGTGATCAGGGGATTAGACTAGATGACCTCCAGAAGTCCTTCTCAAACCAAGTTGTTGTATAATTCTACAAGAGATAGGATCTTAACAGAACAGAGGAAAAAAAAATACTTAAAAAATCCATGTGCTACTGATCCATCACACAGTTTCTCTAGTTGGGTTTTTTGTTTGTTTGTTTTTCCTTTTCCTGCAAGTCAGTGTTGTTATACTAAACATTAGTCTCTATTATTAAATAAAACATTCCTTTATTCAAATGTAATGAAAAGCTCATTATGACTTTCCAGCTACCAGTGCAAACAGCGTACTTCGCCAAATGGTAATTGTATCGGTCTCCCTTCTATTCCAATAGTGCTCTGAAACTTGTGTCCCTCAAATGAATAATTACCTACAAAATAATTAAATGTTGCTGATATGGTCTACTCATCCCACTTGTACACAGAAACAGCAAAGTCTGTCTTGCCTGAAATCTATCTCCGTCATGTTGGATAAGCTTACTGCCCATCACAGGGCTGGCATCGATCCCTACTCAATTACAGAAGAACATAGCACCATATTAAAAGACAAATAAGGTTTAATTTTAATCACAGACAGCCTGTAAGTCCATGTTCCATTATAGATTAAAAGAACCAATTATTTTTAAAAGTAAAGATTTAATGAAAGGCCTTACTAATATATAGACACATTGCTCCCTCTGCATTCTAAGTCAGACTCTGCAGTAATGGTTGAAATTGCTGCAAGCAATCTCAGCAAGGCACAGGGATGCATCTTGGTAAAGTATGTTTTTTCTTCAAATCACAAATGCACTTTCTCAACAGGATTTTTCTTTCAAAAGTGTAAAATCACATACCATTTATAGACAACAACCTAACTCTGTGGCCAGCATTTTATTGTCACTAAGACAGAGTAAAAGCAAAATAATTGCATTGAAGCAGACAGAAACTCCACACTAATGACATCAAATGCTGCTGAAATCACTTTATCCCAGATTCAGAAAGGTAGTTAGGAGTCTAATTCTCATTTGAATTCAATGGGAGTTAGGCACCTACACATCTCTGAATCTAGACATTATAGTCTCCCACCTGTAACAGGAGTTGTCTTGCATAATTAACTCAAGAATCCAGGTCATCAGAATTCTTTTCTTGCTATTCCTTCTTTAGAACTAATTTCAGATGTCCCCTGGTTATTGAATTACTGTAATATTAGTGAGATTGTGAACTAATAAGAAAGTAGCTATAGAATGCTGTCGATCCTAGCTCTGAGAATGCAAACAGATAAATGCGTATTTTTAGACATCTACTCACTAGATAATCAGACAATGGTGTTGGCTACTGCTATGAATGCAATTCCACTCGTACTGTAAAAGTACGAGAAGTCATACATACACAAAGATAACATCTCAGTTTTGAAAGTTATTTTTATATAATGCCATGCTTTTCTTTAGGAATTTTACGGCTTGTTCAATCAGAAATGCTTTCATGAACAGTAAATTCTCTTCTTCATTTTCTAGATTTAAACCTGACCTTCTTTGGAAGATTAAAATTAAAGCACTATTTACCAATATAGACACTTTTATATTAATCTTACAACTACCATTCAGAGTTTAAAAAATAATTAATACAAGGACTCCTTTGCCTATAAAGTACTTGCATTTTGTCTGCCTCCCTAATCTTTGAGGAACAGTGTACCAAATAAAGCACTAGTCAGGTCTGTAGAATGAGAACTTCTGAAAAAAAATTGCAAGTATTCCTCAAACATTTTAAGGATCTCATATCAAAAGGTCACATAGAATCCTCCTGATGCTAAACAGAATAGTTAAGAAACCTTTTGATCTACTTAAAGTCCATCCTTTTTGCTTTTATCTTGCTAAATTCCTTTTGGTTTTGTCGTCACTGATCCCTGAAGGAAATAAAACCTCAAGTTTCTCTATGTTTGTTAGACGTTCACAAAGAGAATATAGGAAAATAGCAGCTAGTGCTACAATGGAAAACAGCAACTCGTAACACAGGTGCGATGCAAAGATTCAGCTGAAGAAAAAAAGCAAATGAATTCATTTTCCAGCTGGGATTCTACCCATTTTCTCATATACACACAACACAGACTCAGAATCAAAAGAAATTAGCAACTAAAACTACCATGCTTAGGGATAATTGGACTTATGCAGAACCAAGTCCTTACTTTCAGGCTGGAATCCTATTTTTTACGTTCTTTTGTATACAAGAAATTCCAGTTTTTAAGGAAACCGTTAAATTCTTCCAGCATGTTCTGCAGAATTTTTTTCTTGTAACATATCTTATAGATAAATGAACCCAAGACTTTCTGGAATTCACACAGAGAAAACCTAAGAAAATAAGATAAAATATGATCCACACAGAAACTCCTAGGTTAGCATATCCTCCCTTAGCCATAAGTGGCTATAACAGATTTTTGAGCAGAAGTACCAGGTTGCACAAAAATATTCACAATATGCAAAAGTACAGATCATTTTTCAGTTGATCTAATACAAGTTCAAGTTAAGATCTGCATTGCTGAGCAAATGATGATTTTAAGGTCAATGCAATTATTTAATTATACTGAAATTTTAAAATGTAGAAACAATTTATTGTTTTCATACACCAAACATAATGTACATTAGATTTATTATCACTTGATTTTGGAAACTTTTAAATTCATTGCTACCTACTCTAAATTCTACCAGTGACTTCTATAAAGTAGAAACACATTTGTACGTAAGAAAAATCAGGGAACATATCCAGTACTTCCAAGAAAACACTTATGTACCTGCTACGCATTCCAAAGTTAAGGTGTGCATTGAAAATGTAAGCTAAGAGCTTACACTGAAATTGTCACCTGCTATATTCTTACTCTAGAAGAATTTATATTCATGTTTTCTTTTATAGATTCAAAAGCCTCCCTAACATGTTTTAGTAGAACACTAGTTAAGCAGCTGGCCATGTTGTCCACTAAATCCTCATTTGTATTTCATTCCTGTAAGCAGAACCCTTCAAAATCTGCTCTTTTAGGTGCCAATATTATACTATCAGGAAAAGCATCTTTATAGAGCCTGCTAAGTAACTTGCCCATGTTATGCTGTATTTAGCCCGAGATGATGTGAATTAAGGTATTTTGCAAACACAAAAGCATTAGTCATCCCTCCTGCTTTGTATTTTCAGCAGTGACAAATAAGATTTGATGTTATTAGTGATTACAAAAACTGATACAGTATTTTATGCAGACTAATAGATGCCTTCATTCCCACTGCGAACAACAGCACTGAGACATTTACAAGAGACTGTCGCTGTCACACACAGTAATTAGGTGCTTGATTCTGCCATGGCCTTTCACAAGGTCTTAGATCCCTCAAATTCATGTTTTGCTATGTACATCATTTTGGGAAACTTTTACCAGCTCACTATAAGACATAGAGATATGCATATATGAACTTTACTTTGAACAACACCACAATATAAAAAACCAATGCACTCAATGTCTGAAATACGTAATAAAACCAGCCAGTTTTTATAAAAATAATTTTGAAATTAACTGCGTAATTTTGGCTGCATAGCCATATCCCTGAAGAGATGCAATAAAATACAAATTTAATCAAATGTGTTTGTGGAACAGGCTTCAACCTAGTGTATGTACAATTTTGACCCAAATATCTAGTCATGAGTATCATATCAGACCTTTAATTATAATTTCTATAATAATTGTTCTACTGAAGAAAATGTAGCTGGTGCACTTACCTGCAATTATGCACATGTAGTCTGTGGAAAGTGCAGATAAAGACTCTCCTGTGAACCGTCACTTGCTGAGCTAATTCAGCCAACTGGTTTAATTTCGCTTGCCCTCAGTCTGTCGTGACAGTCACTCCATCTAAATGAAAAGACAAGAAAACATCAAAATGAAAAAAAATCACTACATTTATTATTTAAATTTTCAATTAGACTTTTATTCTTGAACAATCAGAAAGTTAGGGTCACAGAAAACGTGGTAATAAAAATTGGTTTGTACACTTTGTGATGATAGGGTATATAAATACCTTATCTAATTGCTAAAACTCATGGCTTCTCCCAGACTCATTACAATGGGTACCTGATGGTCTGTGGTAGGTGCCCTGTATTTTACTTCTAATGTATTGTGATTTATAAACCCATAAATAAAAGGCTTTTTTGGAATGTCTACTGTATCATCACAGAATGTTCTTCAGAGCTAAATGCTCTTTTTAGGATATGATGTAAACAAGTTTTCTGTGACATTACTGTTTGAAGCAATATACAAATGTTTATTAGAAACATTCTTACATTAATACATGTATTACACGATTATATTACACATCATCATCTAATAAGAACCATTTTTATTGCGATGTATCATCCACACTGCCCTGTGGAGCATGCACTGCAGGCTCTGTTACTAATATCTGAACAACAGTAGAAAGTAATGTGGAATAGCAGAAAGTAGTAGAAAACAGTGTGGATTCAACAAGCCCACATATCCATCCACGTGAGGTCCTATTTATAGAAAGGAATTCATCCTGGAGGTAACTCAGTATCTTATATTTGTAGTAATAGTATTACATTTTCCCACAGTGCACCGTCTTTTAACACACTAAACCTACAGCAGAAAGCAAGGAGGCATAATCCTTCTATCACATGGCCCAAGACTCAACTCTACTTCTCCCATCTAATTCATCATTTATGTACTTCTCTGGAAAATATCAACTCCCTGCCACATTTTAGAGTGGTTTCATATCATTCATATCACCATTTTATTATAAGTTGCATAATACAATTCAACCCAGTGTAAAATGGTAAAAAAAAAATCTTCCTCCAGTAAATTCCAAGCTACACAGTATAATTTACTGCCAGATATAATGTCAATTATTTTTAATACAAGCCCTATATGGAATGTTACATGCATTTATAATAAGCATGGCCTAGCCACAAACCAAGTAATCTCATCCCCTTGGTGATTTTATCATAGATAAAAAATGTTAGGAAAAAAGTCAAATATCTTAGTTCAAGAACACCCAGAGACGTTTGGCTCTGTTTCTGACAAATGTGTTTTGCAATCAGAAACCAGCTTGATCATGCAGATGTCTAGCTAACACTCTTTTATATTCTTTATATGGGAATTTCAGAAGTCCACAGCTGTTTACACAAGTCCTTTCACATAAATTGTGCAGAGTTTTCTGCATTCATTCAAACATTTATATATGCCTACAATTTATGTTACGAATTATATGTAAAACTTGATACATATGTATTTCAGTGTACAATGACCAGAATTTAGTCTTGTACTGTCACTGCTCGTGTAACTTCAGTTTTAGAAACAGACAAAAGTACTGGCTCTCTTTCCCAAATCCTCTCCCACAGAGACCTACACGATACGGTGGCTGAATGGAGCACATAAGTAGTTTTAAATAATTCTGATCCTTTGGAACCTAAGGATCACAATGAAGAATAAAGAGACATCTTCCTTTTTCTCTAATCAAGCTGATCCTAACTGAATAAGATTGAATCCTTTTTGTCTCTTGAAAACATGCAAGTGGTTGAAAACACCCTAGGCTGGTTAAAACAGAACCAAGTCCCTGCAGACATGCAAGTCAGACAAAAAAAAACCCCAAAACTAGTGTAACTGGCTCAATGAAATAATCAATAGCTCAAGACCAATGTATACTATAATATGAAGTAGTAGTACTGTAAAGATGTTTCAACACAATTTTCTGCAAAACTTCAACCATCTTATTTAGCAAATGTATTGTGATACATATTCAGTGTTCAAGTTGCAGCCAGTGCTCAGACAGGTCAACATACAGTTTTGCATATAATCGGAAAAGATATATCATAATCTATATATAACAAATTATTATAACAAGAAAATATCAGTCATCTTTAGCTTATTTTATATCAATTACTATGGCTTCCAGTATTGAATGTACTAGCATACTGGTTTTAGGCAAGCAAACTGAAAACTACCATGCCAATGGAGCAAGTTTTGTACCATATTGTCGAATAAATACTTGCAGAGAGTGGGCAATCAGTACAGTACAATAATTTGAAGGTGAGCTGCTTTAATTATATCATCTGGGTTGCAGAAGTAACTAGCAAAAGGGTGTTCTTATTAGCATCTCTAACAGTAATTGTTATTTTAATTGGTTGAAATAAACTCTGCTGCCCCCAGGCCAGTTCTAGAACTATGATGGTATAGAGCTTCTTCGCTTTCAGAAAGTAGAAGTGAAATGAAGAACTTGCCTTCTCAATAAAAAAGAAGCTAAAATAGAATTGTTACTAATTTTCATCAAAGTTGAATGTGGGGTAAAAACTGAAAACCTGCCAAAACCTAAAATGAAATATAGTATCATACATTTTTCCTGAGTACTAAAGCTTTCTGGTATTACACTATTTCGATCATTCATTTGGCATGAAAATTCATAAAGAGTGGTCTTGTAACTACTCTATCTTCTAGTCCTTCTGACAAGAAACCCATGTAGGTGATAATTATCATTAATAATTTGGGTGATGTGACATTTATTGGAAAAGACATTAAAAATAATCTTAGAAATTTAATTTTCAAAGATACCATTTTAATGATCAGATTACATTGCAAATTTATTATACTTGTGATGTTATTTTGAAATAAACAAAAATGATTAATATTTTCACATGTGGAGTGTTAAAGTGCACAAGTCACTTCTCACTTCAACTTCTAATGACTCAATGTTATCAATGTGACCTTTTTTCTGTGTCTGAATACTTACTGAAAATTATTTTGTCAAGTTTTATGTACGTGAAAACAATCTTGTTTTCACTTCTATGTATTCTGTGTTTCAACTTGGTCTTCATTTGCAACAGCAAATTTTTGAGCATACACTGTGGTCCAAACAACTAGAGAGGCATACTCACTGCTTATCTGTAGGATGTGTTATAAAACAAAACAACCCACAAAAAAACGAAAAAACCCCCAACAAACCCAAAGACAAAAAGCCCCACCATGCAAGAGCTTTGACCTAATAGCTTTATTTAGAAACAGCTGGAGATGGTGGTAGGATTCATCTTTACCATTAGCAAGCCAATTACAGCATTTTGCTGAGAATGTGCAGGCCTTTGGTTCAATTCTATCCTTCTGAAAGTACTGAGATCCCTATCTCATACCTCCCCAAGAGCATCCTAATTCCTGGGTGATAAATTTACCGTCCCCCTGAAACTGGATCACCAATCCAATTAAAGGTTCCCTACTGATCAGAACATGAAATCACAAAATGAGTTTAGGCTTTGCAACAACAACTGAAGTCCTTCCTCTACAAAGTTAGGCTTCCTGAGGTGTGGGGAGAAACCTGTTTCCTCTCCACTTAAAATGGACAGTGTCCTAAAAAAGGAAAGCTTGAAGACAGTGTTCAGCATTTCTTATTCCAAGCTCTCTAATCAGCTAGGTTGCTGCTATGTATTCCATCCAAGGAGGATTAACTCTCCCTAGAGATTTCTACAGTGCCTTAGGGTGTTAATAAGCATAGAGTTCTTGAAGTTTTCCAGCCCTTAACTACTCTACCAATCTAAAGCCTAATTACTCAGGCCCTTGGTAAGCTGTAGGTATCTTGTCATGTTGCAATCGGTTCAGTGTTGAAAAGAGAGGGCACACAAAGGCCAGGCAGAACTTACTCTTTCTGCTCCTGTATCTAAAAAAAATAAAAATAAAAATTGTTTACACTAACTTCTATATTTAACTCGGCTCTAGTTTTCTCTTTCTTGGGGAAGATCCTATCAAAACACATGAAAAATTGTGGTTACCACTGAAAGAATACTTGAGCTGACCAACTTACCTCTTGAGAGTAAAAGGTTTTGCTGCAGGAGATTGTAGCTGTATGAGGTCTCCTGCAGACAACCTTCCTGAAGGACTTCAGGACTTCTTGCTATTTCATTTGATATCTTCACCTCCCAATGCTTAATAGCAGTGTTTTAAGGGATCTGTAAAAAAAAAAATAAGGTTGCTTTTTTTAAAAAAAAAAGAAAGAAAGAAAAGAAAAAGAAATAACCTTAGTAATGTCACCTTGCTGCTGATTGTTTTTGCCATACTTCAACGTATAGAATATACAAACTGTGCTTAGGCAACTAATAAAAATGGAAAATCGAGATTTTATCCTATGATAAAACCTAGATCTTGTCATTAACAAAATAACAGTAGTATGTTGCTTCTTAAAATACTGAGCTTTGAGATAACTATGGTTGAATGTCTTGTGTTATAAAAGGTTTTCACAATGGTTATATTATGCCTTTATAAAACAACAACAGTTAATAAAAAAAACTTCAAGTTTTGC
>VWZK01008909.1:0-24739 GCA_013396935.1 Baryphthengus martii | reverse complement strand
CGGGCAGCCTGGCTGCGGTCACAGGTGCGGGTGGCATGAGCTGGGTGTGTTACACTCACCGTCAGAGCCCTGAGAATGGGATCTCCCGGCTATCAAAAAAATGGTTGCATTTAGGGATTTTATTTTTTGTTTCTTTCTCTAAATAGCATTTTGTAGCAGTTGTAAAAGGATAGGGCAAAACGTGTGCAAGGTTCATCTCTTTCAGCAAAATTACTGAGCATTAGTTTCACAGCATTCCTGCAGTTGTGTAGAACACTATCTTTCATACTTGCTTTGCTATCTAGTCGCTTGTCAGTTTTTGATTTTAGAGCATGTTCAAGTGACAGGTGTGGTTGCTGTTGCTTTTTTTTTTTTTTTTTGGTACATCCAAGTAGCTAAACTTTCCAGTTACTTCTTCTAAATGTCCTCTTTTCTTTGATCTTAACTCCGATGCTGTCCTGTTTAACACAGTGCAGCTTCGTGTTAGGAAAACTATTTAAAAATCTTCAGATTAGTGAGATGTTGCAAGCAAAATAATGCAGGATAGGGCACGAATAACCTTACCTTTAAAAAAACCCCATCTTTCTGTATTTGTGTTTTAAAATGTGCAGACTGGTAACACATAAATACAGTTGTTTATACACAAAGAGTTTGTGTAAATGACATTTCAAGAGATACTTTGATACGGTCGTCACATGACTGTTTATTACGTGAGGTTTGTTTAGCGATTTTACCATTAGATGCTTGTTTTAGACCTCTTTGGCTCAATAGTCTTCCTAATTGCTGAAGTTTGCTAAGGGGCTGCAGGTTTTATTTTATTTTAAAACCGTAGGATTCATTTATATACCTAATGAAGGGTAAGAGATCTCACCACTTTTCTGATGTTGCTTGGATGACTCTATGTCAGGTTTTTAAACCTCTTCTCTGTGTTCTTCTAACATACAGAAAAGGCAGAAACAGCATTGCAAAGACACATAGTGCTGTTCTACTTACGGATTGGTGGAGAAAGAGTTTACTGAATAATTGTTAAAATGAACTAGCTAATCATATAGAAAGTAGCGTATATAGTTTTGGATGCCTTTCTTGAGACTGAAGCATTATAGCATTATTATTCTCATAAGAGAATGTTAGAACTAAAATATTTTTCCTTGGGGCATTTATAGAAATATATTTTAAAGGAATGTTTTAAAATGCTTTAGAATATGTATATGTTGCTTTCTAATTGCAGCTGTGTTAGCCAAGAGAAATTCCCTGGCTTTTATAGTTGTAGCAATGGTTCAGCTTGAATCTGGCCTGTTAGGTTGTGGAAGATTTCTTCCACTGAAGACAAAGACTCATTTCTGAAAGGAAACTTTTAAGAGCTTACATTTTCATTCATTATTTTTCAGTTCATTTATAAAGTTAGTGTAGAGTGGAGTGCAGAAGTGTGGGGGAATAGGAAATGCGGGAGTAGTATTTTTTTCTTAGTTTGTGGTTTTTAAACAGTCTCAGTCACTTTGGTTTTAGGCTATTCATAATAAAGTTTATTCATTACTCCTTATTGATACTGAAAGCAAGAAGAAAATTATTCTTGTCTGAATACTTATCTAGGTTCTATAATACTCAATACTAAATTAGTTAAGGCAGATTTTTTTAATAAGATAATGGTGCTGTTTAAAATTGATTTCATTTTTTTTTTCCCTCCTGGAAATGCTCTCAAGATAAATCAACAGAGCTAATTTCCAGATATTTTTCCTCTGTGCTTTTTCAGGATCCTTAAGAACCTGTGTGACCAAGTGATCTTTTTCTGAATGCACATCTCACCGTTTCGAGTATTTCTGGAAGTCTGTGTCTTTGCAATTATCACTGTGGTGTTAGTAATTTTTTCGCTTGAGTTATGAAATGCAGCTGTAGACGTTCGCGGAAATCTTACTTTCGATATACTGGCAAATCAGAATAAGACTTCTCTTCAGATAAACATTAATAAAGGCTCTTTTAGTATTTTTCCTAGTGTTTGATAAAAAGGAAACTATTGAAAGTCATAATGAAATGACATCTCATGCTTCAGTTGTCAGTCTTTCAGTTTATTCTAATTTTTCAAGCTTTAAAAAGTGCTAATATTTATTGAATGTGAACTTCATATGAGGAAAGAGACGAAATACTTTACTGGAAACTAGAGACCATTTTAGTTTTTGTGTTTTTTCTTATTCTATAAAATGTATCTAAAGGTTTTGAAAGCAAAGATAAGTGCTAGAAATTACTTTTTTATGTCGTCTCGTTTTGGGCCTTAGAAATGTAAATGTTGAAATTCCTTCCTGCTTGTCAAGTGACTTTTTAGTGGAATAATACCTATTTCTGAACTTAATCCCTGAGGACAGAATGATAAGCTCTCAACTAACTAGCGCTATGATGAGACTAATGACCTTTGGTAACAAGTTTTATAATCATAGTGTTTGCTACAATTACTTTTCCAGTGGCTTCCCTGGGAAATAAATATTATAGTGCTGTAGGTGTTTTTAGCTTTCTCTCTAGATTTATGCATGAAAAAGTGTTTTAAAATAAGCTTTTGTAGTGCAGACAGAAAATCAATTGTTCTCATGAGTAATTTGCTTTACGACTCTCCTTTTTTTTTTATTCCGAACCTGAATGTATTTAATTCAAAGGGCCATTACAGCAGCTATAATAAACTAGTGAAGGTCACTAAAAAGATAAATGAGGTCTTAAAGGTTGTGTTTAATAGGGGATTTAAAAGTTTTGGTACTGTTTATGATGTTGTTAGTGTCAGTCCCATGTGACAGAGTTCAGTTTTGGTTTGCCTGACTAACCCAGTGCTTTCTAAAATGTTTCAGAAGTTATCTAACCAGTCTGTTTTAAAACCTGTATGCAGTAAAGCACAAGTGCTCAGATGTTCATCAGAGGCAGGTTTTATAAAGGTCCCTGGAAAAAAAACAAAAGGGCTAATATCACTTTAAAAAACATACGAAGCCTGGGAGAGAGTTTAGAGCAAACAAGAGCACTATGGTGTTGACAGCTTTATATCCCTGTTGGGTAACATTCACTTACTAGAATTGGCGTCTCCTCTCAGTTAGTAATTCACTCCATAAGGAATAAAAAAAAAGGGGGGATGATTAATGGCTGGGAAACTTAGATTTGCAAAATTCTTGATTGCAATTCATGAACCTGTTTGTGTACGAGCGGATGTGCGTATATATGTGTATGTGTTGATTTTGAAGAGGGTAGAAATAAGCATCAAAAGCCTCTGAATGCAACTTAAAATGCTAGTATGCAGAATGAGCGTTTGAAGTTTGATTTCACTGAAATAGAAACGTAGAACCAAAATATAGCCAAGGAAACATGTTCGGATTTGGAGCAGGAAATGATTGCAAAAAAACCTGCTGGTTAGATTAGTTTGACGCAGTCTGATAGTAATGCATTCAGATTCATTTAAACTTTTAAAATGTGTGATTTAATTTACAGAATATTAACAGAGGAGGAAACTTTCAGACAATTCCCAACTAAATTGCATGATCGGGATGTTAATCAGTAGCCGTAGTTGCCGTGCTCATACAGTTGGACGTACCAGTAACGTGGATGCAGTGACTCTCCAGAGCGCTGCTGCTAATTGCTGTAAGCCCCGTGAAGTTCTCATATATCACAGTCTTGTCTGCTTAAGGTGTAGTTAGAAATTTGTTTTAATTCTGGGGCAACAGAAATGCCAACTGAGAAACATTAAAGAGCATTTGTCAAAATGTATTATGACTATTTCTGCAAAAAATATTACAGGATTTGTACTACCTTTTATATATTTTACAAAGATTTTAAGTAGTCTACTGGAAAGGAAACCCACTCCTGTGCAGACAGAAGAGTGAGTACAGCTTGATCAAATTTACTCCTCTCTTCTAAACCATTAGTTAACATTAAGCTCTAAAAGGCATCCTGAATGGAGTAGGGAAGCATGTTTCCCCTGTCCTTACAAATTAACTGAAGTGAAAGGTTAAGTTTGAGATAGTCTTCCTGCCTAGATCCTAGATGAAGAATATCTTCCTGCTACCTGAAAGGGGTACGTAGCTATTTGAAAGAATTAAATGCATCGAGATACGGAAGCATGAAAGCCGCAAATCCTTATTTAGTTCAGGAATCAGCAGCATGTAAATATATTTTATGTTTTATCTGTTGCAGAATAGTTGCAAAATGTTGCCTTGTAATTTAGTAAGGGTTATGAGAAAATAGAAATTCTTGGATTTTACACGCTTCTGATACATAACGACAAAGAGACCTCTAATTTAACAGGAACAATAAGAAAGGCAAGACAGTGATTTTTCTCTTTTTTTTCATGACCAACAGTTAAAAACGGGTTTCTGGTCTTTTTGCTGGATGGTTTCCACCCTCCAACTCCTTTTTCCAATCAGATTATGTCATGTAAATAGAATAACCAGGGCAGTCACCCCTGAAGGGTCATGCAGTGTATCAACTGTATTTTTGCTGAGGTAGAAAAATAGTCTTCATGTGTTTTCAGTACTTAGTCTGTTATTAAAATAAAGATACAGTTGGTTAAAACATATGTGCAATTGAACATATGCATTAAACAGAATATAGGGTATCCACCCATTCGATGACCTAGGCATAATTTGATGTTTAGAGTAATTTTGGAAGTCTAAGTTGCATCTGCATAAAGCCACTGACAATTTTGAATTCAGGATTAGCCGTAGTAAGATTTTATTTTTTCCTGAAACAGTTCCTAAGTGTTTCAAGTCATCTCCCGCTTCCTCCCCACCTCGTACCAACGGCCACATCAGTTAACAGGATGNTTAGGTCCTGCCTTTTCTTAGTTTCATTGGGATGGAGCAGCGTGTATTTACTGTCAATTATTTATAGGGTGATTATTTGAAAACTCCCTTTAAGGTGAGTCTGTCAACAACTCCCCAGTATTGTTTTTATGCCTGAAGAAAATGACGAAATTATATTAAAAGCTATAAAGATAAGAGTGAAAAAACGTATTTTAAAAAAATTAAATAACAACATATTTCTCAGAAATTAGATGAAAGATTTGGACAGTGAAAGAAGAAAAACTATACTAAACTTTTATTGCTATGAATAAACACTTAAAAATGAGGTTCAGAGATTCCTTTCTGAAATGCTTATTTTTTGGGAGTCTTTATACTCTATTTAAATTATTTTACTCTACTGAATATTTTATTTAGATTTAAAGGTAGAAAAAAGCTGGCATAATGTAATTGTAATCAAGTCGTCATTTCAACAGACAGCTATGTCGTATTTAAAATTTCTAATTTGTAGCACAGACTTTCAGATGGTATTAGTTACTTTAAAATACCTTTAAAAGTATTTCAGGTTAATACTCTTGAAGGAGATACTAGTCTGAATATTTATTTTTGCAACTACTTCCTATTATTGCTGTTTTCCTTAAATTTGTCTTTGTGGAATGGGGAGGAAAGGGGTCCCGATGGTGATCTGGAGCCGAAGGAAAATACTTGGATTTTTGTCACAGAAGATGGTGATGCAATATGACATCTATGATGTTGTAAAATGAAGGCAGTTTTACTGCAGTCATGTATTTATATTCGCCAAACAGCTGTGTGACCTGTTTAGGAAAATTCTTATTGTTGTGATTGAACGGTCCCCAACCTGCTTTTAAATCTTATTTTTAAACTTTTCAAAATAACTGTAAATCTGTAGATTTTATTTCGATTCCCAAATTGCAAGGCATAGATAAGTTAGGCCTTTAATTACCATCCCTCATAATTTAGTTAAATTAGTAACTACTGCTGTGTTTTAGGATTAAAGGCCCGTTTTTCCAAGGTATAAAGTTTTACCAAGTCCCTTTGAATTGATATGATAGGGGTTTGCTCAAGATAACCGGTGCCTGGTTCAGACTCTGTAACTCCTGAACAAGCGTTGTCTTCTTTTGAAGCTTGGAGTGGTTTTGAAACCAGCCCGCTGTGTTGAACAAGGAACCGATGCCCTTATTAGCTTTGAAAAAAATGTTTTGTGGTAATTGACTCCTACCATATGAAATGTGCTGGGTCAGAGGCATTGGTCCCCACCATGACATGTGTCACTAATGCAGATGCAGGAAATAGTCACATCAGACAAAAGGCAGCTGAGTATTTTATCGCTTTTGAGAAATGTTTTCTAGCCTCTAGCCATACTAAAGAGAAATGCCTTCCAACAAGCTTTGTACTTGTTGCAGAATGCTCATCAGCGATGCCTCTGCTGCGGAGTTATATACAAATGAGTTTACGTTGATTAGTGGCGTGAAAGACAGAAAATAACGCTTTGCCATTTCATTCGGGGGGGAATTGTTAGCCCATCTAGATGAGGTTCTTGTGGCCATTCACAAGTGTTGACTTTAATGTGTGATGTGTTCTCAGCAAGCAAGTCATGTTGTCCATATTGTCAGGGTTCTGTAGTTAGGACTTTTGTTTTTTTTCCGGAGTTCCTGTACAAAAGCACGTACTGCAGCTGTTGTCCGTACTTTGTCCCCGCCTTCATTTCCATCGATCCAAATATTAGTAAGGCAAAAATACTTCATTTCATACTTCCAATTTTATTTCCTTTATTTTAGAGAACTTTAAAAAACCCTGTGAGCTAGTATTTTAAGTTTTGTGGGGTTTGGTGGGTTTTTTTGTTTTGTTTTTTTTTTGTGTTGTTTGTTTGTTTCTTTCTTTTGTTTTTTTTGTGTTTGTTTTTTTTTCATTTGTTTTGGTTTTTTTTGTTGTGGTTTTTTTTTTCCTTTTAAATACCTATGCAAGCTCTTCTGATCTTTCCGGAAGATTTACAAATATACCAAGATGTCAGCATTTGTCTATTAGCAGTTTAAGGTTATCGACAATGTGAAACCCTTATAAACATAAAGGAGACGTTTCTCCTTTGGAATAAAGCTATGCAGATACTTTACAGATTTGCTTAAAAAATGAAATGTTTGCCCTGCATTGCTAGTATCATAAGCTGGATACTAGGGCAGAGATCTCTTGTATGAGCTCAAGATACGTTTTAAATTTCCTGGCAAATGCTGAATGATTATTGATGTTACATGCAGCAATGTTAGATAAAAGAGAAGATGGTCGTTATTGGTAGAAGCTATATAAAGGGAATAGCAAGAACTTGAAGAAGAGAGACAGGTAGCTCTAGATGAGAGTTTGAGCATATGACTTGTTTTCTAAACAGAAAATTTCCAGATGAATAGTAAAAGTTGTCAGTCATTTTGCTCTGACTAATGCCCTTGTATCAGACAAACATGCAATATTAAACAGTCTGTGCACAGCTGTACCTTCTTAGTAGCAATGTCAGCAAGGTAAAAAAGCTCAGAAAAAGATTAATAAAAAGAACCTCTCAGACTTTATTTTATATGAAGTTGCGGCATCTCCTGAGATAACCGTACACCCACTGCATTTTCAGAGTGCAGTAGAAATGTCTCCCACTTAAATATACTCCCTTCTTATTTGTTTCCCAAAGACACACGCTGAGATAAAGAGACACAATTGACAGCCTGTCTTTTCAAAAGTACTAAATCTGGCAAGAAATGCGAGGGGAGTTTCTTGTATCAAACCTCGTGATTTGTATAACTGCATACAACCACAAGGTTACTTTCTCTCTCTCTGTGATGTCCTATTCTGTAACGTTGAGAAGCGCCTGGATTAGTCTGTCTTGCGTGTCGCTGACACTTCTCTCCCGAGAAGTTGCTGACTTTGTCTGCATTTGGGTGGAAACTTCAGATAAGTGAGGAAACTCACATAGAAGGATTTACCATCCTGGTAATCTAAACTCACAGAGAGCGCTTTGTCATAAATTTAGCTGACAGGCATATATTGGAAATGAAGCATGTAATTTTCAAAACTATAACCAGACTATTTTTTGAAAGTAATATAAATTCATATTTTGAGCATATTTTGGTTTATATGCATTGCCATTATTTATATATTAAAATTAGATGTGCACCATTTTCAGCCTTATTATTTTGAACGGTTATTAAGAAATGTAGTTATAAATTATGAGTTGCACAATACTTTGGAGTAAAAGGTGATTTTCATAATGTCTTTTCCCAACTTACAAATAACTTTTTTGCCATAATACAAACATGCTAGCAGAGCAACATGATAGATGTCTCTTTAAGTATCGTAGTAAAAGAAAATGACTTGTATTCTGAGGCTGTGGATAGTTTATGTTGTTTTGGACCCATTTCCCAAGCAGTGATCGAAAACAGATTACAATAACAATTATACAGTCAGAAGATGCAATATCCATTTCTGCTTTAATTGAGTGAAAGAATAATAAAAACATCATTAAGAAAAATGAGGTGGACCTGTCATACACTCTACCAATTTTTAGACTTAGAGAAAATGCAGAGTAACAGAAGTGTGGGCTTTTTTATTATTTTTTTTTCCTTTTTTTTAAGTAGAGTTTCTTGCTCAAGCTAGAAGTCTGGATGGTAGACTTCATATGGGCTCCTATGAGCAAGTACGCAGTAAGCAGGCATACTACTTGACAGCACAGCTCAAGTTAGGCGTTATCTCAGTGTCGGCGGTTGGCATAATAACAAATGCAATGTTTCTGTCATTGGTTTGAGCTTTCCTGATTATATTAATATGATCATAGTGTGATACTGACCTGCCAAAGAGATAAGCTCAGAGAATGCCGTGGATAGGTATAAACTAGTCAAACAGATTTCTGTTTCCTTCAAAAGAAAGAATCTATGCTACTTTATGGTGTTTTGGGTGGGTTTTTTTTGTTTTGTTTTTTTGTTGGTTGGGTTCTGTTTGTTTGGGTTTTTTTTCCCCTCTCCAAAGTATGCCAGTAAGAGTACTTGATCTCTTAAACCATCGCTATCAGGGACTGACTCTTCTGCGACCCTTTAACTACGTTACCACCTCAGTCTGCTGCTTAAAACCCTGCGGACAGAAAGGCCCCATGCTGGGCAGCACTGCAGCTGTATTCCTTTTGAGAAAGGACCTAACTGTAGTTGAAGGCTTGAGGCTGAGAGAACCCAGCTCTCTATTTTCTCTGAAGCTGAGTCTTGGAGTTGTAAGCAGAAGTGTCCTTTCTGCTGTACCATATGTGGAAAGAGAGATCCCCTCTACGGTAGCCTTGGCTGTATGGACATGTACCATACAGCTTTATAAATCAACATTTGGCATGGCATCCAAAACTGAACTGGGAGCCAGTTCAACCTTTGGAGTGCAGATGTAATCTGTTTTCTTTGGCTAACACCTCTCAGAGAGCACTTGCATTCACCCTAGCAGAAGTATCTCATTCTCCAGTGTAGGTCTGTGTACCTAATGTTGTGGCAATTCGTCCCGTTGAGCCCCAAAAGCATGTTTTGCTGACTTTTAACAGGTCAGCCTGTAGGTAGGTCCTTTCCATTCTACCCAAAATACCACTATCTGAACCAAGTAAATGTACTGTGCATACCTGAGAAGGAGGAGGTGCTCTTGTTCTGCGACTTCATGACATATTCGAGAAAGATGTGATAGTTATTAAAACCTGTTAGATTGGCTGATAAATGTTCTTAAAAGAATAATGTTCAAATGGGTAGTTGTCAAATGTGTGATCTCGTCATTGTGAAAACGTGGAGTGCTTCCCCAGGTGCAGCTTCCTGACCTTTAATGGGCCGTGGGTGCAGGCTCTCTGAAGACTCTCTGCATAATATTGAGTGGTGTAAAGGGAGACAGAGGAGGAAGTTATCTCCTTTATAAAGGATAGAATAATGGAGCAGCTCCTACTATTTAATGGTTGTGGTTCTCTCCTCCATTGTTCTGCTGAAGATAAGATGAAGATTTCTGTGGTCTCCTTATACCAGAAAAACACCATAGAAGTAGCTGAACCCTAGCTGGAAGTGTAACAGGATGAAGGGCTCCATCAGTAACCATTGAGTTTGATGACATTTATTCTGAGACAGTGTTTAATGCGGCTTTTCTGAATATGTGCGTACTTGTAACTTCTGCCCATAAACAGTCCTGCCGTATCTGTTGACTTTGTCACTTAGAAACGAGGTTTTCTAATTCTGCCAGTATCTGAAAGACATGAGGGAAGGAGGCGATGATTACAACAATTACAGATCCGTTCAGCTTGTCTTACAGCTGGAGTTTGCAACTGGGCTTGAAGATGGAGATACAGATGCAGTAGTTTCATTAGGTTCTGCATCAGCTATTTATCTGGTAGCATGGAGGAGGGTGGTACGATTTCTTCTTCTTCTTGCCAAGAGGTAGTTCACAGCGGAATGGACACAGAGGAGAAAAAGCTTGCTGGTGGGTCCCAGTGGAGATCCAAAACCAGGCCTGATTGTGGTACACAGCTTTTCTCCAGAAATAAAACCTAAAACCAGCTACAAAAGCTTTTCTCTCACATTCCAGGGGACTTACCCCAGTACCAACAGACTAGTTAATAGAACCTTCATGCAAATGCTTTTGCTGGAAGATGTTTTTCCGCTTTAAAAATTACATAATATGGTGGCATCTGCTCACACCACTGAAGTTAAGGGCTTATTAGTGGTTCCAGTTTTCAAGGTTTAAAAACGCTGGCCATTAAAAGTAATTCAGGGTGGAACTTGGCGTAGAGAGTCTTAAACCCTTAGGCGAGTTTTGTTACGTATTGAGAGAAAACCAACAGAAAGCAGTTCCCCAATGCAAAAATCCCCCCCCAAAACCTAAACTTTTTTTAAATTACAGAAACCAAAACTTAAAACTTATGGGAAATTAATGGCTTGAGAGGATTTTTTTTTTTTTAAATGCCAGTTTAATTTGAAAGTGTTTCCTTCACTAGATTTGAGTGAAATCAGTATATTTTCCATTAGTTCATATTATAAAGTACTGCTGTGGGATATTTTTTCTTGTTTTTTTTAACTGTGAAATAAGTTGAAACAACTGAGCTGTTTTATTTAGGAAAAATGTAGCTATAGTGTCTTCACCTTTGCCTTCCAATGTGAATAGTTGGACGCCATGATCTTAAGGGTCTTATTCAACCTAAATGATTCCATGATTCTCCTGTATGAGTTGAAAAGCCTGCATGTGGCTCTGGTGGAGTCTGCAGTGCTAGTTCCCACCAGCTGAACTTCCTTAAAACCATATTTTGAGGTCTGGGATATCATCACTTTCACTTTTCACTTATTTAGGTGGAAAGCTGGAAGTGCTTTATTAACCTCTTCAGTTGCTTCTGGGCCTTGGCTGCCCTCTGTGTGGCTGTCCCTGAGCTAATTGGGTGGCACAAAGCCCCAGGGGCTGCTCCCTTTCTTGCCCTTTGAACCCAACCAATGTGACAGAATCAAAGTTTGGGTTGAGTTAATGCAACTAGTGTAGCAAAGGAGGTTTGTTACCAGAAGCAGCTGATCCACTTGGACAAAGAAAAGGTCTCATTGCCTGCGAGTAACACTTCTGTCCCAGACACGCAGCAAGAGAGGCCATGTTAGAGGTAAATGCTTCATAACCCTCTCTGTTTCTCGTTTCTTATTCGTCTTAGCACATGCTCTGAATACGGCTTTTCTTTTATACATTTTTTATTTTTTTTTGAGAAACTCAAGTATTACCAAGTTATGAGTTTCATAATACGTTTCTGTGGTGGGATAGCAACTTGGAATATTTTGTGTTAAACATAAAGCTGTTATTTCAGCTAGGAGAAGGATTCTTTGGCTAGTTAAGCTATCAGAAGCAGGGGACATCTGCAGAGACATTAGTGACTTTATAATAGATTTTCTTAGATATGGGGTAGTTGTGATAGCTGTGGGACTGAAGCCACAGAAGGGACTGGAAACTTAAGAAGGAGGTAAATAATATCTTGTGGTTTGTATTCACCATTGGCTAAAATATAGTATGTAGAAATGCATTTCCTGCCTACAGATTTATTGAATATGTAGAGCCAGAGAAAATAACTGAGGAGGAGGAGAAAGATATTGTCCTAAGTTTTACTTCCTCTGGCCCTCCTAAGAAGAAAAATTGTGTAATGTAATGTTCTTTAACATGATTTTGTTTCTTTGGCAAATGTTGTATTAAAATCATCTGTGGACTGAACTCTTCTTTACCAAATTGTGTCCTGGAACAAATTATTTGCAACGGGCTTATAAACCCTTGAAGAGCGGGAATTTAACAGCATCGCATTACTGGTTATATGCAAAATAGCGTATCTCATGTTTTGTCCAGAGCACGTGAGAGAACAGAAAATGAGGAGAAAGAGAGGTCCTTGTTTTTAAACAAAACCTTTTGCTGTAATGAGGTACTTGGTGCTTTTGTTTTGCATAGGATTGTACAGTTTGAAAGATCCTGGTAAGATCTCCTGTATTTGACACAGAGATTTCCCGCTGGCCGCCTGTCAGTGTGCACACACAGCTTTCTTCACGTGGTTCCGAGTGGTTAGTGACGAACAACTGCAAAGTCATTCCCCCGGTCCCCATTAAAAAAGATTTACAGTGAAAGAATTCTCAGCCTCATAATGAGACTGTTGTAAGCTGATGCTTGATACATAAAAGGCTGAAACACAGTCCATTTACCCAAACCAAGCATTTGTTGTAAATAAGTTAAGTGCCAACAGCTTATATTCTGTCCGATTTAATTATATTTATAATTTATGGCATAGCTTGAAAAGCGAGCCGTAATGGACAGGAGTAAGCCTTGCTGCAATGTGTGAGCTCTGTCTCTTTCATCTCATCACTGAATTGCGCAGGCACGGGCTGAACCTGGGCTCTGCTTCAACAGTGGCGCTTCTTGAGCGGGAATAGTCACGTACATGTGTCACTGTAGAAAGGGTGCCGTTGTGCCTCTTCAGCCTGTCGTTGCGTATCCTGTGTCTGCTGCCTGGATTCTGCAGGATTTTCTGAGGAAGATCTCACATCACCGCCAGCTACGGCTAGGCTGTGATTTAAGTAAAAGTGGTGTTGAGATCAGAACAAAAACCTGGGGTTTCAAATGCTATTTGATACCCTTACTCTTAGAAAATAACATTTTGGAAAACAGTTGATCTTTTCTCATTATTAATCTATCTTCTCTTGTTGTGTGTGATCTTAAAGGTCTTCTCCGACTGAAATGACTACGTTCAGCTAGTCAAGTCTGGAATAGAAAACTCCCGGTCACTTCAGGGTTATTTTTTCCCCTTGGTGATGGTGTTAAGTTTTTCAGAACAGAAATTACGGATTTATGTTGCACTAGGATGGACACCTTTAGTGCAGAAACTCAGGTATTTATGAATAACTGAAAGCTGTCAACTTTAATTGGTTTCTGCCTTTTCGTTTAGAGCTTCAGGGTGTGAGGAGGAGAACTGGCAAATCTCTCCTGTGCTGCATGGATGCTGATTTCTGCTTTTTAAACAGTCTTCTCAATTTAGGTTCATTTTTCAAATTTGTTTAAAAGAAAGTGAAAGAGAACTAAATACCAAATTGGTATACATATGGTCACCTCTATTGCAGCGCAAGGAGAAACAAATAAATGGACTACATTCGCTTCACTGCTTTTGCTGGATAAAGGATTCTCACCTAGAGAAGAAACAGAAGCAGGTTCAGTTTAGGAAATGTTTGTAGTCTGATTGCTTCCTGCGATTATTGCCAGTGTGGAAGCATGCTCTATTCTTAAATACATGCAGTCTTTATCTAGACATTTTCCTCAAGACAATCCATTCTTTGCTAATTGAGCTTCCTGATCTCTGTCTCGCAGGGTAAGGGTCTCATCTTAGAAGTTCAACAGAACTTGCTCGTAATTCAGTGTTCTGAGGTGTGCATGGGAATAAACATTTGTGGATTTTGCTCTCGCTGTTACCCAGATTTTTTTTAATTTTTGCTTTTCTCTGTATTGGAAAGACTGGCTTAGAGAATGACCTATGTTACAGTCTCTGCTAGGGAGAATGTTTTTTGCATACAGTAATGAAGATTTTTTCATTATTTTATGAATTTTCAAATAAAAGTCCTGGTTTCCGAACTCCCTACCATAGAATTTTTTTTTGTCTTCGAGGGAGGTTACTCTACATGTATGTCTGTCTTCAGAACGCTGAAAACCAACCAATAAACAAAACCTAAAAACCCAAAGCACAACAGCAACAAGAGAAACTTTATTTTCCACTTTCTTCATTTGATAAAAATCTCTCCACTGTAGAATGATTTCCTTTGGGTTTGACACCACCATTTGATCTCAGTTTTTAATAATTTTGGTGGGTTTCACTCCCAGAAGAAAACGTGCTTGTGTTGTGAAGTATTCCCACTAGAAATCTGGCAAGTCTTAAAACCTCATGTTACTCAGGGCTAAGAACTGGCTTCTTTATTAATTCCCTGCTAGACAACTTCTGTACAGTAAATCTTTCCATAATACCATGCTGTTGAAATTAATCAAGCTGATGTTTGGAAATTGTTCAAATTAGATTAAATAACACCTAGACAGGGCTCAAAATTTATGCTGATGGAAACAGATTTTAATCTAAAAAGACACAGATTTTTATTGGTGCCTCTTCTTATTGGTTGATCTTCGTATTATTAGGGCATGCAAATACTTCTCCCTATTAAAATCGTGGCTGGAGAGGTCGGTGACTGAAATAGTTTTACCTCCTTCTCATCTTTCTGTATCTTTTTCTTTTTTTGCTTTGGGTGCCGTGCCTATGGTGGTTATGTGGAAGTGGACAAGGCACAGAAGTTCGGTGCTTGTAGTATCACATTTATTACTTGCTTTAAAGCATGCACTGGACAAAGTATCGTTTGCAAATGAGCCAAAGAAACGGTGCAGGACTTCTTAATACCTGCTCTGTCTTGTCCTTCTAGTAGGTCATTAGAAATTTAGAACTTTGACTTGCAAATCTTGCAACTGAAAATTGTTTTCCAGGGAGCTGCATAACTGCAGTTTGTTAATACGTTTGACAGAATTCATTTTTCTTTTGTAAAAATGAATGTTTTGTGCAACAGTGTGTCCAGAGTTTTCACTTCTTAAATGAAATACCTGTTTCGTTAATTTTTAAGAATTGATTGCTCTCTGGTGAAATAAAACTATAGATTGAAACGGGCAAGGAGGAGAAAAATACGCATTTGGACACAGGTCTCTTTGATACATATTTAATTTCTTCTTAATTTCTCTGGCCTTTAGAAGATTCTCAGCAAAAAAATGCAACTATATTTACAAAGCCTTCTCTGTACGTTGCAGTTTTTCTGCGAAAGCAACACCTGAGCTTAAATTCCATCTCTGAATTTGTTTTAAAAATATATGTTACACTAAGGTACCGGTCACTGCTAACCATTCAGCTCTTCTGGGTAATAGTGGGAATAGGTTTTCCCTGTTCTCTTCCATGGATTAGAAGGAGTTCTTGTTGTGTACAGATGTCCTTATATAAGCCTTTACGTAGATCTTGTTTTACGCTCCCCTAGCATTTTATGCAGATACTATCTATATGGGGTCAAAGCTCTGTGAGATGCACAGACGAGCTGCTTCTAAGTCATTTAAGTGAATTAACACCAAGGAGAAAAAGCCTTTTGTATATTTTGTGATCGCTATTAATGTTTTGTGTGCATTCCAGCATTGTGTTCATCCTTTAAGGAAACAAAACTGTTTCCTTTTTAGCTCTCAGATTACCCCTTGTTTTCTGCGTGTGTGAAAATCAGTGCCGTGTGTCCTCTCCCGTGAGCCGCACAGCATCGTTCGCTGCAGCATCTCTCTAAAGCAGGGAGAGTGGATGCGTGGAAGTTCAGTGCAGAAGAGACCTAAGCCTTTTTTGTGCATAGGCATGGGAGAGGGAGGATGACAGTAGTTCTGACTGATCGGGCATTAGGGAAATAGCTGAGGAGTTTCAGCGTTTCTGAGTGTGGCTGACTTGCGTCGCTGGAGCACTGCGTGCGAGGCTTCGCTGTGGCTGCTTGGTCTCCTGCTCTCTGAGTATTGCTCTAAGTTCTTCAGCTGCAACGACAATGAGCAGTGACTAAACTTGCACTGCTTTTCTGTAAGGGCCCTGTAGTGAACCGGAGGTGTAATACACCCATCCAGAAACAAGACGTGGTGTGTATCAGTGCGTAAAGAGCACGTCGGCTTTTGGCTGCAGATCTTTTTGCTTCTGATTCCAACGTACTGAAAGGAGGTTAATTTATTTTCAGATAGCATCAGGAAATAGAGAAGTTTGAGGCAATAAATCTGTTGGAGACATGATAACTAAACTCTCCAATGTGAATAGAGACAAAGCAGATGGAACTTCCTTTGAGTGCGATTTATTTGGAAATAAGTTGAATTGCTGTTGTTTGTTGGTAAAATGGGCTTGGTATTAAGATTCCAGATGCTGTAGTGAGAGGCATGAGAATGGTAGATGTGGTAACCTGCCCTTTGCTCTCTGTTTGTGAGGTACTTATAGCAACTTATCATCAGTTACACTGAGTCACTGAGTTCAGAGATGTTTTTACAAAAGTATTTCTGTAGCAGGGTCCGTGAAAGCACGGGCAGCAGGAAGGGGCAGGAAAGTCATCATGGGTCCTTTGTGCCATCCGTAAAGTGATGTCATCTACAACATCAGTTCTAGCATTTGAGATCCTGTTTGTACTAAGACAGTAAATGGTGAGTGTAGAGAAGAGGTGCTGAAAAGGTGGAAAGACTGTTGTGTGACAAGGAAAGCATCCATCAGGAGGATAAAAGATGCCATGGCATCCCTCTCACGAGTTTACGTTCACCTACTTTTTCTATCTTGCCAAAATGTAATTTATGCAACTGATAGCACAGGCTCAGCATTTGGCCAAGTATCTTAAGCTTTTGTTAAGACATTAACAGCCCCATCAAAAGTGTCATGATGGACTGTACGTTTGACAGGAGGGGAAGCTTGTCGCTTATGGAGGTTAAATTTAATTTTAGCTACTTAAATGATTTATGGTAAATAGAATGCAGTTTTTAACCTTTGGTAGGTATAAAGTTTTTTCATTGATTTCAGAAGAACAGGATCAGCCTTGCACTGTCTTTTCAGGAAAGCACCTAGAGGTTTTTTTTTCACTGAGGTGTTTGGTTTTTTTTAACACTGTGTGTTAGAATTTGGCTGCTTGAACTTGCAAAATGCATCAATTTAACCTAGAATCAAGCAGTGAAGAGGGAGCAGCATCAATGTGATGCTGTAACCTACTTACATATTACTTCAGGATGTGTTTTAAAACAAAGAACTAGAACACATCAACTGGATATCACAGCTTGTAGATGCTGCTGGTGGCCTCTAGTTAGAATGTCAGACTGGGAGCTGCTCCATGCCAGATAGGTCACTAAATTAGAATTGACTATTAAATATATTTTAAAGTAAATCTGCTCTCTGCAAGTTCAAGACAAGGGGGATCTAAGTCTCTTAGCAGTTGTGGCTGATACGACTGTATTTATTTCAGGACAAGGTGACCCCACTGAAGGGGTATATAACTATTGGTTTGTAGATACTGAAGCTACTAATGAGATTTTGAAGATATTTAACTAACTTTGTACGGAAGGAGAAGTGAAATGTGACTTTCTCATATTTTTTCCCTTGAAGAAGTGCCACACCTAGGAATACAGTGATTTGTGTCTGGACTTTCATAAATACGCTCCGTTAGTTTTCACAGTGGTTATCTACTGAAGAAAGTTACATTTTATTTCGGAGAACAGGAGTTAGAAGTGAACTTTCTGACTGTATTATGAGCCTTGAGTAGAAAATCTCGAGAACTATTTTAGGCTGAGATTTTTCTCTGTCCCAATATTTCCTAGTTTATCTAGGGGCTAACAAATTGTATGTAACCAATTAATAAATTTCTGTGGCAGGAGGTAATGGTTGTTCGTTTGCCATCCCCTGACCACAGCCTGGCCTGTAACAGGCAATGCGAATGGCTGTGCAGTGCTGTAGATTCCTTCCCTGCGTGCACTTTGAGTACTGCAGGGCTGTCTCCTGCAAATTGACTTGTTTCTTTACTGTCTGTAGTTTTGAATCCCTTCAAGTTCATGCCCCACAATTTATTGCCATAGATGACTTGATCCTGTAACCGCAAAAGCAAATTTACAATAAAACAGAACAAAATTGAATCCAGACCACCCCCTGAGTTTTCCACTTCTGTGGTTCCTCCTCATCCTTGATCCTCTTTCGAAGAGAGCTGTTCTCACTCTCGTCACACATGCAGTGGGAGAACAGTCACTGGTTTCTCTGGGTCTGTGTGACCGTCATCTGCTGAACAAGATTATCATGTTCAGCAAAATCAATGCAAAGGTTTTTTAACTTGCACAGTGAGAAGACTGTCCGTGGTCTGAAAAATGTGCAAATAAGCCTATCCCAGCCAAGAACTGGATCTGGGACGAGCCTCTGCTGATGCCTCCAACACGTTCACTGTGTGGAGAGAAGCAGAAGTGGCATTGGTGTGTCAGGTTTTCATACGGCTGAATGTGGAGAAACTCTGACCTGAAAGAATAGAGACATTCGTGGATCTGTAGAAAATGTCTGCAATGTTGAAAAGGTCTTATTAGGAAATCTTGTTTGTCCTCATGCTGACTCTGATTCTGTTCTTGAATTGTATGCTCTGGAGCTTCTACTGTGGTTTTTAAATGAGTCAAGTGATGAGACTTCAGTATTTCCCTTGGAAAGAAAACAAAAGCTATCCCACAGGGAAGAAAGGCAGATTTCCACTTAAGATGAACCTTCTAGGAGGTGTTGTAATTTACAGCTTTAATCAGAGATGTATGACACACTTCTTGTTCCTCTCCTATTGATGCTTTGTTGTTGGTTGTCTTTTTTTTTCATCTAGGTTTGATGATTCCAGTCTTTTGTGTGGTGGAGCAGTCGGACGCCTCTCTTGAATACGATAATCGAGAAGAGCATGCTGAGTTCGTTCTGGTTCGCAAAGATGTGCTCTTTAGCCAGCTGGTGGAGACAGCGCTCCTGGCTCTGGGGTATTCCCACAGTTCTGCAGCTCAGGCACAAGGTATTCAATAAAGTTCTTTTCCCCCTTCTGTGCACTGGCAGAAGACAGCACTTGAGGTTGTTCGATGTAAGGAGAGAGCAAGAAAATTGGTGGCAAATCTTCAAAGTGGTTACATCAGTTGTGTTGATTGCTTAATCTTAAACTAGATGTACAACAAGCCCTACCTTGTTAGCCTGTCTAGAAAGCATTAGCTGGACCTTGCTGAAGTGTGAAATATGGTGATAATGATCAGTCAGCATATTCCTGAGGTGTTTGTTCTGTACCACGAGGCAGGTTGCTGCTTTGAGGAAGTCAGCAGAGAGAGACTGGGTAGAACTTTTTGGTGAATAGCTAGATGGTATCTAGTATTCCTCTCCATATCAGGGCCATTCTGAACAGCATATTATAATATTCCATTTTTTAAATTATACGTTATATATAATTATTATGTATATATACATGCTTTCTTTATGGCCAATAGGTGTAGTGCTAAACGTGCTGGCTGATCTCTCTGTTTTCACTTACCTACTATATTGATGTAAAGCCCTTTGTAAAGCTCCACAGTCCCTTCCATTTAGAAATGATCATCCAGTAGCTGTGAAATCTTAAAATAAACCAAGCTTTCCTCTCTCTGCCCAAAATATCAGCTTGAAAAAAGCAAATCTAAAATTCCAGTCTTGAGGAAGATGGGCAGGAGGGTGGTGGGTTGGGAAAAATTTCCAGAATGAACTTTGCATTTCAAGAGGGTTTTTTATACTAATCAGGTTGTTTCAGTGCTTACTCTTTTGGATGAGAAGCCTGTAAGCTTCAGTTTCATCTCCATGTCACCAATAAAACCTGTGCGCATTTAGAGTAGTTTAACAGAAGCTTTGTCTGGAGATACGGATTTTATCTGTTGGTGTTAGTTATTTTGCGTAGCTACATATTTGAACCTACGAGCAGAGGGAGCAGTGAGGTGTTGAAGTCAGGAGTTCCAGGCAGTGGTTAATAGCACAGGCTCCTTGTACAAACTTCTTTCCAAGCAGGGTGATAATGATTCATTTCCTCTGTCATCCTCTGCTCTGTGAGTGAGGCTTAGGTTCTTTATACAGGCAGAGCTCATGCATGTGTGTTTATTTACACAATACAGTAATAAAAGCTCTGCAAAAAGGTAGTCGTTTTGTTTTTTAATATGAAACATTTCACATCATTTTAGGGACACTTTTTTTTCTGAATGTAAAAGGTCAGCGTTTCCCCCCGTTTCCATCCTGGTGAGCCAGCTTCCTGTTTGACAGCACTATCCATCTCAGTTAACACGGTAGCTCAACGGGTTGCGAGTTAACATGTGGAACACGCTGCATTAGGCGGCCAAGATTTGATTCTTGGCACTTACAAAGGGGAATGGGCTTTGCAAGAAACCTGCTCCAAGAAGGCATGCCATTCAGTGCAGTGATCCACGCTAGCTGAGCATCTCGCTTGGGGGAACCCTGCATTTGCAGCATCTCTCTGTTGCGAGAATAGCAAGGAGGAGAGACAGATTGACAAAGGGAATTAGTCACTGTGCGGGGAGGAAACAGCCACTGCATTTTTGAACTATAGGCTTTAACCATGAGCAGGTTCAGATATTTATATGTTGCTTGATGTGTTGCTTGAATAACTCGTCTAGAAAATAAAAGCTGAATATTTGTTGTAATTAGTCTAAAGAGACTGGCATTTTTGTCTTTAAGGCAGCAATTACCTCCATTAGAAAACATCAGATGGTATAATATTTAGAAATGACAGAAAATACATTAAAAGGTCCATCAGCTAACAAATCTCTGACTTGGTGAGAATTCCTTCACGCTGAAGGATCAGTTCTTCAAAGTCTTTTATACGTCGTGGGCAAATACTGCAGGTCATGGTGACTTTAAGATGTGAAGCTGAATTATGCAGCATGTTCTGTCGTACCTTGTTTCTGTGCTCGCTGTCTGCAAGCTGAGAGATGGGGTACAGGCAGAGACAGAGCGCTGATAGATCTCTGAGATTGTTTCATTTAATGAAAAAATGTATGGAATATTGGGCTATAGCCTGCAAACTAGGGTTGACAGAAGCATGCTGCTTATTATTTGATAAACGGATTTATGTGAGAACACAATTTTCTGATATTAAAAAGAGGAAAAAATAGTGTTATTTGCATTATTCATTCTGGCTGTAGGAAAAGCCTGCTTCTGTTCTAGTGCTTGGGATTAGTTTCATTTAGCAATATACACTGATAAACAGCCACTTAGTTCTCTGTGCATTATGGTCAGCTGAATTACAGGATCTACATGAGAAGTCGAAGATCCCTGGGTACATTTTTCAAAATGGTAAAGGTTTGAGCAACATGCTCTGCAAAACACTGACATAGGTAGGTGTCCCCATGTACTCCAGGGAGCTTTTATGTTGTAAGGGCTGTCTAAGCTGTCATGTAGCATGTAATAATTGTCACCTTTGGAATTGAGAAAGTGTTTTGTTTTGCGGGGAGATGGGGGCCGGAGGAGGGGGGAGAAAGTGTTTTGGATGACTCTGAGGGGAGCAGTGCAATGTTCACTTCATCTTGTGGCAAACATCTTGCCTATTCCTTTTGAAATAGGGTCTCCAGTGGCAAATCAAAGAGTTAGTTGTGGGGGGTAAAGAGGAGTTGTGACAGCAGGGAGAATTGCTGTGCAGCATCACCCCGCTTGGCTGCGATTCGCTGTGGCCCTTCACAGCCGGCGGCTGCCCGGGCAGGTGATGCGCGCCTCACACGTCCAAGTACAGTTGTACGGCAGCTTGGCAGGGTCTGGGTGTCTGGAAGGAAACGTGACACGGAGGATTCGGTGGTGCGTTACCTCCTCAAGGGTGTCTGGGTGCCCGAAGGGGCCCTGCCATGGTGCTGCCTGCCTGGGCAGCAGCCTAGAGCTGCAGAGCTGCCCAAGGAGCTGATGCCGTATGTTGAGTGTATGATCTGTAGTTGGCACACACACTTGCCACCTGGACTGGAGCCTCAGGTACCAGCTCATGGTCACTTGTCTTATCATGGCTATTTTTCAGTCCTGGTCATTAGGTTAATAGGGCATTCTTAGCATAAATAATCTTGCGACAAGTATCAGGAGGTATACGTAAAGGCCCCGTGCCTCCCTCGAAGAAGCTCTTTATTCCCATGTGGTTGGGGCAGGACACATTTATTCCACAAGCAGCTGGTTGGGAACGATTTTTGTTGATGGTGGTGAGAGCAGAGACTCTTCCAGCAAGTGCTGCCCTCGTGAATCTTCCCTTTTCTGACAGTAGCTGTGAAAAGTCTTCTGAAACAGCATGGGAATTCGTTAACAGCTTGGCACCGGGGCGTGAAAGTTGGTGGTGTGAATGGCAACAAAGATTTAATAAACATTTATGTATTTTTCTTTCATTGTCACTTCAGTCTACACCTGAGAGTAGGTAACCTGCTAGATGAGCCTTCTGGAGAGAAGTTGTGCTTTAAAGGAGCACCTCTTCTATGTGTAGTTTAATAAAATTTGCATACCCTGATGCTATTTATTTATTTGTTTGTTTTTTTTATGGTGGATGAGGTATTATAACCAGGCTATGCAAGAAAAGGGAACTAGTAGGGGCTACATACTGTACATAGGGCTGAGTACTAGGACCAAAGTAGTATGAAAGTAGCTGTCTTGCAGCCCTGGGACCTGCTGTGAAAGCTGGTTCCCTCCTCAGTGTGGAGTGGAGGAAGAACAGTGCTAATTTGACGCTTCTTGAAGGTTCTGCTTTCTTAGGCTCCATATGAAAAAGGAAATAGTGTGATTCCTTGTGGTGTATATATGTTTTTTTCTTTTGACCTGTTCCTTGTTAGCTGTTGTGAGTGTGTACATGGAACTGGTGTATATCGTCTGCAAAAGCTTTCAAAGCTAAATGGGCTGTTAAAATGGAGTTTGCCTTTTCCTTCCAGGTGCTTCTGCTAGGTGTCTTGGCAGGGCAGTGTGGAACGCCTGCCCTGAGTGCTGTCTGTAGGCAGCTTTTGCCAGGCACTGGTAAAGGAGTTGCTTGGGTTAGTTTCTCTGTGTGGCCACCACAAGGAAAGTGGTGTACAGTAGAATGAAGTGGTGCTGAGATCCCAAGTGGAGCAGAAGGAATGATGAGAAAACAGCAGAGGGAAGTTAACAGAGAGCAAGAGAAACATTAGGTCTTTTCTATCCCTGTTACTTTAGAGATTGCCAAGACCTGGTTCTTAAGCAGTGCATTGCCATGAGCAGATCCATTGCAAGAGGCAGTGCCTTGTGTTAATGCCTCCGAGGCCACTCTTTGTGCTGCCAGGTGATTTGAAGAAATTTCACTCAATAGTCAATGAGGTTATTAAGTCGGTATTCTTTATTGCGGCACCGGGTGCATAGGAGATCATTCCGCCAAATATGCACACCAGGGACTCAAACTTGTTTGCTTTTATAGTTACAAAACATGCATATTCATTATACTTCCATGAACTCATCAGAATATACAGCAGATAGTTTACATATCGTCCCGCCTCCCCGCACACGCGCTGTATGATGCTTTGGTGGTCGCTAGGTCCCCTCTGGGGGTCGTTGGATGAAGGCTGGTAGTCTTCCTTGGGAAGGCCCAAAGTCTTCCTCACCAGTAAACTTCTGACCTCTCGGGGGGTGTGTGTGTGTGTGTGTATGACTAGTACCCACAGCAGTCGCAGCTGTGGTGCCTCCTTGTCTTCAGGACAAAAGCTAAGATCTCCCTGAGTCTCCTACCAGCTTTTCACCATTTTCCCATACAAAGCTTCTAACTATCTGTTAACTACGCAAATGCCTTTCAGCTTACTCTAGCCACTGTCAATTCCCCCTTTTTTATTTACTCCTTGCTAATTCTTTAGCAACTAAGTCGCCTTGTTCCCTTGTTCCCGAAAGTAGTGTCCAGATTCTACCTTATGCTTGAGGTGGTTCACCTTCCATCCCTCATAGCTATTAATGTTCGCAGCCCAACACCACATAAAACACCTGAGCGTAATGCACACTACTATTCCTAAAGCGATAAGCACTATCACAGCCATAAATATCTGTTTTAACCATCCCAAATTGGGTAGCCATGAGGTGAGATTCTCCCAAATATCGGCAAATCCTGACGATGTGTCATCTCGAGCTACCTGATGTAAAACCTTGGTTTTATCCCAAATCTGTTGGAGATCAGTCTCCACTCGTCGTTCCAAATTAATATATGTGCCACAGCTTTGGTTAATTATTGTACAGACACCTCCCTTTTTTTTCCAAGAGCAAATCCAGGGCCATTCGATTCTGCATAACTGTTTTGTGTAGGGACGAGACTTCTGTCTGCAGGCCCTGGAGGGCGTCTGCAATTGTGTTGTCTATTCCATCAGTAGTGGCCGAAATATTTACTGTTGCTTTTTCTAATTCACTTACCCCCAGCCGTAGGAGAAACCATTGGGCAAAATTCTATGGAATTTTGTTCCTCTTTCTGTAAGGGGGTTTTCAGTTTCAGGGTTTGTAAGTCAAAATTTGGAGCTTAAGGGATAAGTACGGTTATCTCCCTCACAATACCCTCCATCTAAACATTTCCAAAATTGAGGCCAAGTGTTATCGTCACAATTCCAATTAATATTAGGGATACCCAGTTGAGGAAGTTCCAACCCCCCTGGACCTTTCCCTTTCCTATCTGCCCTATCTGTACTCAATTGCTGGTGTTAGGATTATTTTGCAAACAGATAATTAAAGCAAGAGCCTGGCTTTCCTGCATTCCTTCTGCTGCCTTCTTGGTCTCAGCATCAGCCAATCAATTTTGTTTTTCTGGATCAGTGTTACTTACCCCTTAGATGGCCACGACAACACATAATGGCTACCTTATCCAGTAGCTGAACAGCCCATAGTAGATGTAATATTTCCTCAGCATGCTTGATTTTTTTTCCCTCGTTCTTTCCAAGTTGCCCCATGCACATGAACAACTCCGCTT
>VWZK01008901.1:14061-33292 GCA_013396935.1 Baryphthengus martii | reverse complement strand
GAGGACTACAGGCAGTATCTTAATACCAGGGAAAACATCAGTAGTCCACTCACCGAGAATTACAGAATTCAGAAAACAAACCTAAATTCTTTCTCTGCGATCAAAGTTATATTTTCAATCTGATGGCAGCAAATGCAAATACTACACTCACCATTTCTCAACTATACTTCATCCACAACGGCTTTTGCACATGCATTTAGAGTTTGTAGACAACACTCATTTATTACTAGGCTTTTCTGTAGTATGCACAGCGGCTAAGCTAGATCTAGCAACACAACAGGACTTGTGTCCCAAAAAATTCATCAGTTGGACCTTGTTGAAAGTGCACAGTCTGCAAAGAGTATTTCCATCCTTTTTTCTGATAATTTGGCTAAAAGGTTTTGTGTTATGGGTTTGGTTTTGGGGGGTTTTGTTTAGATTTGGGGTTTTTTTTTGAGTTTGATGGGATTTATTGTTTGGGTTTTTTTTTGTTTTTTTTTGTTTGTTTTTTTTTGTTTGTTTTTTTTTGTTTGTTTTTTTTTGTTTGTTTTTTTTTGTTTGTTTTTTTTTGTTTGTTTTTTTTGTTTTTTTTTTTTTTTTTTTTTTTTTTTTTTTTTTTTTTTTTTTTTTGTTGGTTGGTGTTTTTTTTTGTGTGAAGCCCTATATGAAAACCCTGTAACATAAACAGAAGCCCATGTTGGGTTGCCTAGCTCAAGATTCTGTTTACACTGCAGGAGTGACTGAGTGTAATTAAAAACCCCTTTACTTTGCCAAGATGATGCTTCCCTTTCAGCAAGTGGTCTCCTCGTCAGGACCACTATGAAAGCAGTAACAGCACAGATCCAGGTACATTATTCAAATAGAACTTCAGGACATCAATTCTGTCTGAAACACCCATCAGCTCAGGAGTTCCAGAACAGTAGGTCTGTACCCTATTCATGTCTCATCAACCTGGGAAAAGAGTATGATAGGGACCAAACAGCTGCCAGACAAGCAGTCCTTTACCACAGCAGAATTAAATAAACTAATCTATACACAAATCAAAGATGAAGTCCCAAAAGCTGGGAAAAGCTGACAGGCATTCCCGTTGCATACTATGCACGTAAATGTATCTTTAAAAAGTAATTACCTTTAGTTTCTTCGACAGCCAGTTTATCACAGATCTGCTTTTCATAGGTACAAAGATGCTCCAGGGCTTCTTTAAATAGCCCTGCCTCCCGGAGGACTTGATTTTGATAGAGCAGCAGCTCACTGTACTCATAGTCCACTTTATCAGGTGATGTCTACAGAGGAAAACAAGACACATGAGAAAGTTCAGCCTCCTAAAACGCATTTGGGATTTAATTCATTTGACTAAAGAAGCTGCACAAAGTTTTCCCATCATGAAAGGAAGCCGGGGTTTATTTTTGGCTTAAGCTGCAATCCACACAGGACCTTCCTGTTTTCCTCTTACCTGTTGTGTCTTCCTAAATTCCTCTAAAATTTTTGCTGCCATTTCATAGTCTTCCAGCAGATGGTAAGCAATAGCATAACCAATCCATGACGCTCGCTGTGCAGGTCGGAGCTGAAGCAACTGGTATCTTGTTTCCTGCAAAAAAGTAGCTACTAAATTTTCCTGACTTTATCCTGATGCTCTGCAGAATTTATTAGGCAATACTCTGTCTTCAGTATCCTAATATTTAAGATATGTCACTAAAAATGAGTTTTCTATATGCAAATAATTATTTTTTTAACCAAAGAAAGAATAAAATACTATGATGGTCTTGACTGAATAAAAAACAAACCAAAAATAACCCCCACACAGAATAAACCATCATGTCCAAGTGACTACTGATGAGTCATACTAACTTTGTTCATGTATGACACACATGCTTTTTCCTGTCTTACCGCTTGCAAACAGAATGCAATTAAGGATTGAGTTGCAGGAACATTTACTCTATACTGGTGTTTCAAATTCACCTTGGAAGTACACACGTATTAAATCGTTCGGCAAAATAAGTCCTGCAAGCGCATCCCTATTTTTTGGCAAGAAGATAATTAAAGCTGCAAGATGCAACAGATTTCCTCAGTATTGTTCTGTTTTCCTCTGAGGGAAAAGTTATTCCTTGTTTTGTTACAGCCTCCTGAAAGGCATCTTTGAGGAATTTAAAATCAAGGAAAACAGTTACTACCTACTAAAAAAAACCCCTACTTGTGAGTGTTTAGGCTAACAAAAGAACTAGAACTAGTTACAGCAATTTGACTAGACAAAGATTACCCAATATATTATAAAGTAGGAAAGGGTGGAATTAAAGCAAAGACCACCCCCCAGCCTTATCCCTGGTTAGGTAAATTCACATTCTATAGAAAGTGGCATATGACCAGTTATGAATTACTGGCTTCTAAGCATGTGAATATTTAAAGCATTACATAGCCACAGGTTTCTTGTATGTTTAGCAGTTACATATTTGGATTCACCTTTATCCAGAGGCCAAGAGAACACATATTTGCAAACTCATTTTGGCACTTAACGCTAAGTTTTGATTATCTCATCTCAGCAAGAGAGGAGTCAAATTTCTAAATTACTAATATGAAAAAAGAGCAGTGATTAAGAAATGTCCTCAGGAAAAAGTTCACTGAGGAACTAAGATAGCTGATGGTTCCACGCGGTTCTGAGAACAAAACTTGCTCTTGACAAACTAACAAATAATTCCTGAAGAGGTCAACTGATTTATTTTAACAACCACATCTGTAAAGGTGCAAAAAAAAAAAAATCTCAAAGATTTTGTTTTTTTTCTTTTTTTTTTGCAGAGAAAAGGAATACCTTTTTACACCAGCCTGTATCAGCTGACAATCAGGCACAAAAAACCCCAACCTAATTTAGGAGAAACTAAGGGGTTTTTCTTTCAATTAATTAATGTTTGAATTATAATTACCTAGGATGACTATTGTCATCTTTCCCTGGATGGCACAGTAAGAAACAAACAAATCTTCTGTAGCCACTGTTCTCTTTAATCCTAAATATGAGTCATACATTGATCAGGGGCAGCAACTACAACTTAGCCTGAACCACATAAACATCTCGGCAATACGCAGACTACACAGAAGCTGCTACTTCTTAAGAAATAAAGGGATTAGCAAGCTAGACATCAGCTCCCAATTGAAGACAGAAAAAAAGAATAACTTTGTAGAGAAGCCAATAGAAAGTTTGCATTCTTTTTTACAGGAGTTTCACGGTCATGACACTACCACCTCGTCATAGTTGGTCAGCACGAGACGGCATCTGACGTGGTACATACAGACAACTGATGCAAGGCCCCAGATAACTGGGTGCTGCAGCAACAGGTAGAAAAAGGATTCCAATCTAGGTTAATAAACTGCTGTTTGTTTCGTAGTAAAGTGGAAAAAAAAAAAAAAAAAAAAAGAAGATGGTCATCTAAACATTTCCAGTGTTAAATCAAGAATGAAGAGGAATATTCAAGAGTTCTGATGCACAATCTTACAGTTCACGGGAAACATAAGGAAGTATTTGGACCCAAAGGTCACTAATGTTCAGGTTGGCTGGGAAACAAAACAGGGTGTTTCATGCAGCCTGCTGCTTGCTTTGTATTGTTACTGACTGCCGAGAGAAAACTGATGGGCACTGATTTAGAGGGATGTATGGTAACAAGCTACTGAAAAATAGAAATTCCTTTCCCTGAATAACAGTCATCTTCTGAACACATTGTCTTTTACCTGTGGGAATCTTAACAAGAAAATAATAAAACAACCAGGGATTGTTTACAGCTGAATTAAAAAAAAAAAAAAGAGAGCAATCACTTCTGCACTGCACTGAAAAATAATCATTTAATATACTGTTAAATCTGTATACTTCATAGAAGTTGCTCTGTAGCACATCTGCTTTTACTTTCATTGAGTAGCACAGAGTTTTAACACTCTGGATCAAACTCTGCTTTTGAGGTGTTTTTTTTCTTTTTTAAGTGCCATTAAACAATTTGCCGCTTGTGCTGCAGTTGCCTAGAAGCTCCAATAAATGCAGTGTGTATATACTTACCCTGTAACCTTCCAGATCTCTCATTTGAATCTGTAGCAGAGAAAGATCTCTCAAGATTTGAAGATTGTCTTTGTCCCATTTCAGTGCATTTCTATAGCATTTGATAGCTTCGTCATACTTCTTGTCTGACCTCTGAAGAAGGCCATAGACATGCCAACCTGGAAAACTCTGTTAAGGATTCTACTGAATTTGAGCAGGGAGAAAACAGATCCGACGGGGCAGTGAAAGAACAGTTGGCAAAAAGCTCTTTAGCCCTTCTATAAGGAGATGGTAACATTATTACAATCTTTACATTTCTTTTTCTCAGCTGTACAAAGAAATGGCTTGCAAACTGAAGACAGGGAATTGTTTGCCAGTTTTATGTATAGGGTGCATATAATATGCTGTAAACTCTGCTTTTTGTGTACTAGGTGGGGGAATAAAGTAACAGGAACTCTGAAAAGGCTGTCAGGCTTACTCAAACACATTTCTGAGCAAGGGTTTATATTAGACAAGTTCTTATATTATGATAAGTTCCTATCAAAGTAATGGCAGCTACTTGTGTTTTTAAAGCAAATCACATGCTCAAATGCCTAGTTCAGCCCACCACGATTTTAGAGTTGCAGCTTAATGAGGAAAAAAAAAAAAAAATATACAATGCAAGCCAGAGTAATATTTGAGCTAACTGCAACTACAAGGATAGCTGCAAAGCACCTGCCCATTGGATAGCTTAAAACAAAATATACTTATGTAATGGAAAAAGTTTAAAATTCTGAAGTTCTGCTTTGAAGTCTAATGGCACTGGCTTTTGCTGCTATTCTATAAATCAAGTATTTGTAGAAATAAACCTTTTCTATTCATAAAAGGATACAGACATGACTCTTCAGGTCATTCCTTAGGCCTCTACGCACAAGTTCATAAGCTTCCTCTTTCTTCCCTAGACAGTTTAATGTTAGTCCTTTCATCGCCAAGGTTTCTTAAAAGGAAGTCAAATAATTAAATAAGTATCAGTTATTAGTTTTCATAGGTTTTTAAGCTTAGTATAGCAACTCTAAATACAGTGTAAATGCAAATTTAGACTCTTATCAGCATCAAGGTTTTGCTTTCTTTTTTCACATGGAAAACTATACAGGTAGATTATTCACTTAAGCACATCATATAGGACTATAAACCTTATGTATTACCTCCACCAAAAAGCAAAGCAGCGTTTTAGTGTTTTATTTTAAAGACACTAAAAACTGTCTGCTCTACAAACACTTTGAAGAGACTTTTTTTTTTTTTTTACTGTAAAGAAGCATTACAATTACTCGAGTATTTATTCACAACACTGAGACTTCCACACATTCACCCACTGCCAAACTAGTTGGCAACGAAAAAAACCAACAACTCTGGAGAGTGGAAAGAAACTCTCAGCTTAGTATTAAGAACCGACTGAAAATACAGCAAGGGACGAACACCTTCTTTTACAATAAGACAATTCCTCCAGAAAAAGCAGCAGAAGGCAGAGCTGACAGACATCCAGTGCTAAACAATTTTCAATCTCTTCTTTTTGGCTTTCAGTTCTACAGGAGTGAATAACAACAATTTCCCCTGAAAAGTGATTTAAGCAATACAGGCTTGTATTAAGAAACCTGCACCGTGCTGTGATGAATACTAGACCTGCAGCATGAAGAAGGCAAGCTCTGACTACTGGTAAGACCGGTGTTTAAAATTACAGATCTTAGCAACAATGCAGTGCTAACGTGGCGCAGGTTTCTGGATACTCTTACTGCTTTATGGGCAAAAGGTTAACAATAAAGTGGTACATATATAAAATGTACAAATTATTACTCTATCCTAAAGTATAGGGGGGAAAAAAAGAGCACTTAATTTAAAAAAAAACCAACTTACCTCCATGTTCTGCAAACTTTGGGTTAGAAAGGATCTGTTTACAGAACTTCAGCCCATTTCTATACTGCTTATGTTCGTAACACCTCTGTTGAAGAAGAGCAGAGTACATTTATTCAAAAAATGTGGAGTGAAAGTATTCTGAGATGAAGCATCAGTGCAGCTAGGGCTTTTAGAAAATATACGAATATTTTAATGAACTCTGTTAAATGAGCTCCCTGTGATTAAATATTCTTTACATCAGCGGGAAAAAATAGTATATGTTAATAAGAACACAGACTTAAATGTATAACTGAAGACACATTATCATACAGCGGAAAGATACCACAGGAAGCATAAGCGCCTATAAGATTCAACTTGAACATAAAAGTAAACCTTATGTCCTAACCGATCTTGGTAACCATTCAACTCACTTGGACTCAATTATCTTTCCCAGAAACACCAAGAGACAACCTTCAACAATCACACAGGGCAGGAAAGAAAATAAAATCACTGCAACTTGCCTTAAACTATCTCTGAAAGCAATCTCTTAATATCAATGTGAGTACTACAGTATGTCATATACATTCCAACTGGTATATACTAACAATATCTTGCCATACTGGGAATTAAAAGATTCCTCTACAGTTTTATTAAATCCAACTCTAATGACTTGTTTGCACTGGAGTCTCACTTCATTTTGCAAGGCGACTGCCACGCAGAATGGCACGCAGCATGAACTTTTAAAACCAGTTTTAGTATTTTACTTCTGATAATCCACTCTCTGTGCTAAGCTGCAAACAGAAGCCGAAGTAATGTTGTAAACAGCAATCCACGTACTTTCTGTCACTTAAATGCCGGGGATTTCTTTAGGTTTCATTTTACTGTAATACCCAAAGCCCCAACTTCAGCATAAGAGTAAAGAAACACACATTGCTTGAGCACAGACTCAAATCCTATGGTAATAAGGATGCCATTCATAACAGGATCTCACCGACTGTATCTGACAAGTTCTGGTGGTAGGATGGCTGACAGGAGTGCAAAATTGGGTACAGCCCAGTTTTCAAGTCATCCTAAACAAACTGTTGTTCAAGATGCCACTTTTTCTCCCGATACTCCAAATTAACCATTCAAGAGCATTCCTAAGCACGTAGAGATGCCATTGTCCTCTAAGCACTCCCATCAAAACAAGTTAGGAGAGGCAGATCCAATAGGTCTTCCCACCATGCAGAAATAAAACTTTTAAAAGTTACATGACTATTATAGAAATGCTTAAAGAAGAAAATGGTGTATCTACCTCAACTTCTCTGCTTTATGGATCTTTTGCATCCTGAAAGGTGTTGTTTAGCGTCCAGTTTTCTCTTCCAAAGCACAGATGGAAACACCAAGAATAAATTTAAAAGGTGTAAAAAACTGGCATACCACTAAGGGGATATATTATTTTCTAGGTACAAAAATCATACATCTGAAATATCAAAGCTGATGACCAAGAGGCATCATAAACCAAGGATCATGCTTCCCCTTTGCTCTCACCACCCTTTGGAGAAAGGGAACCAAGGGAAAGAGGAGGAGGAGGAGACATGCTCATAGAGAGCATTCAAAGCAAGATGGACTCAAAGAGGAGGAGGAGGATTGGAAAGGACCTTCAAAGATCACCTAGTCCAACGTTCCTGCCACGGGCCAGGACATCTTTCACTACATCAGGTTGCTCAAAGCCCTGTCCAACCTTGACTGGGAACACTTCCAAAAGACAACTCCCTCTATCACGAAGGTCAGGAAAAGTAAGCAGGGCAACCACCTACCAAAGGAAGATTAATGGTTAGGTAAGAAGAAATCTGTATCAGCAGGGTTTGTTTTCGGTTTGGGATTTTGGGGGTTTTTTTTGGAGGGTGCTGTTTTTTGTTTCATTAAACTTGACTGGTTATTATTTACACCTTTTAGTCACTACCTGCCTTCAAACCTGGCTGAGTCACTTTAATCAGCCACCAGTCAGAGCTGACAGGGAGCGTACAGGTGACAACACAACAGGATCAAGCTTCTTTCAAGCTGCTTGCTCTTTTTTTTTTTTTTTTTTTTTCAAACTGAAATCATCAGTCATAAAAGTTACCGCCCAGGCCTCCTCCCTGAAAGTAGAACAGCCATTTGCTCCCACCTAGGTAGGTGTGAAAGCGGCAAAACCTGTCACAAAAGCAGTGCGGCCGCAGGAACTTCAGAACGTGTCTCCAGCGTAACTAACGCGCTGTCACAAGCAGAAGGGGTACTTCGGAGTTTCGAAATTTGTCTTTAAATACAGCTCCTCAGATGCTGACTAGGAACCTGAAATCTTATTGCTGAACAGTTCCATTCTTTCACCTTAAAATTTAAGGCAAGTTAGCCAAGATGATATATATGCTGGAGACAAGAAATACTTGCACAGGGGTTTGTCTCAGAGTAACAGAGAACTTAGGATGCAAGGTACTTTATAAGAGAGTATAAACTCAAAGAATTGTAACAGTCTCCCTTCATGCTGCAAGAAGGAAAAATGTAGAAGTTGATATCCACTTACATGGACAAAAAGGTTCCCGTCAACTCAGAGGACACTGGATAGGACCAGTAAACTATCAGGAACTGACCGTGTACATCACCTGATGACCCAAACGAAGAACTAGCCATCGCTGTGTATATTCCCCAGAGAAGTAGCACAAGTCTCCATTTTCAGGTGTCTCTGGATCAGAACAAGTTGTAGTGACTTCCTACACATAATTACTCCAACCTTTCAGACTAAATACTTCAAGCCTATTTCGTCCTATTAATGGATATATTCCAAATTGTGCACATTGTATGTTTCAAGAGTGGAAGGAAGGGAACAAATGAAATCAAGGTCATGCTTCATCCCTCAGAAAAGGAGATTTTTTTTCATCAAAGTGGGTCCAGCAGCACCACTGAGATTCCCCTACTTGAAGCCATGCATATATTCATCTCCTTCTCCAAACTAACAGGCTTAAATAAATGTGTGAATGAGAGAGAAGGAATTCAGGAATGCAGCGCTTGCCACCATGGCTGGTATAAACCTTGGGGAATCTGTGACTTCAAGGAACAGGAAACATGAAAGAAAAATCTTTTAGGAAAAAGGAGACAGTAAATACTGAAAAGTGGAAAGGAAGAACTAAAAGAAAAGACGAGTATGAGCAATACATGGCCTGGGAGAGAGAATCCTTAAGGGAGTCAGTAGTTTCTGAGTAAGAAGAGAAAAAACTTTAATCAGTAATAATAATAATAATAATAAAAAAAAAACCCAAACAAATCACAGAAGCAGGAACGGTGATATCTCAAGTATTCTCAGGTCAAAGATACAGGCTTGCTGAAAGCAGAAATAGTCTTCATCTAGGCAGTTTGTTTCCTGCTAGATGAAAAGCTTGTTGCAGCCATCCCCAGGCCTCCGGCCACTCCAGCTGTTGTGTAGAAGTAACGTACTCCTCTGTTCCACAGGCTGCTGAAAGAGGCACAGTTGCCTCCTCTGAGCTAAATTCCTGCAGATCTACACTTCCAAAGCCAGCAGTCAGAGCCTGCTTGTGATGCTTGACGGACACGTGCTCCAGCTCTGCCTGTGACATCAGGCAATGAGAAGACATAAAAGCTAAACTTGTAAAAAGTAAAGTGAAGGCCAATGCTTTAAAGAACAGAATCTGACTCTCCATCAGCACTGAATCTCTCTATCACACACCTGCTGCCCTTCAAAGCTTTTCCTTTAACAAGTTACCTGATCTTTTAAGATATTTAACAAGCTTTTCTATACATGCCACAGACAAAATTACAGCCTACTTCAAACATATCAAGATTCTTTTTATACTCTTTAACTCATTTTCTATATTTACAGCAAGGAAATAGCACTTGCTTTAATATATTCTACAAAGAATTAGTAACTTGAGGCAGAGTACGACTCCTTCAAAACATGCAGGATCGTAGCAGGTAGGAGAGAGTCTACATCTGCACTGCTCCCCCATCACCAAGTATTTACTGAGTGGATTTGAATGCCTGCTGATTACTAGACAGAGACTGACAGGGAAACTGGAAGGAACAGAGCTGGCTCATATTCTCTAGAATCCCAGCTCTAAGGTGGAAGGAGGGCTCACGTTCTGATGTTCAGATCCCTGAACTGTATCAGGACATCTGTGCAGAACCAGCCTTCGGCCAGCAGATGTCTGACACACGCACACAGCTCAGCTTGCCAAGTGGGGATGGGCTCCTCCGCATTTCCTCCTCCACAGCCCCAGTAAGGAAAGGTGAAAAGACTTCACTACTTACAGCTTACCTACATCTAGACAACTAACTGCTAGATGGAGCTTGTTCCTGCCTCACCATGGTTTCCCAGTTTGGAATGTTCCCTATCTAATGCACCTACTTTCTAAGCCTTGTTATCAAACCTACAGCTAGTGCATAACACTGACTAGGATTCTTAAGCAACTACTCCAGTTACCCACAAGGTTATATAAAGGGCCATGCTACTGGTTATAGTTGCACTTCTTTATTGCTGACAATAGCACAGAGATGACTTTTATCTAAACTTAATTCAGAATTGTCCTCTTTATATATCACTTGAAAATCAAATAATTACTTTTTCACAACTGCATTTTATAAATTTTATAGCTCTAAGTTTGAAATGCACCAAAGTAGGCTCATTGTTTGCTGGCAGCACATTTTACCTCTGACATATTCCTTCCTTCTCAAAATAGACATTTTAATGGTCAAGTACATATGTTTCCAACTAAAAAGCAAGAATAGTGGTCAAATGCAGCATATTCTGCCATTACACACAAAATATGTTGCACATATTAAGTGCCAGTCCTCTTTGTCACACGGCGGCCGTTGTGTCCTGCAAGCATTTAATAACTAAACAATTTAATAGCCATTACAAATTTGCTATTTGTAAGACATATCGTAGAGATTTCACAATCACCGCACCACAGATGACAGAGTTCAGTAACATCAATAGTTAACAGCAGCTCAGTAGAATGTCAGGAGTTGCCACGGGTCTTACCTGAAGCTTCAGAGCACAGTGAAGCTGCCCTGCCACCAGGTATGACTCAACCTAAGCAAAGAATCACGCAGATCACAACACAGAAGGCAGAAAGTCACCTTCCTAGCAGGGGCACCTGAGAAGATGTGTATGTCCCAGCCAACTGATTCAAGAGTGTTTTAAAACCACTCTGCAGTAGTAAATAAATAAAAGTCTCATAAAAGTCCATCCAGGCTGGATTTTGCAGCTGATTAAACAAGTGAGAAGGAGACCCAAAAAATGTCTCATATGACTGTCTTCAGCTTGCTCACAAGAAACACATAAAGGAGAAGCTGCCTTTTGTTTTCTTACCTGGCAGCAGGCAAAACTAGAGGCTTTTCCTAAAGAAAAAGTGCCAAAGCAAAGAAGGTATACTGTTTGCTCCCCAAGCACACAAATGGGAGCACTGGGGGGCTGCTGACTGCTTTCTTTTTATTCTTACTCAGACCAGTATAGCTGGTTATAAGACTGGGGTGAGAGTTAAAAGGATATAGCAGACCCAAGGTGTGTGGGATGGGATCACATTCCCAATTATTATGCCCTTTAAGCTGGAACAGTAACAAAACAATAGTGTGACATTTTTATTAACAAAACAATTCTGCAAAAACCAGCATGAAGAGCTTTTAAGTGTTTTCTAAAATTATGCCACACTTCTAACTCCCAGCTTAATGCCAATTTTTTAAACTCTCATACCGGCAAACTAATTGAATTAAAAATCAATGCAAAGTCGAGTACTTAAAAAAAAACCCAAACAAAACATGCCCACAGGAAATCACTTCTGACAGTAACCCCATTAAAGCAAGCATCCTAATTTAGTCAGTGCTATGATGGACTAGCCAAAGAATAAGATTTTCTTCACCAAATGAGTACCAAAATTGGATTCAGCTCCAAGAGACAGCAGAGATGCAAACTCAACTTTCCATCACTAGCCTACTGTACTCAGCCTCTTCCCCTCAGCAGGTGACATAGCCTGTGTCAGCCCAGGAGGCAATAAATATATCACAGACTACTCCCCATGGTATACAAGTTAGCAGATAAAAAGCCTGATCTATATATGGGCACAGGTGAACTGTTTGTTTATTTACATCTGAGAGGCCCCAGAAGAAAAGATGGAGAGTGAATCCCGGGGAAAGGTTGGAGAACGAACCCAGGGGAAAGGACGGAGAAGGAACAGGCTGCTCTGCCAGAACAGTTCAGGGATTCGACACTCTCCTATCTTCTGCCCTGAGGGTTTGTGAGGCTTGAGCCAAGGTGGATAAATCTCTTCCACTACAGCAGTGTGCTCCTCGGGGGACTTCGCAGTTTCTCCCAGTAGCAGCCGTACCCGTGCCCGCTTGTGGCACCAGAGCGAGCGATGCTGGCAACCGCAGTGCCGTAAGACCTTTGGCAGGAGAAAGCGCTGGCGTAGCAGGGCCTCAGCAGGAGCTAAGGTGTGCACTTGCAACGCATGACATGCAAGCCTGCCACCCAGATCCGATCGGTTTCCTCCAGCACAGTTCAGATGCAGCAACTTCAAAGATATTAAGTCCAGGAGTTGCTCAGCTGAAGGCTGTTTTCCAGCACAGTTACTCTCTCCACAGCTAGACTAGATCAGGTCAAGTCACTAAGGTGCGCTAATTCAAGCTAAATGTAGTAAAGAAGATTCTGAAAGCTGGAAGCATTAGGAGGAGCAACTACTCACCACGAATTAGTGGGTCTTTTGAGCACTAACCATATCAAACAGCCCAACAGCTCTAGGCAAAAGTTTCCACCACATTGATTCAGTTTCATGACAAGTACAAGATGTATAAACCAAAGGACTGAAAAAAACAACCAACCCACACAAACCTTACAGATATCTTAATGCTGAAAAAGTCAGGGGTAAACGTGCATCATTTTTTGCTGTCAAATCAAAACCAATAATCCTCCTCCATTCCTCTGTGGTTTTAATGAACGGAACTGTTCTGTATAAGAAACAACTTCAGTAATTGTTCTCCTGCACAGCTTCCTCTACCATTTGGAAGTACCTAAAGCCTTCCTAACTAGCACTACTTGGTAGAATATAACCAGAGGAACAGAAAAACTGAAATTAGTTAGGAAGAAGATAAGAAATATATGTACTTTTTCTTTTAATACTGAGGCAGAAGGAAAAAAATAAAAAATAAAAAAAATCAAAAAAAGAATCTATGCTATGCCTATGCCATTGAATTGGCCTCGTTCCTGTGTTTGACAAAATCTGGCTGGAAACAGCTGCTGACAAATAGTTACAGTTCTTCTGGAAGTAAAACTAGAAATCCTCACTCACTGAAGGAAGACTCACACCGAAAAAAAATCCATTATTCAACACTGGTTCTGTTGGTCACTACTTACTTGCTTTAATCCATCCTTTTGGGGGAGAATTACTATGAATCTGGCCATGTCAACTAAGATCGGCTGACTTCTGTCCATTCCCCTGGAACAACGATGTTGAGGCTTCACCTCTGAATTTAGCATGAACCTGATAGTATCTCCCAGGAGATCTGGCGTGTACAGGATATAGTTGGGTTTTCTCCATCATCTGAAGCAACTAAGTAAATCACTTCAAATCTCAACATATGGCAGGAAAGGGCCTAAAGGAGCCCACGTCACAGATTGTTCTGGACGTACGTAGACATTTCAACTCGGCTCTCTCTCTCGATACAGCCCAAGACACACGGTGAGGCTACTGACCTTTACTACCCATGTATTATGTCCTGAGTACTCTTCACCCTTAGCTCTGAGGTACATCAGATGTTGTCTTCTAACACTGAGCCATTGCAAAATAGTTAAGCGTGGCTAGTAAGGCAAGGAAGGCTGTTCTTCAACGTTACAAGGTTTGCTAACTTGATTGCGTCGTATCGTAGAAGCAAGGAGAAATCCTTGTAACAAGTCACATTGACCTCAGTTTTAAGGGTGGTGATGAGTAATTGTTCATCTTCTCTAAATCCCCTATCAGCAAAATCAGAAAAGAAGTAACTCCTTATCACTGCTCCTGGTGCACTGACACGGTGCTGCTGAGGACAAGAAATCTATTACCTGAGATGTCCAGAGAGTGCAATCAGTAAAAACTCATTAAGAAAAATCTTTGAAAAACAGGAATAAACACAACTTGATCAAATTCTAAGCAAAATAAAGAGCAGTACCACATAAAATGGGTGAAGACCATTGCCCCAAATAAGATTAGTTTCAGATCATTACAAAAAAAGCCATCACTTTGGGGTTCAGTTAAGAGCATCTCTAGTTAGAACAACGTAAGACTGGGTATGATCTTACAGTTGTGAAGAAATTAGGATGTGTTTCTATTAATAAGCTTTTTATTTTCATAACTGAAACAGGTAAGGGAAAAAAAATATGCCACTCTCCAGTAATTTACAGGAGGGAATCAATCCTGTTTCTACAATTTCTGACAACCCCAATGACTACAAATGGCCTAATTTGGCAAACAGGCTTTAGTAACAGTGGTACTGCTCAAGCGATTCCTTAATGATATCCTGGAGTCCCAAACAGTAATTAATTTCTTTAGCGGGTTTGAGAAATATTTCTGAAAAACAAGAACGGTGACTCTGCTTAAATCAGCAAATCTGTTCTTTACTTCCACTCTAATGTTTCAACCAAGATATAATTTTCCCTACTACTTCTGGCAAAGCTGAGCAGGGTATTCCTGTTGGCAAAGGCAAAACAAGTGATTGTCACCTCCACAGCCAAGATACTGTAAAAGTCTTATTAGTAATTCCGTGTTTCAGACGAGATAGGAGGTGGTGAAACTCCAGCGGTGAGCACACTCGATGACTCTAAGTCGAGCAAATGCAACAACCATTGCATGCAAAATGTGCTGCTTCATTAGGTTACTGATAAAAGCGAAATTCTGGAAATCAGTCTTTAATCTTGAATCAAGATCACTCAAGAGGAGACTTCCAAGTCTGCTGCCTCAGCACCTTAAAGCCGGCACCGGAACTTCTATGAGACAGAACATTATTTTTAAAGGACTGGTGCTTGTTAAAGTATTAGTGAAGAAGCAGCACAGGTCTGTCTAGTTTGAAAGTGGAGGGACAAGGCGCAGATTCTGGAATGAATAAACAGGAAGATAGCCCAGCAGGAGGGACTTGGCATATTTACAACAGAGACACAGAAGAGACACTGCTCAATAGGCTTTTTTACCATTAAGAAGCTCTATATCTTTTAGGAGAAAAAAGCCAGCATGGAAAGGAAGACCAGCTCAAAGATAAATACCCTCAAGGAAAGCAGCATTCCCACAGAAATGGCCAACTAAAGGTGAAACTCCAAACTCAACCCCCCCTCTCTTGCAGCAGACCCCTCGGTTACTGTGACATCCCACTGGAGGACACTGGTTCATGCCGTGCCTAATCAAGCCTGCCTGGCACATAAGGTAACTGATGCAGAGATGAAAGCTGCACAGCTCTCCAGACATCAAGACCACCACAGATGATCACCAGTCCTGAATAAACTCAGAAACTCTGATCTGCTTACAGCGTAACGCACGTAAGCCCAGACCAGCACGGCATCTTGCTTCCTCACTGTGCTGCTTCTGCGGTACCTTCTAGGGTTAGAAATCACTACGACTATCTAAACAAGGCCTGAATACACTTAGTTCCTCACTTGAATTTGCATCATAAAATACAACAGTGTTTCACTTCTTAAATATTTGGCCTTTTTCCTCTCTGCTCAAATCATATTCAACAAGAGGCTAAGCCTAGTAGTTCTGGTGAGAAGTATCTGCCCCATCTTACTCTCCCAGAATATCACGACTCCAAGAATTTTATCCTCTACTGCTTGAAGGAACTTAAAAACTCTTCCACAGAGTATGTGGCACCTCTAACCACTTTGTATTAAGTATTTCTTCAATACAGTTTCAATATATTAGAATTCTACATCCAAATAAAAGTTAATTGAATATTGTCTTTGGAATTTGTGAAGTACAACTAAACGTATTTGATTAATAGTATCTGACCAGATATAGTGGCTGAATAATCTGGCAAAATGTCAGGAACATTCATCACCTATATTTAATTAAAAAAAAAAAATCAATCAGTCAATCCTACTTCCTGCAACTACTAGTTTTATTCTTGATAGTAAGAGGGGGAGGAAACAAACTAAATCGCTTTTTCCGTTGCTTTACAGTGCGCACAGCCTTCCGAGCACCAAAAAGTCAACTTCTCCATTCCTTTGCCTCCTATTTTTGTTATTCTACCCTTTCCTCTGCCTCCACCTGAACTCTTTAGAAGTAATCTCTAGACTGCCTGGAGATTATGTCTGTCCAAAACAATGATACAGATCCAATTCATTTTAAATGTCCGAACCCATCAAAAACAAAAGGGAAAAACACCGAGACCTACTTGTCTTCTAAATTCCACAGAACCTTTGAGCAGAAGAACAGGAATTATCTACCTGAAGGCCTAGCAGCAAAGAGCTAAAACTGTAAGAACAATATAAGCTAGAATTTATTTTTTTTTAAATGGAAGTACAAGTTTAAGCAGAGCTGAGATCGATAATTCTGTGGCTGTTTTTTGGTTTGTTTTTTTTTTTTATTCAAACTAAATAGGCAGATCCCTTTCCCTTTGTGCTACAGGAACACTAAACTGTAAAATGCCTTTCTAAGGAGAAAATGTTTCTATTAGAACCTCCACATACCTGTAAAGTGACTAGAAGAGGTTAGTCTGGTTCGTGTGTTGCAACAGGCAGAGGCAAAGTGCACACACGCACGCTTCTGAACTCAGAATGTGTCAGTTAAGTGGAAATGCTGCCTTGCAAGCAAATCCATATGCAAAATGCATTTACTGATCATGTAAGATATCTTAGTTTACTACAAAAGAAACAAAACAAAACAAAAAAAACCTCAAACTCAGAAAGCGAGTTACTGCCTTCCGGTATGGAAAGCTGGGCAGCTTGGTGTAGACCTCAACATTTGTGGCATAGGCAGACTTCCTAAAGAAGTGAGGCTTCAGCAACCTGAACCACACACAAAATCAGTTTGTTTTTTTGATTTCATGTCATGTTTCACTTACAAAAATCCAAGGCTGTCACCTCTGTAACTCCTGTGTTGACTACCTGATGAAAATTAGAATGTGAACGATTTTGTGTGTCTGCAAACAGCCAGTCTACCTGTAATTGTCTATCTGAAGGGTAATGCATCTTTTTAAGACCACTTGGGCTGGTTCCCAAAGCATCTGCTGAAAAAAAAAATTAAAAAAAAAATTCATCTAGGCATGCTCAACAGAATAACTCCATGGTCTGCCTGGGCCAGGAGACAGCATGTGTCCACCCAGGGCCAGACAATGAGACCACCTTGTGGTTGGTTGGGAGCTCAGAGGTCCCACCGGGGACCCAAGCTCCTCCTGCTTGGCCCCTGGGCCAAAGGAAGAGGCGGCAGAGGATATGGCACAACGAAGGGATACACTCTCCTGAAAAGAAGGTGTAGACCAAGGACAGGCTGCAAGGAGAGAGAGGTGAAGGCACAAAAGTAAGGAATTAATGTTTCTTTGGACTTTGCACTGATAAACAGGACTTCCTAAAAGGCGCCTGACTAACTGAAGTCAAACGCTTAATCAAAACTTTACAAAGCAGGGTCATTATCCATAACAAGGCAGACGAGGAGTTCATTAGCCAAATTTGCAGTGTGATGAAAACCAGTTTCGAGCCTTTTCTCTTCCCTGTTCGTTACAAAGGCAGCCTTACTACTCGACTACGCTTCACAGGCTCATCCCTGCAAGATATAGGAAAGTATTAAAATGTCAAATAACCTCTAGCCTACCAAGAACGTTAGGGGTTGGAAGGGACCTCTGGAGATCACAGAGTCCAACCCCCCTGCCAGGGCAGGATCACCCAGCACAGGCCACACAAGAACAGATTCAAGTGGGTTTTGAAAGTCTCCAGAGAAGGAGACTCCACAATCTCTCTGGGCAGCCTGTTCCACTGCTCAGGCACCCGCACAGGAAAGTAGTTTTGAAACTCTTGTATTTTCATAAACATTTTCAGTTTGAAAAAGGACAAAATAAAAATTACTTCAGTCTGCAAGAATCTGCTTGGCCTAGGGCACACCTTGCGTTTTTCCGACCTGAACCAAATTGCGAATATTCATCCAACTTGCATGTGCTGAGCCAGCATTTTCTGCAAAAAAAACCTTCTATTCTTCCCCTGTTCCTGCCCTTCACACAAATGCTCAGAGCACCATGCACCAAGCCCAGAAAAACACAACTGCCCCTCAAAAGTCAGTTTTAAACGTAGACAGACTCCTTGATTCAGTTTGTCCTGTAACCACACAAGGCACCTTCCATGCAAAGGAAGGTGGGTGAAGGGAGCAAGAAGGCTCCTACTTTCCCATCTTCATACAAGCCCAAACCAACTCCAAAATAGGACTGAATCTTTCAAAGTAGAAGTTTTACAGTTCATTCTACCTACTTTTTAACCCTAACTGAAGTTGCATGTCTTGTGATGAGATGTCTGTCCATAGAGATTTCTAGTTCTACAGATTTATTTCATTTTCATAAACTACTTTGAGAAGTGACAGAAGATCACACGCAATTCCCCCACTTCAGCGGCAAAAATTTAGAGAGTTGTAAAGAGTTCTGTTGTTCTAAGAGGAGTATAGTACTCATCTTACTTCTCATCTCCGGAAGAATCCAAAAGAGTAGTCTCTAAGCCTCTCTAAAAGAAGATATAAGGTTTTCAGATAAAGCTGACTTTTTTGGAGGGAAAACAGTACAGCACTTGATCCAGATAACAGACCCCTCATAAAATAAACCCACTGAGGTTGCTCACTAATATAATTCTGTCATCTTCAATTCACCCCAAGTCCTTTGAAACACGAGGTTCCTGCAACATCGCATCAAAGCCAAAACAAGTTCCTTAAGATGTAACTAAATTGCACACGCTTTGGCAGCACCTGGACTGCACTCTATCCTAATCTCATTCTAAAAATCAAGTTTATTGCTTAAATTCCACTGCAGTTTCGTTCATCCATATGCCGGCTGCCACCCGGAAAAATCAATTGTCAAACTTTTCACAAGAGTTAGCTACAAGTTAAACCTCGGAAAGACTTCAAAGCCTTCATCCTTTTCCACTGCCTCCTCTGAAAGCCATCTTCCCCACCAACCAACAAATCCGGTGACTCTCTACGGCAAAAATCGCAGTTATCAAAAAATTAGGAAAAAAAATTAAAACAACAAGCAAAGCAAAGGAGGGTGGTTGAACAGAACAGCTGCAGCCAGCAAGCCGATGAATGAAGCCGCTACGGGGGTATTTCAGAGAGCTGCCAGAGCGTTTCGTCGCGGGCAGTGCTGGGGCGCGGGGCAGCCCCTCGGGCCCGGCCACGGCCCCGCAGCGGG
>VWZK01008900.1:18344-29651 GCA_013396935.1 Baryphthengus martii | reverse complement strand
TGGGCGGGACGGGACAGCCCTGTCAGGTCGCCCCGGGGCGGCGGCGCTGCCTGCCCAGCCCCGCGGGCAATCGGGGTGCTGCTCGACCCTCGCCTCGGGAGGGATCCCGTGAGGAGAAATGGAGAGAAAATGGGAGGGAGAGGGAGGACGCTGCTCGCCCCTCGCAACCCGAGCCCCCGGCAGTGGAAGCGTCCTCGTCCCTCGCTGTCCCTCTCGTTCGCGATGCTAGTCGGCATTTCCCGTCACTTCTGAAAGGAAGCCTGCAGATTTGGAGGAAAAGACACGACAGTCTCTGGGGCGTTACTAGCCGGGATAACCAGCGAAGTTTTTGCTCTGTTCAGAGACATTGCTTTACACAGGACCGAGCAGCCCTGCTACGGCCGAGGCTCACTGAACTCTTAGTTAAAAAAACCCACCGCAAACAGTACATCACAGATTTTTTTATTTATTTTTTTTTTTTTTCATGAGCCCGCAGGGAGGTACGATCCACCTTGGAAACGGTGGGCAATGCCTCTCGTTATGGCTTCGCTCCCTTACCAAAATTCAGCAGCTCTTTGGGCTGGGGAGACCTCCCTCGATTTTCTTTTTCTGACGGGAGCTTTAAAGCTGCGCTCCTCGTCTTCCCGGGCTGTGCTGGGGGCGTTCCGGGATGTGGAATCGTTTGGGCTTTTTATCACTCGCTTGTGCTGCTCTGTAGAAAAGAGCTGTCGCGGCAGAGGATGAATAGGGCTCTGTTGCTTCAGGTTGTAATTTAAACAACAAGAACTGCTTTAGGGATATTTGGTTAAATAGTGGATTAAATATTCTTCAGAGAATTTTATTGTCGAGTGTTCCAAGTCCAATATATTAAGAAGGTGTAAGCAGATGAGTTTGGGGCTGTGTTCTCAAACTGCAGTAGTGTAAATGGGTAATTTTAAGTGATGACTCTCATTTATGTTGATATTTTGAATAGGGAAAATAACATTTTTAAAACCACAAAAGTTGAAATTCGGGCTAAAATGTGAAATATGGTTGGACCTCAGGCAGCTGTTGAAGTGAGTATTTTGGGTTTCTTGGGAGTTTTTTGCCTGTTGGTTTGTTGTGGGTGTTTTTCCCTGACACGTTGAGTAGAAGATAAAAGTTACCTTTGTAATTGTAACAAATTAGGTATGTACAATCTCTTCTGGGACTCTGTTCTTTCCCAGCAAACTTCATTTTCCTTTTTACCAATAGTGGCTTCTGAGAGCATCAGCCACGAAGGAGCTCCCGCTATGCTGCATGCTATGTAACTGAGTCTTCCCTGCCCCAAAAGACTGCTAAACATCAGTAACTGTGTAATTAGCAAAGTAGCTGAAACCACTTCTGTGTTTTTACATATTCAGGCAGATGTTGTATCTGAAAGTTAGCTTTTAGTTAGCCGTCTTAAAGTGAGTATAACATTCACTGGATGTTCTCACAGCTCTTTGGAACAATAAAAAAGTAACATATTAACAGCATTACCATCACGAGACAACCACTTATTTTGGATAAAAGGCTAGGAAAAAGGCAGTCTAGGAGCTGCTTTCTTCATGTTAACAGAAGTAGGCAATGCCACTTGCCTTGCAGACGTAAACCAAGAGAAACGGGATGAGGTGAAAGGAAGTAGAGCTGGAATTTGGAGAACACTTCAGCTAGTGAGACAAAATGTGTTTTTAAATTCTGCAAGCTTCTGCTATGCTGTGAGAAATGAAAGAAAGGAGTGGAAAGCATTGGCTGAAAATAGCTATAGAAAAATACAGTCTGTAAGAAGCAGTTTACATACAATATTTGCTTATTTAGTCCTCCCCGTGTTTGTTCTTCATATGATGCTAGGTTTTGTGACCGTGCATGGGAGAGGAGTGGTCTCATCTAATTCATGAGCCACATGACATAGCTCTGTGTGGTTTCTGGATATGTCTTTACAACAAAATTTTGTTTCTGTAGAGTTATTGAGACTTCTATATCAGTAACAGTGTAGCTGTGATAGAACATCTGTACCTCAGTCACAGCTGCAGCCATGTACTCTCCATGTCTAACAGGCAGCATAGGCCTTAAAGCATAAAGATTCCCCTAAAACTAAGCTGTAAGTAAATCATGTAGTGGAGACTCTGAAGTGCTGAAAGTTCTCCTAGATAACAGTGCTTTGCTTATTTCTAATTGTATGTTTTTTACCTGCTATACTTAAAGCTGCATACTCCTACTGTCTGAGCTTAAAAAAGTATTCTCTTCAAACAGATTCTGCGCGAACAGCAAGTAACAAACTACTGGGAAACTTCAAGCTGCAATCAATTTTGAGTCCTGAAGTGGAGCAGCTGCAGAGAAGCAGCCCGTTTCTTGGATGGGAGACATTTAAGGACTTGTATAGTTTAAATGACTATAGCGAATATATACCTGTGGCGGACGACGTCAAAGAACTTGTTCGCCAGGTAGAGGAAGCTGTTCAGAAGGACAGGGGAGGAACAGGAATTGCAGCTCCCATGGAATCAAACGGTTATCTTTGGGCTGGGTATCCCAGAAGAAAACGGGAGTCTCTGGGTTTGGCAGGAATGTGTTGCAAATGGGGCTGTACAAAAGCTGAAATTAGTACTATATGCAGAGTTTAAAATCCTCCCTGCCCATATGCATGAAATCAATGCTCATTGCAGTGCTACTAGATTGAATACTGTATGGAGGAAGAAAACTTTCACTGTATTTTATTTAGTTTCTATGTGCCAGTCAATACTGCTGGTTTTCTTTAAAAAAAAAAAGAAAGAAAAATCCGCAAGTATAATTGTAATGACTTTGTTTTCTTGCAGTAACTTTTAATCTATATTTTCTACGAAGACTTTTCATTTAAATGTTAAGCCTTTACACTTGTATTACAAATATATCTTTGTAACACTTTAGGAAGAACTTCAGTGTTTCATTAAAGTGTAATTATACTAAGTGTTACTGCATCGTTCTTTCTCTGTCAACAGAACATCCAGTGATGTTCTCGAAAAGAGATTCATGGCACAAAGCTGTACAGGAATGATGTTTTGCCAGTTGAAACTTCACTCAGTACTGGCTTAGCTTGCTGAGTATTTTGAATACTCTTTTTCCGTTTCCTTGTGATTGCAAAATGGTTTTATGCAATATCGTCTTTGTAGAAACGGTTGTATTGTAGAATAACAATACTACACTTACAGCCTAAATATTTCTTCATATTCAGAGGGACTTAAGTAGTTAGCGGCTGAGATATTAACACTTTAATTATTCCTTATTTATCTTACTTCCCCATTTTTTCCTGCTACTGCTAAGTGAGAGTGTTAGATATGTTTCAGCTTATTCTGGACATTTTTCTGCCTGTGCCTATGATAATGTTGGTCTACACTACTTCAGATGTATTTCTAAGTTGCTATTTGCTACTCTGTTTATAAATAGCTAATTTAATCTTTATAGTTTCTATGCACTTTGCCTTCCTGGCTGTTTTTCTCAGCTGTAGCAAGGTGCATTTCTAGCTATGTTGTTGATGACTCGGTGGTCTTTGTTTTTTTTCCCTGATCTTTATGATGTTCATGGTAACGTAGCTTTGTAGCAGCAGTTGACTGGGACTATACTTCATAGCTTAGGCTGCACAGTTCTTACCTTTGGCTTTTAAAATAGGAATACTGGGAAAGATGAATATGATGTTTATTCTGCTTGCTTGCTCCAGTAGCAGTAGTTTGTCCAGCAACTAGCTATTGAGAAAAGCATTGTGTTAGCAACCTGTTTCTTAGAGAACTTGCACTCCCATTGATATCATCTTAACTCACAGGACACATCCAATTTCTTGGTAATCCATTAGGGCATATTAGCTGTCTTCTGAACAGTCATTTTGAGCTTGTGAGAAGAAAATGGTATATCAGTGCATTCCCATATAAGCACTGTTGTTTGTATCTGCAAGCGTTTATTACTCTGGATGGTTTGGGGATTTATTTTTTTTTTCCACTATGGGTGTAGTCTCAGGTCTGACCATGAACTTCATGAACAGAAATAGTTGACAGCAGTATATATAACAGGTCTTCCAGCTCTATTCCGTGCTGTTGCCTTGATTAAAACCTGAGAGAACTCTTCATGTAAAGCATTAAGCAATGTGAAGAGTATGACAGAGCTAGAGTGAAGTACCTCATGTGGTGCTAAGGTGTAAGCTTGACCATACACAGAATCACAGAATGCCTTGAGTTGCAAGGGACCTTAAGGATAGTGTAGTTCCAACCCTACATAGAATGCTATAGAATACTAGATGTGCTGCAGAGGGACCTAGAGGACATGACTCCCTGGTCATGACCAGTTCTGTTTTGGTTAGTTGCTTACTTTGCCAGTTGTGTAAACCATACAGGAACTATCCAGATTCCTGAGTTACCAGAGTTGATGTGCTATCCCTTTTTTTTTTTAAAAAAAACAACCTTCTGATAGGCAGGTAAAAGTTAACCTGTATTTCTGCACTGTAGCAAAGCCAGAGACAGACCCAGAGTTAGCACTCTTGACTTTTTGGAATACTTTCTGAGACTACCCTCTTTCTTCCTCAGCAGGCAGCACAGACTCAGCAGAAAATGCAAACTCCTTTCCTACCCAGCAGAACAGAACCTGGATTGATTTGTATCCCCTCTACTGCTCTGCAGCTGCTCACCATCATCAGCAAGTAGTTGAAAGAGGGTCCTTTTCTCATTTGTGCCACACTGCCATTAGATGCGTAAGGAATGTTTTCATCCCACAGCTTTTCTGTATCTTGGAAATGATCACCCAGGCTTGTTGGCTCTTTTCGCTGGATTTTTGCTCCAACAGAGTTACCTCACTGTCACTCTGACTGATTTCTGCCACTTGCTTTGTAGTCAGGTCTTGATATCAAATGCTGCACCAGCACAGTGTGCTTGTCCAGTACTATTTCTGACTTACATATTCTAGAGAACCAGCACTAATAGGAGGGAAAGTAGATTCACTAGTCTGTGCATCAGCCTCTTTCTCCGCCTAACTCCCACCATCTACGTTTCTCTTGGAAGTTTCCTATGCTCAATTTGCAATGCTAGAAATTCCTCAACTGCAGCCTACTCTCAGGTTTTAACCTTAAAGTGCGTAATACCAGATGTGTATCTAAGACTTTTGAAGAGCATGTCACTGTTAACACAGCTGAGTGAGGTAGGTAGTTTATCTCAGGTACAGAAACTCAGTTGAGAACCAAAGCCCAGATTCCAGCCCTTGTGCTTTGAAAACTTTGGGGTATTGCCCTTCAAAGTAGGCCATCCAAACAAGCCTCTTTACCTTGTCTGGATCACCTCCTCTGGATCATACTGGGACTGTTTAATCTGTTTGATCTGGCACTCTCCAGGTCCTTGGAGTTTCTGTGAAATCTTGGCGAGCAAGTAAGGCATCCCTTCTGGCGCTGAGGAGTACCTCTTCAGGAGCTGGCTTGTCCAAGATGAAAGCAGGGTGCGGTAAGATCACACTTTCTGCCTCTGCACCAGAACTGGAGAACCATGGTCTCAGCTCTCCTGGTATCATTCTTCAATGGCTTATTCAATGTGAGCATGAAGTTGTTCCCTGTATCACCAACCTGATGTAAAGAGTTTGCCTGTGACTATATGCTTCTGGCCCTGCAGAAGTTCTTGAGCGCAGCAGGAACTACTCTTGGCACCAAAGGCCTCTGTTGAAGTTCTTCTCTGTCTCTATAGTTTCACATCATTCCTATCTCTGTGCCAAGAGATGGCATGTCTTGAGGTGTTTCCTGTGCAGTGAGAGGATACGCATTTTCCTCCTGCGCTTTTTTCATCTGAGCTCACAACACTGGTCTGAGGGCTCTGGAGCAGTGCTTCACCGATCCCAGCAATCTGGTGTCCTCTGTGCAGAGCACCCGAGACACAGGCAAGTAACCACTGCTGTCCTGCTGAAATGTGATTGTTGTTGGTCTTGGGAGTCTTCCAGTGACTGGCTCTACACCGGGCAATGGCTCTGCAAAGGACACCCTGCTGGTGTGAGCAGCAGGAAGAGTCATCCTGCAGATTGTTCTAGCCCTGATACCGGGAACAACGTGAGCCAAGTTACCTGAACAACTAGGCAGATCTTCAGACCCTCTTTAAGGTTTGCAGCATTATTGCTGCACTTCCACTTCAGAGGGAAGTCTGGTACTTTTCACACCTTGTTGGATCTCCTGCTTTACCAATATCCACCTAAGTCTCTCACCACTAGGTCTCTTGGCTCTCTTCCACTCTCACTGAGTGCTGCACGGTGGCAGCTGCAGCCTCCCCAACAGAAAGCTGACAAAAAACACAGGGCTGGGTGCCTCACAGCTGTTAAGATGCTTCACAGTGATTAACTGGTGCCTCAGGGGCTTGACCCTTAGCCTGATTTTGTGCTGGGCTTGCCACCTCCACTAATCAGATTGACCACAGCGCACACTTGACTGAGGTATAAATGGAGCCCCACCAAAGAACTAGCTGAGTTGGCCCTCTGCAGAGCAAACGGGCCTGGCAGTCAGACCCGCCCCCTGGATATATGATATGCCGTCCGAGATAATTCCATGGACTGACTTGAGTCTCTGTGGATGGAGTGAGTGATATCTTTGGGTACCCTTGTGTAGGATGTTTCTAATTTATGAATGAGTGTACACACATTTTGGTTTATCTTTTTAGGAAGATTGTTCCTTAAAGTTTAGGAATTATTTGTGTGATAGTTCTATTCCCAGTAGGCATCTGAACCTGTAATTTTATTTTGTCAGAAGGAGGGCTGGGCAACTTTGGTTGTAATAAATCTGTGTTTTTGGATAGCGGCCGCTGTCTTGTTTTGTGATGTGCTTACGAGAGAACCATGTGCATATCTAAAGCAGAAGGCTCAGAAACTAAATAGTTCATGGAAGAAGGCATAATTATGCATTGTTCCAGCTAAGCAACCAGTCAGATCTTGTTTTCTAGATGTGAATCTGATTTTGTTTATCTTTTAACATTGGTTTATATTTTGCAGGCTCATCCACCTGACGTAGGAGAAGAATTCTAAACTTTGCTTTTGTAAACTTATATGACTTCCAGCCCGGCACTGAAGAGTGGGTATCTACCTACACCTTCCTGTCAGCTCTTTGCCTGTATTGTCTCTGAGAGGTGTGGAGTGCAGATAGCTTCAAAGACATACACTCATCCTTTAAAGTCCACGCATAATCTTTTCAAGGATTTTTCGACTACCGTACAATTCCTGGGAATCTTTCAAAAAATTGTATGAGGAAGCACAACTTCCAATTTCTCACTGTCCCCCTCAGACTCTCCTTTTGGTGGACCATCTGGTAATCACAGCTTTGTCAATCCACTTTGAAGCACACACAAGCTTTTTCTCTTATTGTGGTTCCAAGTTTGGCAGAAACTTTACTCAGGCAACAGTGTCCATATGAAAATTAGTCAGTGATCTGGATTTGAGCTTCCATAGGGTCCCAGGCCACACAGAAAGGTCAGAGTGGAAGCTAAAGATCATTATCCATCAGGAGGGAGTCTCTTAAAACGTAGACTCCAGCAATGATCAGAGCTGTGTACATAGTCTAAATTCAAGCCTTGTTAAATCACAGTGACTTGGGATTTAAAAAGCGCGTATCCTGCTCACATTATAATCCTTTTGCATGGAAGCGTTATGTCAAGTGAACTTTCACTGGTGCTCCTAACATGATCAACTGTTCTTTCTTTCAGCCTTGCTGCATCCAATAATATCCTAAATTTTTCTTTTGAACCTAAATTTAACCATAAATTTAGATTACAGCTAAACTAGTTGACCTGAATAGGTAATCAGAAGATCCAAAAAACCTCCATGACGCAGCCCCCTGCCAGCTATGAAGAGGTGATGAAGGAGCCAGGCTTTTCACAGCAGAACATGGCAAGAGGATGAGAGGTGATGGTGAAAAAGTGAAACACTAGAGGCTCGGGTGGGAGATATGAAGCAGCCTTTTGCCCACGAGGACAGCCTGGCATCAGGGCTAGGATGCAGAGAAGTTGTCCTGCCTTCAGCCTTTGGAACTTTTCAAGCCCTGGCTGGGTAACACACCTTGAGGAGCCTAGTCTGACACTGCAGCTGAGCCTGCTGGGGGCAGGGTATAGGACAGGAGCCCTGCTAAGGTCCCACCGGACTGTATTCCCCTGGGATTTCCCCCGCAGGAGTGCAGCCAGGAGTGGCTGCAGAGAGGATATGAACCAAGGAGCCACGCAAAAGATTATACAATTGGTATAAAAATGTAGATGTGGAAGAATTTTCCTGATGTGGTATTGAAAGAGGTAAGCAGATACATCTTAATTAAATACAAATATATATTAATTATATAATTATTGTATATAATAGCATATAACAAATATATATTTGTATATAATTAATATATATTTGTTATATGCTATTATCATAGACTCATATTGTTCATTATATACTAATAGATAACTAGCATACATACACACATACACACCCACCCCCTATGGTTTATTACATATTAATGCAAGAGGATAGGAAACAGGAACGGGTAATGTCTTAAATCATATTCAAAATCATGTCTTAATTGGCATGATAGAGATTTGGTTGGATGTTCATACAGACAAATCTGATCTGTTCAGGAAAGGTCGTGTATGCTTATTCCTTAGTCCAAAAGGAGGCTAGAGTGACTAAACATTTTTCAGTAAAAGCAATATTGCTGTCATTTAGAGGACTATGGAAGGCTGTAAATAGAGAAGATAATGGAGATGAGTCTTTCTCCGGGTGACAAAAGGACTTATCAAAAGCATAAAAGCTTCATACTATGGGAATTTTCAGTTATCATTTTGATGAGAAAGCAATACAGAACGACACAGACTACTCAGAAAACTCTGGAAAGTTGTTGAAGCACATTGCAGAAGGTGGAGAAAGCCACTGGAGGGGAATGGACTATTTAATTACAATCACTACAGAAGATCTGGCTGACAATGTGGCCATGGCGGGAATCATAAGATGATGATCATGATATAGTAATAATTTTTTAGAAAAAAAAGGAATATTAAAATGAATCATGACAGAAAACCAAAAGTAGCTCATGCTCTTCTTCCCCATGCTCCAGTGTTTACTGAAATTACCAAGTGCAATTGACTAACATGACCACACCAATGATCTAGGGCTGAGAAGTGAGGCTAGACAAATGTCATAGATGAGGGGAATGTACTTCACTCAAAAGAGAGAAGCAGCAATATGTTTTATTGAGGTAAAGTAGCAATTTGAGAGAGTTCAACTTTGTGTTTCTTCTCAGTGCTGTAAAGCTCCTGAGTTAGTATTGCTTCAAATGTAGCTCAAACACTTTTTTTGAAGGCATTTAAGTAGCGCTGGTTTTACAGATACGCTAGGAAAAAAGGAGATAGAAACAAAAAATGACCTCGTTTATGACTGAAGTTGTAAGTGGTTTTGCAGTACTTTTGAGATTTAATTCTTCCAGTCTTGTTTCTTTTGACCTATTCACATCAGCAGCACCTGGGTCTGAATTGCACACATGGGGTTATTTTACACCCGGATTCCCTAAGTTTTACTTATCAGTCCAATTTGGTTTGGCTTTAATAGAAGAATTTTGGCTTTCTAGGCTGCTATTTGCCTTCAAATTCTTATTCTAGAGTTAATACTGTGTAGTATATTACATGACTCACACAAACACAAGTCAGATGTGCAGTGCGGTCACAAACAGGTTATATGGCTTTCTAAGAGCAGCTGCCTCCTGTACAAGCACAGGGCTTAACACAAACAGAAATCACACTTGCCCCTGTAGCACTATGCTCATTACTCGTGCTACACAGTCCCTTCGTACATTTCAGATGAGAAACTCTGAAAAATATATGGCAACTCAACATGCCCATGCACTTACCTTCCCAAACCAAAACTATAATCTGGTTTAACTCCAGAAGAGGACACACTATCTTAACAGTTTCAAACCTATCAGGGTGCTCAGCATTTTTATTTTTTTTTTCATAGTGTCAGAATAAATTTGACAAATGGAGTAAAGTTTCGTTGACCGAAGAACTCCACACAGTTAAGTCTTCCTCTACAGAAATAGTGTAATTCAGAGATGAGGTAGGTTGCTTAATAATAATTTAAAAAAAACAAAAATAACATCTCCTTTACGGCACAGATTACTTTGTTGCAGAAACCACTATTTGACTTCTTTAGTAAGCTGACATGGATGTGAATTTCTTTTAAGTTCACTACACTGTCACATCTTTATAACATAGAACAGAGAGCTACTTAGAGGAAACAAGTGATACACAGTTCTTTTTATACACGAGTTGTTTTGGTTTTTTGACTAATACTCTTCAATAAGCTCAAGTTTTATGGCACAGCATTTTGACATGTTTCTAAACCTGAATTTCAGGTCATTAAAACCACTATGAATACTTATCACAAAGTACAAGCAGAACGTCACACTATTGTGTAAAATGAAAATTAATTGAAGGCTATATTGTCCCATACTTTATGACATGGGGACAAGATGCTTCATGACGTTATATTACATCCGTTACAGTAGGCTATTCTTTCACTTTCCCAGAATTTTTCCTCTAGAACAATTAATGATCCCCAGTTATGTCAGTAAGGGTTCAGCAGAACAGCAGGAACACTACCTATAAACACTACCTTTAAGCTTCATTGAGAAAGAAAATCTTCAGGCAATCTGCTCTGAGAGTAAGATGCCTTTTATATGTCAGAAGGGGTAACTTTTTTACTTCCACTACAGTAGAGTAGTTTAAGCATATATTTGCATGCTTGTATTTATATGCATATTTTCCATTTTGTACTTCTCAAAACTTAAGAAAAGCATTCAACTCGGTTTAAGGGTAGTGGTGGCGATTATCATACAAAGTTACAGGAAAGTCATATGAAACATTACAAAGGAACACACATCAAGAAACCATTTCATAAGAATTTGTTAGAAATTCTAAAGACCTGTAATCTGATAACAAGTAATGTGTAGCAGTCCCCATCTTACAGAGTTACTTCTCTCTAAATATTCAGAATAAAAGAAGTGCTTCTTCCTCACAAAATAATTAGCGTAATGAAAACTTAAAAAACTAAAAAACAAACAAAAATTAATCCAAAAAACCCCAACCCCCCAGTTGTATTGTTAGGGAGCACCTAATATACCACCTTTACTTTGGTACACACAAGTTCCTTCCTGAAGATAAACACTACATATGACTATTCAGGGAGATCAGAAAGTTGTATGTGCTGTATTCTACCCTTTGAACAAACTAGTTCCCTTCAGTATCAATTTAAACAGCAGTAACTATTTTTAGGTATTATATAAAACTATAATTATATAATAAGTATAATTATATAATTATATATAAA
>VWZK01008900.1:7728-18280 GCA_013396935.1 Baryphthengus martii | reverse complement strand
TTGTATTTAGTTATTTTATTTTCACTATCCAAACTCAAGAGAAATGCACAGTTAAGTTTCAGATATCAACACAGAATCTTAAAAGCAATATCCCTTTCATGTTCTTTTCAATAAACCATGTGTTCAAATGTCCGCAGTCCAAACATAAGTAGCAGGTGTCATCCTTTTTCCACTCTCCATCGCTAAAGGGAATTTTTCTACTTTAATATAAAGGATTGCAAGCCTCTTAATCGAAAAGCAAAATTTAGAAAAAACTTCTTAGCCAAACACCTTTTCAAAATTGCTGTCTGGCATGGCACAACACTAAGCAGTTTCTTTTGGTATATTAATTCTTGTACTCTTCAATCAGGTTAGGTCTCTGTGGATACTTAAGATTTAAGGTGGACAATACACAGTTTAGAAATGTATTAGCACATATGTGTCATGGCATTTTCAGTAGACATCAGTTTTTCACAAATCATTCTGTGTTGCACACTTCAGAAAGCTTCTTCAGTGTCAAACATCAGCCTTTTTCCATCAATCCTCTTGTTCTATGCTTCTACTTTTTCTCTCAGAACTCTATCCTTCAGGTGTTTGTGATCAAACATTCCTGAAAAGCTCCCTTTCTTTACACAAGAGTTAAATCTCTTCATACTCTACACAGTAACATCTTTTCCCATACATTTCGATGCAGCTGGTCAACATCTCACGTAACAATTAAGAATATAATTTCTGGAAAAAATGAAAATAGTTTTTACATATATTTTTACAGTTATATTTATCTGTACATTTAGTAACAATTATCTCAACTATGGAAGCTTTTAATCAATACTAAGACTTGACAAGATTGTGAGTTTCTCCTGAAAATCCGTTCCTCTTCTGGCTCATTACATGACTGTTGCAAGGCTGTGGAATATATTTTAAAACCAATTTTGACACTTAACATATTTATATTGATAGACAACAAATCAATATTATACTAGACAATACTTGTATGCAGAGATCCTATAAGATACATTTTGCACTTACAGAAAAAAAATCTTTCACTTCATATATAAATGCAAAGCAATAGCTAATATTTTAGTTCTACATTGTAGCAGCAGTCACATATGCGTAAACCAGCACTTTATCAAAAAAAATTAAAAAAAAAAAAAATCACAGCATTTTAGGTAACCTAATAATTACACTAAAGCACAATAAATGCAATGCCAACTGAAGAAAGCTTCTAAAACAAAGAACTGAGTCAATTAATACAAAGACTATATAAAAATACGGCATTATACAATGCTACTGTAGATCTGAGAGCTTTTGAAATGCAATGGGTTTTGTTTGTTTTTTAAAAAAAGTCACTACAATTGGCAGCAGCAAATTCAGCAAAATCACCGCATTTACATTCTCATCAGCTTTTTGTGAAAACCATTTGGTTTGCTCCAGGACCTAAACATTGACGCTGCAGGTGACCACACATCCCTCGAGACTCCTAAGCACTACTTGGTCCTATTCACGCAGCTAAGAATACTCATCCCCAGTGATCAAGCCCTTTGCACAGACAGACTTGTTACAAAAGACTACATATGTTCCTGACCAACAGCACAAAAATCACAGTGCAGTGTAAAGATATGGCTTTCTCTAAAAATTACAAAGTATTAAAGTAAATAAAAAATTCCACAAGACACTTACCCTTGAGTTCAACACTATATTTACGCAATCAAAAAGACTATGTAATCAGTCATACTGTAGTAGACCAAGAAAGTCTTTTTATTCACTTGAAAAAATAGCAGACTGGAAGATTTCTTCATTGCATTACACAAACTTCCCTGAGATTTTTACATAAATTATCTTTAGTCTACTATATACGGAAAACCAGTTAGCTACTGAGTGTCATACACTGCAAATTTTACATAATTACTGCATATGTTATCCAGCTAAAATGCTGCTTCAATGCTTTAAAGCTTTATATTCTGCTGTTACAAAAAAAACCCACATACACAAAACAGAGACTACAAATGCAAAGACTTTTTTTTGCACAAAATTTTAAATCTTCAAAGCAATGTACAGAAACGGAGAAAACAAAAGTTAACAACGCACTTTAAAGTTCTCTGCAGCTTGAAAACTGAAATTAGTTTTTAAAATTATCTACAGAAGTGCTTGGTGGCAAAAAACCCAACAGAAATATTACTAAATGCAATGGGCAGAAAAAGGGCTGATGGTGCCCTCCCCTTGTATTATAACATAATTTTGTATGGCTGATTGTGGGAGAGAAACATTGTAGTGGTACAGAACATTGCTATACTGGCACTATGTTACATTAAGCAAGGATTTTTGAAAGTTCTTTTATTTTTCAGAGTTGAGGCCACTGATGATAAGATGTAACTACTCTGTTTCACTAACTTATCACCACAAATTTTAAAAATGAACACTTCGTTTTAAATACCAATCTGGATGTCAGGTCAGTTTGCCAAGCTGTATATCCCCTTTATTGAACTTCTCTCAGCAAAAGTTCAAGAAGAATAAAGCATTGTACTTCACAAACAATAATGCTTAAGTAAAAACAACAGCAAAAAACCCTATTTGAACTAAAAATAAACAACACCTGTAACTTTACTGCTTTGATATGATATTATCCCCAAGTTTTCTGCCTGGAGGCAAAACCGAAGAGTAGCATTGTCCATACACTTCTGTTAGACTTATTTCAAAAGCCGAGTTATACAGCGTAAGTGATCTGTTCAGATAGCTCTGATCTCCTTCCAGTTCTCAGTAACTGGGATCATGTCCTTGCCTCCTGCTGAGCGTGGAGCAATTGCACTTGTAATTCTTCCTTCCAAATAGTCTTATGTTGGGTATTAACCACAGAAAGAAATAGGAGGTCACTTGGGCCACTTCATTACAAAATAGACTTGGTGTGGTTGAGACTGGCTGTATCAGATACTCGGCCATAAGCACTCTTTCTTATTCACTGGAAGGAAGGTATAAGGTGATCACCTTAACAGCAAAGTGAGAAAGTGTGAAATGGAGGACGTTTTCTAGATTTTTAATTCTGCTTTTAAAAGTTTCCGATTTATAGATACACTTATAACTGCGTGAAAATTACAAAGATGGAAAGAATAAAAGAGCAGCATTTAAAAGCAGTATGTTTAGCTTTTTCATATTCAGAAACAAATTGAAGACACCGCCTTGTGTAAAATGGCTTCGTTTCTGCTTGTTACCACTGTATCTTGTGTTATATAAATGGAATCTGATACTTACTCAGAAGAAAAGAGTAGTAAGAAAAACTGGGTAACGTGTTTGCTTTTTCATTTTAAATTAGAATTTTCACATGGATGAGTAGGTTTTCTGACTCTCCAAATTAAGAACAATTTGCTCCCTTTCTCTCAAAATACTTACAGTACGTCGCAGAGCCTATTGTATCTCTTTGCATATATTGCTGGCTGATAACTGATTCAGACAGGCACATCAAAAGTTTCGGGGTTACATAATCACTTCTTTTTTTGTTATACAGAGAAGCCACTTCTGCATCAACAATGAAAAAGTTATAAACCTGTATTAGCACACACAAGCCCTTGTGCAACACACAAAACAGAGTGCCAAGTCATTATATATTCAGTGTGGAAACACTTTCAGTAAGTCTTTTCTGTGCATCTCTATTTCAACAAGGAAACACACTGTCTGTTCATCTCTTAATCTCACCACATTTTAAGTTACCTCCCTTTTGCATTGCCAAGTAAGGCAAATAACGGTGTTGCAGACTGACCATATATTAGATTAATTTATCTAGAAAAATAATTTCTCTCCCTATTAAGAATTTCAGCGTGTTCTCATAGTAACAAATATACCCTGCTAAAGAAAACCAGCAGGATTCCTCAGTATGCAGATTGAGATTGGATATTTACCACACAGATTTTACTTCCAGCAAAGGTAAGATGCATATGTGTATGTATGTCAATTATACACGGCAGACCAAGTACATTTTGTTCTGCGTTCCAACACATCCCCTGAAGGAGGGCAGTTTCCTCATCCACCCATGTTGTCCCTTATATGATCCACTCGCTGAGCAAGATCCCTAAAGGTAGGGCGCTGGGAAACATTGTTGTTCCAACATTCTCTCATGATAGCATAAATCTGGAGAAGACACAAAGAAAAACATTAGTAGGTGAATAAATTCTACAAATGCTTAATATTTACTCTGAACTGGTCCGAAGAACTCGGAACTTATCTTTATACTTCCAAGCAACAGGGGCACAAGAGTGTGCCTGAAGTCTTGCTATACCAATTAGTTTATCTGCTTGATCCCAATGACAGCAAGAAGCGAGGATAGCTAGCTTTTATAAGAAGGACTTTTTCAGAGGAGACTTGTTTTTTTTGAAGTTAGTATGGAAATTCACTCAGCTAGTTCTGGGAACTCGAAGACTTACATTATTTTGCCAAGTTTTTATCTTCTTGCTCTTACTTTTTGGAAAGCTCAAAAATGTTTAAAGAGACAAATGTTTTACAAGTCTGACCAAAAATCAGACTTACAAAAGACAGCAATTCTAAATTAAGCCTCCTCTGCAATGTTACACACACTGCTCCACGACCGTGTATTAAATTCTTAAATTATTCTTTATGTATGATCAGATATAAGCCAGAAATGTTACTGTGCAAACTGAATCCAGTTCTAGTAAAAGCAACAATTTTCTCTTTTCCCAAACATGCACTTGATACCTGGTCACAAAACAACTTGCCAAGCTCCTCTCACTGATTTAACCCAAATCATTATTAGCCTGGAGAAGAGAAAGCTAAGAGGAGACCTTATTAATGTTTACAAATATCTGAAGGGTAGGTGTCAGGTAGAAGAGGCCAGTCTCTTTCCAGTGGTGCCCTGTGATAGGACAAGGGGCAATGGTCACAAACTGGGACACAGGAAGTTCCACCTCAACATGAGGAAAAACTGCTTTACTGTGAGGGTGACAGAGCCTGGAACAGGCTGCCCAGAGAGGTTGTGGAGTCTCCTTCTCTGGAGACTTTCAAAACCCACCTGGACACGATCCCATGTGGCCTGCCCAGGGTGATTCTGCTCTGGCAGGGGCATTGGAGTAGATAATCTCCAGAGGTCACTTCCAACCCCTAACATTCTGTGATTATTACCAACTTCTCGTATGTCCACCAACTTTTTACATGTTGCTTAAAAACAATCATCTGCACAGCTCCCAGGAGAAAACCAGTATCTTTAGATCCTTGTTTTTCAGTAACTCTGAAACTCCTGCATCGACCAAACTGCTTCAGGCTCAAGTCTCAACTAGCTTGTAAGATACAGATATCTGGAACATTTATATCTATGACGACTGGCCTTTCAGGATCGAAACAGGAAGAGCACAGTTTCTGACAAGAGACATTTCCATCTCTTGATATCTGAAGAAATGTCAGACACTGAAACCTTTGCTTTAGTTTGGATACAGTTTCAGTAAAACAGATTAGGTGTTATCTTACACATATGACATTCAGGTTATCTACAAAAAGCCAAACCTCTACAATTCAACAACTGCTGTACTCGTACGTACAACCCAAGAAAGATTATTTTAGAAACTTCTCTTTTGATCTCTAGAGACTATTTCTTCCTCCATGGCTTCCCTGTCCCACCTGTACCATTCTTCTTCCCTGCTAGACCACTTGATCACAATCTCTCCTCTGTCTCCAGTTTAGAATAGTTTCTTACTTATTGTCAAGTGGCCTTGATATTAAAGGTATGCAGTAATTGATCTGAGCTGGAAGTTATATATACATATTTAAAAGCATAATCATTTTACTTACACCTTTTTCCCTATTGATTCACCTACCTAGCCCTACCAGTTTGACTTAAGCTGAAGTGCACCCTGCTCTGAAAAACTGAGTAATGAGACTTAGTGTGAAAGTTTTTTTAAAATAACACTGAATTACTGGGCTAGCTCTGAGGATAGCTTTCCATACATATACATTTTAATATCTACAAAGTACATGAATACAAATCTGAAGGCTCTGAATATATAAAGTATGATTCGTACACTTAACTGTGCCTACTGTTTGTAGGTACCTCTTGGCTGAAAATGCTTAACAGGGAATTACATACACAATAAACATGGGTATTCCTGTGCTTCAGGGGGGAAGAGAAAGAGAAGGAAAACAATCAAGACAAGGAGTTCTTTAAATCTTGGAATTAAATGTGAAAAACGTTTTGTAGCTATTAAGATATTTCCGCTAAATTTTACAGACTTCAAAAGAATTCACAGTTCATAGCTTTGAACAAGAATTTCTACATGGGGCTTCCATGGAACAAGTCCTTCATACTAATTTCATTGCATAATTCATTCAAAATAAATTTGTATTTTTGACATACAAGCCCAAGTGCCCCAGAGTACAGTAGTTAGTCACAACAATGCTACTTCATATATTTAGGAAGACTACGTTCTAGGCTCCTGAGGGACTGCAATCTAAAGAGTCAGAAAAGAAATGCGATTAGACTCATCATGCAACTGATAGAATAACAGTACAGCCCTTCTGCTTGTATAAATACTCCAGTAATCCGAGCAGAATGGAACGCAAGGTTTGTGTTTACCAGGTACACACCCTGACTGAGCACCCTTCAGACCACAGTAACATATTAGTACAATATTTCACCTCATCGGGGCATCCATCTGGTCTTGGTAGTCGCCCATTGTTCTTCAAAAGCTCTATCAAATGAAACACAATCATCTGTCCTTGTTTATCATTGCCAATCATCCGCATGAATTCCTGAAACAGAAGGTCAACTGTCTTAAACAATTTTTAAAGGAAAAAAGATGCTGCAATATTCTTACAAAGGGAAAATACTTTGTAAGAAGGATAAATGAGACTAAATAGAATAGTACATAACAACGATGATATATTACAAGTCCAGAGAATATATCAATAATTATAGATTTTTTTTATATTGATATAAATAGTATGACATATACACAATTTAAAGTACTAAATACAAGTTTTTGTAAAATGTGGATCATCTCACAATGAGCTAGTTTTAAAACGATCAACTTCATAGCTAATTTTAAAGCATTACTACAAGATCTTGATGCTTGAAAAATCAGTCAAACAGAAAACAGATAATATACTGATGTATATATATTAAAAAAGATTAATAGGATTAATCAGCAACTACAGGCCTAAAACAGTAGAATAATTAAAACCAGCAAAAATAGTTTAGATAAAACTTGTTACCATCTCAAATTAGATTAAAATCTTGCTCAGAATGTCAGAGATTGAAAGTAAATGAGAAAGTACTATTAAGTTACAAGATGTATTATGCACAACATGAGGTAATTCTTTTTCCTCCAATACTATATAATTTTCTTTAATGATCCCTGACATGAAAATGTGGAACAACTGTTGGTAGTATGTACAAATGGCCAAAGTCAGGGAAACAATGTATAATTATAAAGACTATGACAGTTAAACAGTTTGCTTTGACTATTTGGTGAAATTAATTTTTCTTGATACATATCAATAGCATAACCAACCTAATGAAGTGGTGAATGCACATGCAGAGTTCATTTATTGAAAGTATATTCCACCTGAGCCCATGACTTACTCTACCACTTTCTATTTTATAATCTTTCTGAAGAAGAACACCAGGTTTATGTTATTATGCAGGAAGAGCTGCCCCCACCTTGAGAGCTCTTTCTTGATAGCTTACTCATTGCACCAAATTGCTATGAGGTCCACTGAGGTCAACGCAGAGATCTTCCAAGTGCATTTTTGCCTACCATCATGGCTCAGCTCTCAAACTACATCTGCCAGGACTGAGACACTGGCCAAAGGTGAGGACAGCTCCAGCAAATACGAAAGGCTCAACTCTCCTGTTGTGCCTGCAGAGCACTACTAGGTAGAAGTAAGATTGTGAATCTCATTCCCAACTGGAGAACTGTTATTCAGTGTACAAGTAGTATTTTTCTCTCTCCACTGAAAATTGTCTTTAAAGGTGCCTGTCAACAATGTGGAAAAAGCCACTTCTTTGTGCAATGCAACAGCGGCATCTGGGATTACTCTCTATAAAGTATGAGAAAGAACAATCTATAATGAGAGATTCTAAAACCTTTTTCAAACAGATATAAATTACAGCATGGCTAAGATCTGCACAGACTGTCAGGTAGTTTTCAGGACTCCTTTCCTTCTTATGTTTTGATATAATACTATTTAGCACATTGCTGCTTCTGATTGGATGCTGCCTCGTAAACACTACAGTATCTCCAAAAAAAGATCAATAAATATCAACCTATTTAGGTATAGGAACAATCAATTTCTTTCAGAATATTTAAATAAACAAACAGAAATCCTCTGAGAATCATTAACTATGCACTTACAGCTGGCGGGCTTTTGCTCTTGTCAATATATGTAAAGAGTTCATACAAGACCACACCAAAACTCCACACATCTGAGGCCACAGAAAATTTGCTTTCTGTCAGGGATTCTGGAGCATACCTGCAACACATAGTAAAAGGAATATTGTCCTATGTAACATGGTTTTGATTTTGAAGGTATTTCCTTTCATAAGACTGATTTTTTTTTCACGAATAAGTGTTCCTTTTTCATAGGCATTACCACATTCTCATTTCCTTCCACTATTATTTTAATAGTAGTTAATAGCTATTGAAAACACAGACCACCTTAAACAGTTAGTCACAACTATATACAAGTTTGTGTTGGTTTTTTTTTTCCAGTGAAGTTGTAGATACTGTTCTTATCTATAGCACGAGTGAACAAGATTTTCATGTGCTAAGCCCTGAAAATAAAGACGGCTATATACAGTAAGCATCCTTCTATCATGTTCAGTAAGCCTTGAACTGTGTCCCAGGTACTTCCAAACTTAAATTTTACAACTCCCAATAACACCTATTAAGATGTAATTTTGCATTATTTATCCTTTAGATATGACATTTTTACAGTGCCCGAGGCAGACGAAATTATAGACCAAAATCATATGTATGGAATCGCATTTTCTTTTTGCTAAGAGGACATAAAATGTTTTTCACCACAGTTACCTGTCAGCATATTTTCTACGGTATTTCTCATTATTTATAAAGCAAAACTGAAGAATATATTTTTCATTCTGAATAGTCTACTAATTTTCATTTCATAATCCTTCAGTTTCCCACAGGCTACTCAGAATATTCTTTTATTTTCCAAGCTAAGTACAGCTCAATGGAGCATTACTGTATTTTGAAGTAACTTAGAACTTCCGTGGAAGCTTAATATGCCAATACTGATTATCTACCCAAATATTCAAATATTCAACCCAGCACTTTACCCTCCCTAAGTATAGTCCCTGGGATTTATATCCATTTGATCAGTAGAGGATCCATCCAACACATCTCAGCTTGAAGATACGAATGATCAGTGTTTAGAGAACAAAAAGGTCCAAAACTTTAGAATTATTCTGAGGAATGGGCCCCTTTTTTTTTTTCTTTTATCTTTCACTATCTTTCCTGTTGCATACTATGACTTTTAAAATTTTTGTTAATGTTTAAGTTTAGCTTTGTCTTTTTCTTTTTTGCTTTAACAGGTTGACAAGTTCTACATCCTTCTCTGTAAAGTCAAACATCATTTATGCGACTTTCACAATGCTAGGCAACTGACTTGGAGTTTGCACTGAAAAATTCCATAATATGCAAAATAATTGGCTGAAACTTTAAAAACTGAAAACATGCCGTGATTTCACATACCAAAAGACTTACCAAAATATAGGGCTTTCACCAGGTTCTTTAACTTTGTAGTATTCTTTGTCTTGTGGCAAGACTTTTGTCAATCCAAAATCTCCAATTTTAACTCTGTTCTCATTCTCCACTAAGATATTTCTTGTTGCTAAATCCCGGTGAACATATCTTTTTGTACCCAGATACTCCATGCCCTAGGTGTAAAGTTCACAAACACAAGAGGAAAAGAGTTATTACTTTTACCATTAAGTAGCGGCACTTTCCCTAAAGGGATGAATTAATCTCAAAACTAAAACCAAACATAGATCGTTGCCAGAACTGGTGTGCTTGAACATTCGTCCTCTCGGAGGAGTTACTTTTTCCAAGTGCAGGGACTTCCCTTAACGGTAGGGAGATAGATTGAGCATCTGTCAGAGCCAAGTGTTTTTTGATTATGTAGCTGGATAGCTGTTGTAGCTCCATTCTGTGGCCAAATACAGTTTGCTGGTGAAGTCAGAAGCAAAACAAAATTTGGACTCAGCTATACCATCTAGGCCAGATGAGAAGATTGACCTATCTACCTATTTCATTTTTCGACCTTTTTTTTCTTCACTTTACACAATGTGCTTTCCTGATTATCTTACGAAACTTTGTATCATGATTCCTTGGATTTGACAACTATGCTCTGACTTCATTCCCACTTGCATCTCTTCTGCGTGGACCATTATTCACCACAGTTCTGCTTATTGTTGGATCTCCACAGGTCGCTGCAACAAAATATCGGTCTGAAGCCCTGTGGTCTTCGGCTGCTGCTGATCCCTTCTTACCAAGCCACAGAATTTTTTGCTAACAGTGAAATGTGGAAGCAGCTACTGTGGGTAGTGGCGGTAAAAAAA
>VWZK01008876.1:0-71433 GCA_013396935.1 Baryphthengus martii | reverse complement strand
CACCCCCAACCCCTTCCCTATCCTTTCCCTTCCTCATCCCCAAAATTCTTGCTTGTCCTCTCTAGGGAACTTTGTGTGGGTTACTGGGATGCGCGCTGGATGGCGGGGATGTGAGTGGCAACCGTGCTGTGACATGAAGATTCTGATGGTTTAAAGAAAGGAGACCAGTTTTTAAAAAGAGAGAGAAGCAAAGGGAAAGAAAGAAAAAAAAAAAGGAGGAAGAGAGAGAAGAAACCGGCTGGAGAAGGGAAAAGGAGGACGTTTGTTGATGACAAAAGGATGGGTAAGTGAACTTTTCTTGTTTGGTGGTGAGCACAGCCGCAGCCGAACGGTATATTTTTCAGCTGGATTATTAGCGGTTCGGGAAGGGAGGGGGGAACAGTCTGAGCAGCAGCAGCGCATTCCTTTGCCAGGTGACTCACTGTACTTGCTATTGTATTTTTAGATCCTGTATCTCCCCCCTAACCCCCACCCCTCTACCCCAACCCCTTTCCTCCTGCGGTGGTTTTGTCTGTAATTAGGCTGTAAATTCATGCCCCCGGTTCAGGGCTGTGGCGAGGAGGTTGACTGGCTGTACATCCCACCCCCACACCTGCACACGTCTGCCTAAGCCCATGGATGCAGGAGGCACCCCGGCACCACATCCCTGCTGGGTTTCTATCCCGGTGCCATGAGCCCGTGGCGGTGTTATTCAGGCTGTCAGGAAGGACTGTTAACACTTTGCAGTATGTGGGAAGCAGAGGAGGAGAAGGGGGGGGGATTTTCTTCTATAGGTGGTTTTGAAAAAGGCTTGTTTGGTCTTGGAAAATATACCCCTAATGCTGCTGCTACGTTTCCAGCAGGCATTTGGCAGTCTGATTTTTTCAAGTGTGACAGGTTTATTTCCTTCCTTCCTTTCCCCTCAACCCCCAAGTCTGTAACAGGCAGAACATATTTCTAGCTGGCTGCTGATGGCACAGAGGCAGCAGCGAAAGATGGGGATTTAAATTAGAAATCTAACCATTAAAGTGAAAGGCAGGGGCATTTTAGATTAGGAATTATTTTGCAGATCGCCTCTTGGATTAAAAATTGAATTAAATTAAGTAACTGCAGCACGGGGTCGGTTTTGCGTGTGTGTGACAAATAATAAAGTAATTACTTAGCGAGGAGATACTGGCCCTTAAAAATAGTTCCTGTTGAGAGAATGCAGTTCGGTCGTTATCAAGATTGCAACTCTGGACAGAGGCACCAGTCCTAAAATTATTACAGGCTAAGGAAAGCGTGCCTATGTATGTTGGATTCCCTGACAAGCCCTCCACCCCCTTTCATAATTATTCAAAGCATGTGGAAAATGTGCCTGTCCTCACGTCACAGCATCGCTACTGTACGGCAAATTGGACATCTCGCACGCGAAAGCTTGAAATCAAGGAGAGCTCTGGAAGGAGAGAGGGAGAGCTGAAATAGAAAGAGACCCCTTTAAACTTTCGGTGTTTTGCTGCTCCTCAGGCAGCGTTTCTATGTGAGGATTGGTGGGTATGGTTTCTTAGGCTGTGTAATGTATATACAAAATACCACCTGCTTAGATCTTCACAGCTACGTGTAGATAAGTTCAATATGTGTGAAGACCTAGGATTCATTTTCAAGAAATACGTCTTCTGCCGTTGTCTTGTCCTGGGGTCCCGTACTGGCGTTTTATGGCACGCTTCTCTATAGGGTTGAACTTTGTTTCTGTGCATCTATTTTATATTTTAGCTACATAAAACCCATGAGTAAACCTACTCCTCCAAACAAATCACTCAGTGCAGAAAGTAAAGCCTTTACTTATTGTCTAATTTTACAATAAATACACATTTTAGAGAGGGATCAGACAGATCAGGTAGATTTCTCACTTATTTTTGCAATCATTTTGGGAGAAGCGGGACTCGCTGTTGCTTTTATTAAGGAAGACGTTCAGCAGCACGTAAATAGCAGAAGCTTTGGCTCATTTCCTTTCCAGCACTACGGAGCATTCAGCACAGTGACTTGACAAATCTGTTTCTTGTGAAAACCTCAGCATCTAGCGATAAGGATATCCCAGCTACATTGAGAGGTGATGTACAGGAGAAAAGCGAATAGAGAACAGGCTCTTGGTCCTTCCGAGGGATCATAAATCACACCACAGTAATTGAATAACACGAGTAGTAGTGGCGATGGGGCGGGTAGGAGAGACAGCAAGGCAGGAACTGAAAGGCGCGGGCATTTCCACGCCAAAAAGCGCGAGACGGGAGGCAAACGGGTCTTCTTGAAACCCCCCTGGCTCCCCCTAACGCTTTCTCGACCCCCCTGGACGTTCCGTCGGCGTCCGTCGGCGAGCAATCGGAATAGCTTTACAATGCCCCTTTGTTTTCTTTTGAATGTTGTAGGTTTCCATTTAATTAAGCAGCTGAGAGGCATGAGCGTGGTGTTGGTGCTCCTGCCGCTGGTGCCGTTGGTTCTGCCGGCGGGGGCTCAGCGAGCGTGCCCCAAGAACTGCAGGTGCGACGGCAAGATCGTCTACTGCGAGTCTCACGCCTTCAGAGACATCCCTCAGAACATCTCTGGCGGGTCTCAAGGCCTCTCCTTGCGCTACAACAGCATCCAGAAGCTGAAATCGCATCAGTTCGCGGGCCTGAATCAGCTCATCTGGCTTTATCTTGACCATAATTACATCAGCTCCGTGGACGAGGATGCGTTCCAGGGGATCCGCCGGCTGAAGGAATTAATTCTGAGCTCCAACAAAATCACCCATCTGCACAACAAGACGTTTCACCCGGTCCCCAACCTCCGCAATCTGGACCTGTCTTACAACAAGTTGCAGGTGCTGCAATCTGAGCAGTTCAAGGGCCTTCGTAAACTCTTGATCTTGCACTTGCGCTCGAACTCCCTGAAAACCGTGCCCATCCGAATTTTCCAAGACTGCCGCAACCTCGACTTTCTGGATTTGGGCTACAACCGCCTGCGGAGCTTATCCCGTAACGCTTTCGCCGGCCTTTTGAAGTTGACGGAGCTCCACTTAGAGCACAACCAGTTTTCTAAGATCAATTTTGCCCACTTTCCACGCCTCTTCAACCTGCGCTCGATTTATTTGCAGTGGAATAGGATCCGGTCTATCAGCCAAGGGTTGACGTGGACTTGGAGTTCCTTGCACAACTTGGATTTATCGGGAAATGACATCACGGGGGTAGAGCCTGGGACCTTCCAGTGCCTCCCCAACCTGCAGAAGCTGAACCTGGATTCCAACAAGCTCACCAACATCTCTCAGGAGACCATCAATACGTGGATCTCGCTCATCTCCATCACTCTGTCCGGAAATATGTGGGAATGTACTCGAAGCATTTGCCCTCTGTTTACGTGGCTTAAGAATTTCAAGGGAAATAAAGAAAGCACCATGATCTGTGCAGGCCCTAAACACATCCAGGGGGAAAAAGTCAGCGATGCTGTGGAAACCTACAATATCTGTGCCGAAATCCAGGTGGTGGTTACCGAAAGATCGTACCAGCCACCCAAAACCCCCCAGAGACCCGTCTTCATTCCCAAACCCACCGTTTCCAAACTGGAAAGCAACCAGCCGACATCCGTCGCGCCGAGCCCTTCCGCAGAGCTCCCGACGCCCGGCGTGGAACCGGAGTACGAGCACGTTTCCTTTCACAAAATCATCGCTGGGAGCGTGGCCCTCTTTCTTTCCGTGGCCATGATTTTGTTGGTTATCTACGTGTCGTGGAAGCGTTACCCGGCCAGCATGAAGCAGCTCCAGCAGCACTCGCTCATGAAGAGGCGCCGGAAAAAGGCCCGCGAATCCGAAAGGCAAATGAACTCCCCTTTACAGGAGTATTACGTGGACTACAAGCCAACAAACTCTGAGACCATGGATGTATCCGTTAACGGATCTGGGCCCTGCACTTATACCATCTCTGGCTCCAGGGAATGCGAGGTATGAACCATGATCCTCCTAAAACCATTTCAGCTGCTGGGAAGGAGAGGTAAATGTTTGAAGCTCTTGAGGTGTCTCTAAACGTTAGAAAGATTAATGAGATTTATTTATTGATTTATTTATTTATTTATTGCTTTCGGGTTTGCTCGGTCTGAAAGGTTTTCTCCTTAAATAACCAAGTGATGGTGATTATTTTGAGTAACTCAGACTTGTAAAGAAAATAGGTGAAGTTGAAGTAAACAACTCTGATAAGGGCCACTGGAGTGGCGGTGGTCTCCCGTTTGCGCTCGTTTTATTAGCGGTGGCTACAGGAGAGTCACGTTTGTAATGTATTGGGAGAAACAGAGGAGTTTAAGAATCTTTTCTGTTGTAAAAATACGTATGGAAAACTCTTTCCTGCAGCCCCCACGTGGAATCTTGAGGGGTTTACGGCCTATTTAAAGACAGTGCCAGAGGTTTTCTGCATTTCCTATCTGGTTCAGGAGTAAAGCAGGGGCCAGCAGGACTGCAGCACAACCTCAGGCGCTCGCTTCTTCTCCTGAAGAAGCAGGAGCTCGTTTTCCTTACGAGCTCTTCTGAACTTGAGCCGTCTCAAGGCCTGAGTCAAACAGCACGTTTGCAAATGTTGGAGAGAAGAAGGTTCTTGGGGGGTGTGTGTGTGTGTGTTACATTTTAGTGATCAGTGGAGGCTGAGCTTGAGGGCCACCTCTGCCAGGGTGCGGAGTTTCACACGGGCTGTGGTTTTGACTCAGCAACATGGGAAATACAAGTAAGGAAAAGCTCTCGATGCTTCTTTCGTCCGTTGTTCGGCTTCAGCCGGAAAATACCCTGGTTTTTGATTGGTGTATTGTCAAGAGCTATTAATGTGTACTTAAGAAATGTTTTTATTGCTGAATGCCGCTGCTTATGGGTAACCCGGTAAGGAGGATCGGAGCAATTCCATTTCAGTTTTTGTTACTTAACCCGGCACGTGACGAGGTATCGAGGGAACCACGGTTCGTTTTGCTTCCTTGGTTGTGGGACCTGTTGAAATGGATTCCTGTCCCTCGATGCGCATTGGGTTTGACTCTGGCAGATTTTGAGCAATGTTTTTGGCATCCAGGTCGCGTGGAAGGGGCTGTTCCAGACGAGCGGTGCTGAGCAGGCTGCGCTTCTGGGATCCTGGTGGTTTAAAAGTGGATGTTTCCATTTTCTGACAATAGGGCGCCTTTAGGATGTTTCATAGTTGGCACCTGAAATTCCTACCTGATTTTGGACCCGAAAAAGAAAAGCGTGTGTTTTGGGATTGCTTTTTCTGGAGCAGTGTTCTCTTCAGAAAAGAAACCCACCTGCCATACCCTTGTCATTTCTACCAGTATCAGGGGAACGAAGGTGTGGAGTTGTTGTTCTTCCAGTCAACAGCTCAGGTAGAAAGTAAGTCATGGTAACTAAGTTATTTGGAATTTTCACTGGCTGTCACAAGCAGCATCAATTCCACCTGAAAGGCTGTCTCCTCTTCATGCTCAAGCTTAACATCGCTGAAGTTTCATTAGCTTGGATAAAATACCATTTAATTTACACCAAGATGACAGGGAAGGCAGCTGAACCTGCGAGCCAGAAGGGGAAACCCAGTGGTGAAACCATGATCTGTAACGGGTGGTGCACAGAGCTTAAAGGAGCTGGTGGTGGTGGTGGTGGTGGTGGCTGGGAGACTGAAAGTGGGATCGTTTGGATTATAGCAGATAAATCCAACACTGGAAGGTCACGGTGGCAGAATTTCTTCACGTTGCTCTCGATTATTGGCTGTTAGTGCAGAAGACTTCAGGAGGCAGAAAAGAGCAGATCGTTGAAGGTACATGTAGCAACCACAAGCCCCCACTGAAATACTATCTTCAGCTTGCATTTAACATTCTTCGTCTCCATAGCTACAAGGTTCCACTTGTAAAAGGATAGATATGCACTGTACGGTACTTAAAAATGGTAAGAAAAAAAAAAAATAAATCCTTCCAGTGTCTACAGCAGCGGGAAGATTTTATTTTTGAGGGAAAAAAAAACAAAAAAAGAAAATGGACAATCTCATTATTTGCTGCTTTACCCAGGTGTATGTACTGGTGGGAAAACTCGGATTTTGTCCAAGTGAGACCTGGCTCAGGCCCATCCCCCTGTCAGTCTGACCTGCTCACTCACTGTGCTCAGCCTGAGCTTTCTCCCCAAAAAAGACCACTCAGAAGAGTGCCTGGTTGTCAGAATGAAGGCAGAGGGCCTTTCAGAATTCCTTCCTTATGTCTTTTATGGATTTTTACTTGATTCAGTACTATTTTTCAAATGGCTGGCTGCTTCCACATGGCTTACCCCCACGTTAGCAGCAAAAACATCCAAAAATCACGTGTCGTTCAGGAAAGAAAGAACGACTTGGTTCCATTTTAGCCTGGGAGAGACGCCTGAGCTCAGGCTGCTGCTGGTAGAGGGGTGATCATGGATCAGGATCGTTCCTGAGCGTGTGATGAGTCTGGTTTTAGAAGCCTCCAGCTCCTCTCATCCAGAACCCACTTGTTTTCCGTGGCAGAACTGGCCTTGAAATAACACACTTAGCAATTGATGCAGGTCCTTCTTTTCCCAGCAGCTCCCCACGTGAGCAGGGGCGTCGCTGCTTCTCGGTTTGAACTCAGGGAGGTTTCTCGACCCAGCAAAGCGGAGCCGCCCTGGGCTGGCTCCTTATCCTGCAAGTTGGGGGGTTGCAGGTGCGGATTGGGGTTGTGTGGCCGCTCTTTCCAGTCTGTGCTTTACGAAGGAAGTTGGGGGGTTGCTGGTACGGATCGGGGCTGTGTGGCCGCTCTTTCCAGTCTGTGCTTTCTCGACTATTTCTCGTGTTGCAGAGAGAGAGGCAAAGTCAGGCTGCTGCAAACGGGAGCGAGTCCCTCGGCACCCGTGGGGTTAGAATCGCTGACCCCTGCCCCCCGCGTTCCGTTCAGGCTCTCGGCAAAGGCTGCTCCAAGAACTGGATGCTCCTGCTCTTGGCTCTGGCCACCCCATCAGCAGGCTGCCGCTCGCTCCTGTCGGCGTTTGTGCATCTGCATCTTATTCCCTCTCTCTCTTCCGTGTTTATTTGTACATTTGCTGAAGTTCTGGGAGCCATAAAAAGCAATTTCATAAGCCGAGTTGTGATGGTATATATTTCACACGCATCGCACGCCGAGTAACTGCATCTAGCCCACAACAAAGGCGTGTGGGGAGCGGGAGCGCTGCTACAAAAACGTTCCTTCCTTTCTACCAGAGGTCATTCATCTCCCCTTCTCAGGCTGGCACTTACAGACCAACCAACCCCAGAAGTGAACATCTTTTTTGTGTGAACTGAGCGCGGTCGATGCGAAGCCCTCGGAGAGATGATCGACACGGAGCCTGCGAGGTTCCTCTTTACGCTTTGGCTTCTCAATCTTGACACCAGACTCCCCCACCTCATCGCTTCACGTGCTGGTCCGGCTCTGCTCCCATGCTCCTGCCTTTTCCACGGGAGTGAAAACCAGGGCAGTTGTCGCTTGTACTCCTACATGCCGAATTCAGTCACACAAAATCACGTTCACTTTGAGTTCTGCCTCCTCCCCTCTTGCCAGTGGGGAGGAATAGATTGATAAAGGAACGTGACATCTGCAGACTTGGTGGGCTGCTGTTGACCCCCTCCTTTTGAGCCTAATTTAAAGGGAAATGTTGACATGCCTCTGTTGTTTATTATTTATTTATTCAACACCATTACTCTGTTCTGAACAAGATGCAAAAAGAAAAAAAAAATCACCAAAATAGTCTCTCTGGCCCAGATACTGTTCGGTCTGAGGTTCTAGTTCTGCGAGGGCGTTCATGGTTCCGTAACTCAACTTTGGAAGGGCTGCCTGGGGGCTAAGGGTAAGTTTGTGGGGTATCGTGACCTCCTGAGAGAAATCACTCAATGATTTGGCAGAAATTTTCGTTATTTATTTATTATTTTTAAGAGAGGTGATCATATTTCCTTCGACCATCAGCCTTGTGTTGCTACAATGAATAGTCAGCAGGGACTTCCTGGCAGAGGTGTCGGTTCATCAGAGTTCGGGGAAGTGGAAGAGGAAGAGGATTCCACAGGTGGTGTGTTAGGAAGAGAAGAATATGAGAGGAGCTGAGTGAGGAGAATGAGAAGTTCATTAGCTAGCACTGTCCTCCTCCCCCTCTGCTTGTCTTTCCAGTGACTCTTTTGGACCACAGCGGGATGGGCTTTGTTAATTTACCTTTCCTACGTCTTTCTGAGCTCTGGCTCCTTCTCTTGCCTCTCTTTCTGCACCTCTCTCTGATTATAGATGGGCTTCGAGTTCTTGCTTGAGTTGTAAACTGAAGGGTGAATCAATCTAAGGAAACTCTGTCCTAAGCTCTGTGTTTGTACTGGGAGAGTAAGCAAAGGCTAAGCTGGCAGTGCGGAGAGATCTGTCAGAAGTGACTCGGAGGCGAAACCCGGGAGGCCCGGGGCCAGTGAGAGCTTTGAGGAGAAGGCAGATTTTAGAAGTGCCATCAGGATTAGCACCAAAGGTAGGAATTTGTGTTTGTTACCGTTCGGAGCCTTTGTTAGCACTGCGTGTTCGTTGTGGCAGGTGCAAGAAGTACCAGTGATGTCGCAATAAATGCACAGGGGGCGTTTTTCCAGACGAGCAGGGCACAGAAAGACAGGTTGGAAATGTGAAGGGTGATTTGGTGAGACCCTGGAACGGGTTGCCCAGAGAAGCCTCGTCCCTGGAAGTGTTGAAGCCCAGGCTGGATGAGGCTCTGAGCAACCTGCTCTGGTGGGAGGTGTCCCTGCCCATGGCAGGGAGTTGGAACTGGATGAGCTTTAAGGTCCCTTCCAACTCCAGCCATACTCAGATTCGATGATTTCCACGCAGGAGATGAGGTGACCGGTGAGTGCTGCAGGCCGACTTTTCAGAAACCTTTGACAATACTGTGTTGGGTGACTCTGGGTCTGGTGCGCTGACAAAACCGTCTCGCATTCTGGAGTTGAGCTGCGCACGGGTTACAGCTCCCTCCTCGGCATCAGGCCAAGGGAAGACCCGTTTGGCACTAAGCACAGGCTTCAGGTTCTCCACGGGAAGGTCGGTCTCACTCTTAGTGCCTTGCTACTCTCCTACGCTCCAACTCGATTTTTTTCCAGGCTTCTCCATCCGCAGAGTGTCTTTGATGAATAGACTCGCCTTGTGTGTTTTCGTTCATTTTCAAACTCACTTCTCATTAAAAATCAGCCTCTCCTTCTGTGTGATGGCCTCTGAAACCCCAGATGATTCTTCACTGCTCTCATCTTTCACGAGCACGTCCATTTGGATTATCTTTGCGTCGTGACGGATGCTTTAAAAGGAACCAACAAGGCCATCAGATTCTTGCCCTGGTTCAACTAGCGTTTGTTCATGTTCTAAATCATCCTGGGCCTGAAATGTGCTACTTCTTAAATGTAGAACGATGGGATTGCCTGAAACCTCTCCGCGTGTTAATTAAATCTTCATAATTGTGGTTTCTTGAGACTGACATGTTATAAATAGTGTTTTTCTCCCCCCCTCCTGCAGTACTTGGTACGAATGACGGGCCAAACAGCTATCGTTCAAACTGTACGTCTGACACCGGCCTTCCCGTTGGGCCTCAATTGCTGTGCTGTTATTTGATTGTCCTGAAATAACCGACGGTGTCGTTCTTAAAGGCTGGGTAATTACCCTGCACTTCTCACGTTATGTGGAGACGAGAGTTGTGATTTCTCTGGGTCATCATTACCCATTTAATGTAACAGAATTGATATTCAGGAGTCCTGAAGGACAGGGCAGATGTTCAGCCTCTGTGTGTACACACACACACGTGTCTGAACACGCAGAACAAATCCTCAGACGTTCTAGGACGAATTTTATTCCCAGCTAGAATGTCATGGCTCATCCAAGACTTTGTGGAGACGGAAGTCTCGATGTTCTTAACGTCGTTTTCCTCTGGTGCTCCGCTGCGGCCGGCCTTCGCCTGGGAAGATGCGTAACTGCTGTGCTGGAGCAGGGTAACTTAATAAGATCACACAGTGTTTGGAAACAAACTCTGGTTACAGCTTTTTTCATTCTTAGTACCGAGAAGGAAGAAACGCTACAGATATTGAAGTTGACTGAGAATTTGTGCAAAGCTCTCTACTCGACTTTTGATCTTGCCCAGCTTCAGAGCTGCTCAGTCCCATGTGTGTGAGGGTGAGGCAGAAATATTAGTGGGAACATCCTCCGCCTCGCACTATGCGTAATCCCATCAGGCAATTAGGCAGTGCTCCCCTTTCATGTAGGGCTGTGCGCTGTTTACAGCTCTAATTTGTGGAACAACCTAAGGCCAGATCTTCAGCTGCTACTCTGGCTCCTCCTCACTCTTCCACTTACACAAAAAAAACCCAACCACTTACTCGGAACTCCTGAGTCTCGGGATGTGTCGCGCTGGGTGACAGAATTCCGAGTGAAATCAGATGCGGGAATATATTGGAGGGAGCTTCTGTACAGGAAGCTCAACCTTTCTTTCCAAGACTGGAGGAAGTCTTTCCTCTGTCTGAACTTGGAAAGCAGGGTGGTTTGGAAGCAAGCTGACCACTCAGCTACAACCCGAGGCTACACCACTTAGGAGCCCTTCTTAACTCTGCTGTTAATTTCTCGTGTGAGCTGGGAGAGGTGGTTTCATTGCAAACTGTCACACTTCAAAAGGAAAACAAACAAAAAAAAAGCAAGCAAGGTCGTGTTGACTTTCATTAGCGCTTGAGCGTTGAAACCCATCCTTAAATCGTTGAAAACATCTCCTGCCTCGTAGTCTTTGCTCTCCCATCTCCTTACACCAGGTGTCAGCCGAGGAGGGGGGACTGGTGCTCTGCTCCTGACAGAAGAGGGTTGGGGTTTTAGCTGCTGCTGCAGCAGGAAAGAAAAAAATAAATAAATGTATTGTCTGGGGCCTTAAGGGCCTCGTGCTGTGCCTGGTTGGTTCCTGGCAAGAAAAGCCAGTCTGAAGTGGTCTGCTGAGTCTTGGTGTGCTATTAGCACGTGCCTAGTTAGTCCTTTTAAAATGTCTATCCTATGTTCAGATGTAACAGAGACTTCCTTCCAGCCACCCAGGTGCTCCCTTCTCCCAGTAGTTTTCTGCAGCGCGGCGAAATTGCTTTATTTGAATGGAAATTTGGGATCCGTTTCTTTCCCCGGCATTATCATTTTCTTTCCCATAGCCTCTAAATCATAGGTTAGGGCTTCTGGCTTCAAAAGCTACGTCAGCGTCACATGCAAAGTGCAACGAAATGATGAAGGCAGTTTGTGTGGGTTTTGGTTTTTTTTTCTGCAGTTGGAACACAAATTGTACAAATCGAAAAAGGAAACAACCCACTGGCGATTTGAAATTATGAGAAATTTTTATTTGAAATGAAAATCTACGGGTATTTTCCCTGCTGCCTTTTCATTGTTGAATATATTAAAGAGTCCCAGTGTGAGCAAAGCTTCGGCAATCTGAGGAATTGATTAACCTTTTCCTGATTAGCTCCCAAACATTTGTTATATTAGCTTTGGAGAAGGAGGTGCAGACTTCTTTGGTTTTCTGTAAGAGGCAAGAGACTGGAATTCCTGTTGTTTCCATCAGTTTTCCACGTAGGTCATAAAGCAAAATTGGGTGTCACCTTTCTTATTTCACTGCAGATTGGAGGGGGGATGTTTTACTCTGATACGCACAAAAAATGTCAAGGTTACACTCTTTATAAAACCAATAGGGTTTTTTTGACTAAAAAGCGTCTGCAGAGAGTGACTTGAGGATTTAGAAAACTCCACTTTTCTAATATTTTCTTCCAAAGGTTAATAACCTTCACAGTGAAAAATAACTTGTCCAGCTGTTAAAATCCCACCTTTCTCCAGGGTGACATGAAGCTCATCGGAGGGGGCGACGTAGCTGAGACTTGGTGTAGACTTGGCTGAGAGTGTCTGGGTGCATCGTCCAGCCCGGCCAAGAGCGGTGACAAACCAACCCCAGCAGATCCCCTGGAGCCTTGCACGCTGAGGCAGCCCTGCTCCTGGCTTTCAAGAAAATTACATTTTAATGGAATCGTTGTAGGAAGGTATATATTCATCCCAACTTTTGTTACAGCGGTAGTTAGAATTCCTGTTCGCGGTCAAAGTTCTACTTGGTGAGGTATCTTCCGGACACAGAACGTAACTGTAAAATAAATCCTTACCTGAAAGGATCTACAATCTATCTTTTAGTTTTAGATGTAACAGCATCTTAGATCATCACTAAGCAGAAATAGCAGGACCTGAAAGGAAAAAAAAACCAAAATTATTCCCTTTGAAAATGTGTCAAGTGAAAAAATGGAAATGGTTTCTCTTCGTTCCTAGCAAGTGTTAACTCCCTGCCTGCCTTCAGCAGGGGGATTGCAGAACAGGTTTAATCTGCTGCTATTTTAAAAAAATAATATGTGCTTTTGAATGATTTAACTCTTTGGTGTTCGCTGTCATAAGCAATGATGAAATATCCATCCAAATCAGCAGCACCCAACTAATGACGTGAATTTTACTGTGAGCAGCAAGGTGCAATTTGAGGTGTCTTAAATTGTCAGAATTTCAGCTCAGATTTCTCTTTCTCTTCAGACCCTGGTTTTTATTTTTATCTTTTCAAGAAATCCTCTTGAGTTTTTGACACCCGAGTGGGGTTTTCTTCTTCCACCTTTTCCAAGTAGGGTGCTCTGCCAACAGCCCGACAGCCGGACGGGGAGGGGAAGGAAGATGGACGTTAAACCCGACTCTGTCAGACTGTGCTCCTGACTCTGGTAAAAAACCTCTCTCAAGCAGGCAGAGCTCTTCTGGTGTCTTAATTTGTAAAGACACAGATCCAAGGTTTGAAAGCATCGCTGAGAAATCTTAACCCTGTGGTGAAAGCAGGATGTTAACAAGAGGAGAGATTTCCCGGTGTGTATACTGGGGCGTGTGTGTGTGCGTGCACATCTTAACGAAAAACAGCAGGAGAGAAAACTGAGGTGGGCCTTGAGTATATGGTTGTTCCAAATTTCTGATTCCAGACCAGGAGTGTAATAAAAGGGAATTCTTTGAGCCCTCTTGTCACGGTGACAAACCTGGCGTTGAGGGTTTCTTATTTTGCACATAAAGTAACTTCTTAAGAACGAAGATGTCCTTGGGACTTCACAAGGCCTTCGCATAGAGGGAGGTTGTAGTGAGGTGGGTGTTGGTCTCTTCTCCCAGATAACCAGTAATAGGACAGGAGAAAATGGGCTGAAGTTGCACCAGGGGAGGTTTAGGTTGGATATTAGGAAAGATTTTTTTACTGAGAGAGTGGTGAGGCCTGGGAACAGGCTGCCCAGGGAGGGGGTGGAATCCCCATCCCTGGAGATGTTCAAAAATCGTGTGGACATGGCACTTCAGGACGTGGTTTAGGGGTCGTGATCACGTTCAGGAGATGGTTGGACTTGGTGATCGTGAAGGTCGTTTCCAACCTTAATGATTCCATAAATATTGCTCCAATGTTGGCATTCAGGTGATGGGCACAGTAGAACTTCCTTCAGAGATGGATGAGCAAGAGGAAAGACACCAAAGTGGTGATGGCTGTGATTTCTACAAGTCCACAGGAAGCAGTGCCACTGGGATACAGGCACAGCCGTTACCACCTCCAAATTCAGGAGATGCTGCTGCTGTCCAGGGGGTCTGGCGGTGTTGGGATACAGCACAACCATCACTTGTGAGAAAGAAGCACGAGCAAAGGAAGGGAGGAGGTGGATTCTCTAAAAGCTTCTTAATGGTTCTGCTTGACTACAGGAGTAAAAGAACATACATTTTGTGAACTATTTAATATGTATTTCTTAATATCTTGTTGTGATAGGAATTCGTGGCTTTAGTTTAGTGCCAGATGTTGTCACCGGTGAAAATGACTGTTGTGGAACGGCCTGTTTGGGGATGTTTGGGTGTCCTTCTTTGAGCTGGCAGCAAAACTTGTCCAGCCCTGGCTGTGCTGTGAGCCCTGCCTCTCACCCTGCAGATGTGCAGAGCCTGCCGGTGGGTGCACTGGGAGTTCTGGGACTCTAAACGCAGGAGCGGCAAATACCCGGGGCGGTTTTAGATGTTCAGAACATACAACACGGCTTTTCAAAATGGTTTTCGTCCTGTTAATCGCTTTTATCGCCAAAAGGAATGCTCTTGTGGGATGTTGTGATACGGAACGTTGGTGTCTTTGCAAAAAGCTTTTAATGTGATGGGCAGAAATGGTTTATCCCTCATGCAGGGAGCTGAGGTGACCTGAAGACCACTTTTAAAGTGTGTTCCATTAAAGAACTGAAATGGGTGGGTTTTCTGCCTACTTCTCCAGCCTCCAAACCGTGTTTCTCAGTAGCATAATAGCAGGAATGTTTAAGTTCTGTCGTGTGCTTATTATCAAGGCCGTGAAGTTAAATTAGCACATGAATATATGTTCTTTCACTGACGTACATGAAATTACACTGCTAAATTCCTACTCAGTTACATCAAGGCTTCTTTGCCAACAAAGGCTCTTAAAAAAACAAACAAACACAAAGGAAAATATTTCAACTGATAAAAACTTTTCCCTTTAGCTGTTTTTATATATATATTTATATATTGTTTTTCCAGTTCACCTCAGTTGGTTGTTTTGAATCTCTGCTGCACGGGAAGGAAAGACAGGGTACGGGTTACCCTGAGTTCACACTTAATAGAGCAATTAATTAGTCGCTATGTGTACGTTTTGCAAGAGGTTTGAAAAGGACTAGTTAATCACTGATGAATTTTTAATCAGGGTAAGCACATAAATAAGAGGTCACATGTGATTTCTGATAATTTCTTCCAGCGCGTTAATTATTTATTAATTCTCGATAAGTTATTTACAAATGCAAACCAGATCTGAAACCTACTCGAGCGAGCTGTAGTCACAAAGCAAAGAAAAACCTCGGAAAACTCGCGTCTGCTTCCCAGAAACAGCAGCTCACCGGTGCGGGGAGACTGGGTTGAACCCCTCCGTGAGCAAAATACCATTTCTGATTGTGCGTATTTGACGCCGAGATTAAAAGTAGAGACTGGAGAACCTGTCAGACTGTTCCCAGGCTGGAAAACGGCCTTTTAAAAAGTCAGCTCCGTTCTAGAGATCTCATTTTGGATATTTGACAGCATCCAGACTTCGAAATACAGGAGCTGCGTGGTTTGAATTCCCCTGTTGTAGTCAAAATGTTTCTCGGTTGCCTCACCTCTTTCCATGGCTTGTTCCGTTGCAGTATTTGGGGGCACCTTTTTCCCAGAGATGGTTATAGAGAAGGTTCCAAGTCATCCAGGGCAGGCAGGTGGAACTTAGAACTCCAAAGGCTAATGAAAACCGTCCCAAAGTACGTGGGAATTGCAGGTGACTTCAGAAAACGGCAGTCGTGCCGTGCTTTGCCTCCAGTTAGGAAAGCTCTGGAAGCTTTCGACTTGAAACCGCAAACCCAGTGCCACCTGCAAGGCTGTCGTTCCTCTCCAGAGCAGGACAAGTACTGTCTGGTGTTTTCTTCAGTGACAGGAATGATCCAAGAGAAGCAGTTGCTGCCAGAGATGCCCCGTGTTTATAGAGAAACGAAGCGCTCGGTGCTGTGCGTCTGTCAGGTACGGCTGGAGGTGGCACTTACAGATAACACGCACAATTTGTTCTTTGAATTCCCAGCTCTTTACAGACCTTTTCAAACACAAGGAAAGGAGGAAAAAAAACCAAACAAACCAGCTTTTCTCTCTGCTTATGTTTACTGAAGCAATCTGTTTATATTGTGATCTCATTGAGAGCGGGTGTTTATGGCCAGTATTCCCTGGGCGTCAGGCTGGGGCTTTGTTCCAGGGCACTGCAATAGTCTTGTTTGCTCCCAGGTAGGCACTTAAATATTTTTCCTCTCGCCTTCCAGTGATGGCTAATTATGTGGATGCAAGGTTTGCTTTGTTACCTTTTAAAAGCCTTTGCTTGGGACTATTTCATCATCATCTTTGAATCAGGCAACAGCATGAATATCAAACGGAGAGCTCTTCCGAGCTTTGCTTGCCACCTGTCTCCCTTCCAATGAGGCAGTTCTGATGCTGTTTGGTTGGGTTTTTTTAAAAAAAAATTATTTCAGCTTCATCCATTTGATGTTTCAGCATCCGAAGCGTCTCTTTTCTCCCTTCCCCCCTTTTTATTGACAGGTCTCTTTACCTACCTCTGAGTCTCAGCTGATTTCTTCAAGGAAGGTCCTTGAACTTGCCAGATTTCTTCACAGTGAGGATCCCTAGAAGAGGCTGAGGCTGCTCTATTGCTGTCTAATTTTTTTTCTTTTTTTTAAAGGCAGTTTGAAGTGCTATTTCCCTCTTCGTAGTTTACAAGGCCATCTTAAATTTTCTAGGAAAAAAAAAATCACTTTATCTATGAAAAGGTTGATCACGATTTTCCTCCCATTTTTGCTTTTCATAGCAGTATTTTATATTTATTGTAATGTAACATCATCCTGGCTCTGCTGAGATTGACACACACCCCCCCCATTCCAGATGCTGTGTATCCACTTTGAGACTGGCTCTGCCACGGTGAACTGAGCATCTGAACAACCTGTAAAAATACTTCCAAATTGTAGTGGTTGTTTTGGCACTAGGTGGGTTTATCCCCCTGTTCCCAACTAGGGAAGAGGAGGAGATGTGATGTTTGTCTCCTGCCTGCAGAGCCTCGCTCCGCTTTGGTTTCTTAAACAAGTGACAAGGCCGTAGGGCTTCTTTCTACAACTTTCTCCTCTTGTGCTCCTAGCCAGACCTTTGGCCTGTAAATTTGATTTTCATAATCTCCTTTCTCATGTAGAGAATCCCATTGGAGCCAAAATACCATGTAATGGCTTTGACCATGTAAATAGACACCAGCATCTGGATTTACCAGGTTTAAACTAAGTTTTCTCTTTAAGCCCAGTCTCTCTAGTCTGATTCCCATTTCCCATATTCTACAAAATCTGCCAGAAAATAGCTTTGATTTCTGGAATATAATCTCTTCCAGGACATTTACAGGGCCACAGCGAGAACTATTGCGATCTTCCTTGAGAAGGAATTCAGATTCCCCACAGCTCAGTTTAGCTCACACAGAGCACTTTGTGCCTTTTGAAGGGTGAACGGAACCATTTCCCTGAGCTTCTGGTGCACCCAGAACACCAGGTTCCCGATCTGTGGCATCACAACAACAAGAAGAAATAACATTTGCAGGAGGAGTCCGCTGCAGAAGCAGCACTTCAGCCGCTTTGACAGACATCCCAGGAATTAGAGACTCAATTATTCCTTCCGCGGCAGGTTTGGGCGGCTCTGGAGGGGCCGGCACAGCTGCTCTACCTGTCTGGTGGCTGCGGAGAGGGCTCCCGTCTCCAGAGCTGCCAATCTGGAACGCTGACTTGCCCCACACAAAGAACCCATCTGCTGCAGTCCCTCACCCCCCAGCCCTGCACACAGACTATTTCAGGCTCTGCTCAATTACATGCAAATGAATAAACAAAATAATGCAGCCTGTCCCAAGCTGTTGATACTTATTTCAGCACATGCAAACAGCTGATAGCGGTTTTCTCTTAAATACTCCTTATGTCATCAAGAAAGTTGAGGGAAAAGGATGTTCCAAAGTCTGCCTGTCCTCCCCTCGCTGAGATCATGAAGTTTGGAAATGATCTTCATGATCAGCAAGTCCAACTGTCGACTAAACGTGATCACGACCCCTAAACCACGTCCTGAAGCGCCACATCCACACATTTTCTGAACGTCTCCAGGGATGGGGCTTCCACCCCCTCCCTGGGCAGCCTGTTCCAAGGCCTCACCGCTCTCTCGGTAAAAAAATCTTTCCTAATATCCAAACTTCAGCCCATTTCCTCTCGTCCTATCACTGGTTATCTGGGAGAAGAGACCAACACCCACCTCACTACAGCACACCTCGTAGGAGCTGTCAGGATTGTCTCCAACAGCAAGAGTTGCCAGGTTTTTTCCATTTGTTCTTAAGGACAAATTATTTGAATTCCCCTGAAGAAAGAAGTGGAGTTGTTCCTCTGGAGGGTGCTGCCATGGGAGCCCTGGGCTCTGGCTCCATTTCTCACATCCTTCTGTGGCTCTAAACAAGCTGCTCCTTCCTTGTAGCGCCCTCGTCCCTTTTGGCCCTTTGGCCACTAAATTTCCTTGGGAAGGGGCCGTGCTTAAAACTTTCTGTCCTAGGTCTGTGAGCCAGGGTCGCCTCTGAGGCCTCGGAAGACTGCTGAGGTAAAAATAATCATAATTTTGCCCTTTTCACATTAGTCTTTAGCTTTTGCTGCCATTTAGAGAAGGAGGCAGCACATAACCGTAGGAAAATGTCATTTGCAAACATTTACCTCTCCAGTGCTTGCGTGGTTTCCTGGGATACTTTCTAGAATCACGTCGCTAAGAAAATAGGCCTCATTTAGTGCTCTCGTGCGCTGGGACTGCCTGAGCAGGATCAGAAAAAGGCACAAGGGAAACCAAACTAACAAGCTCATGAGCAAGGGGGCTATCAAAGTTGTTTAGAGGAAAATTAAGGAGAAGAGAGACACTTGAAAAGACTTCCTTATCAATATTGCCCTCTTTTTTTCTGTCCTCCTGTGACTTGAATGGGCCTGAGCTGGTTTTTTCTTTTTTTTATTTTAAAATTGTGTGATGGGCTTTGGCCTTTCTAAGTAATGGCCAATATATTTTAATTGAGCCAATCTCATTTTCCTTAATACTTAATAAAAAGATTGAAAGACAATCTAAAAATAAAACGGGTGTTTGGATTTGAAATAATTAAGACGAACATTCCCTCGAGCGGTTTGGGAGTTACAGCACATACCTAGGAAGCTGGAAGTTGAAACTGGTTTTCAGAACAGTGTGAGACTTGCTTGAAACATCGGAGCTTCCAGCGCTTGGGGCCTAGGTGGGTGTAATAGGTTGTTCCTGGTCCTTGGATTTTATTCGTGTTTAGAAATCTCTGAAAGGTGGGGGTCAAGTGGAAGGGGCCAAGCTCTTTTCTCTGGTGCCCTGGGAGAGGACAAGGAATAAGGGATATAAGCTGGAACCCAGGAGGTTCCACCTCAACAGGAGGAGAAACTTCTTTGGTGTGAGGGTGACGGAGCCTGGCCCAGGCTGCCCAGAGAGGTGGTGGAATCTCCTTCTCTGGAGACTTTCCAGCCCCCCCTGGATCTGTTGCTGTGTGGCCTGCCCTGGGTGCTCCTGCTCTGGCAGGGGGGTTGGACTCGAGGATCTCCAGAGGTCCCTTCCAACCCCAACCATTCTAGGATTCTAGGGTTTTCTGTATGAGCAAGAGGGAGCGAAATCTCAGTCTGGCTCTTGTTTGCTGAATTCAACGCAGAGCTCGTTCCAATTTCTAGACAGACTAACTCGAGGTATTTCTGCCTGTGAGCTCCTGAGCGAGCTGCAGTGGGCAGAGGGTTGAACTGAAGCGAGCTGCCTGAACGTGAGAGCGGATAGCGGTGATTCCAACTGTGCCAGGTCTGGGATTACCCTCTGCGGGAGCTTCATCCCTCGAGGGTATGAAGCAGCAGGCCTCATAGTCACAGGGTGCTCTCTGGCCAGCACCAAAGCCTCCCTCAAACCCCCAAAATGTTTTCCTTGGAACGTTTGGATTCCACAGCAGGTTCCGCAGGGCTGGCGTCTCGTGCCGTCGTTCTCCGCAGCGTGTAGCGCGATGACCCGTGTCCGTGAAGGCTCCCGTTCTCCACCACCTTATTCCACTGGTGTTGGTTTTATCACATGAGGTATTAAGCAAAGGGTATTTTTTGTCTCTCTGTGAAACTCATTCTGTTTCTTCCTATTATTATTATTATTATTTTTGTAAAATACTGAACTCAATTGCAGATAGAACCAGCCATCTGGTTCCTGTCACAGCTGCTGGATATTACGTACGTGTGGGGAAATTGCTTATTGATTTAGCCAAGTGTGAACAAGTGCTACTAGGAAACCACAGAAGTATTCTGAATACTCAGAGATGCTATCAGAAGTGATGCGCCGCTCTTGATTCTTGGCTAGAGGGCATTAAAAAAAAAATAATAAAATCAGTTCTTTCTATATGGATGGCTGCGCTATTAAAGATTTAATGAAAAATTTCTTGGAGAAAGAAAGGCAATACACTTAGAGATAATCATCTGTGGGGTTTATTGACCTGACTGGACTTTACGTGCTAGAATTAGGCCCAGGTCCTGCAAACTGTTTATTTATAGCAGCTGAATTATCCAGAGAGTATCAGTGCTGACTGCATGCTGGCCCTAGAGCATCTTCATATGCATATTTAACTGATTTTTTGCGTGACCTGGACATCTTTTTTAACTGGTAGGACAGATGGAATCACTGAAAGAAAGTGGGAGAGCAACCTCAAAGTTAGTTACTGTGGTCCCGCAGCGATGAAAGCCTCTCCGTTTTCAAATGAACCGCTCCTGCAGGACTGAAAGGCCAAGAATTGCAACACTTTGGGGGAGGAAAATTGGAATAGAGACTAAATTCAAGGAGACTGATTTGTTGTGAGAATGAAAAAAAGGTACAGAGTCTTGTAAAAATGGCCAATGGTTTTCCTGTGTGGAATTCCTCAAAAATCCGCAGCTGTGACCACAGCTTCCTGAAGGAATTATTTTATTATTTTGTTTTGGCCTTCTGTAGTTGGAAGCTGTTTCTGCTGTGGCTGTGCTCATCTCCCAGGTGGTTACATGCCCTGTATTCTCCCAGCGTTTTGTGCTGGAGAAACTGTCATCTCATCTCACCGGGAAGTAATGATCCCGTCTTGTCGCTGCGGCTGGAACCGAGCGGGAAGTCGTCCTCGCTCGGAAACACTCGTGGCATTTTGTCCTGCTGCCCAAATGGTGTCTATTTAGCCTTCCTTCAGTCTGAATCATTATTAGTAGAATATATATATATATATGTATATCAGTATATTTTTCTAGATTTTAACACAAATTGCAGATGAAAACGCCAAATAAAGATCAGGAACATCGTTTGTTGGGACGATGTGAGGCGCAGGCTTTCATTGCAGCCAGGAGGAGTTGCTGAGTGCTAACTGTGTTCTCCTGCAGCCTTCCTCACCATTTCTACAAGAGCAGAGATCCTACCAGCCGTGCTCTAGCTCTTTTTTTTCTTCTTTCTTATTCATCATCTTGTTCTACTTTGTCTGCTTTTTATTTTAGAATTATCTTCAACCTGATGATTGTTAATATCTGGAGGATGTTTTCTCGATTGTGTTTAAAGGTGGGTGCTTCTGCCTTAAGTGTCCAGAGATGTTTTCACCTCTGATGCCAAAAACTCCTTAGAAATGCTCTGGATTTTTCATGGTTAATTCAGGAAGCAGGCAGCTGTGGCTCACAGTGGCTGTCAGCTGATCTTGCAGAATGAACTCTCTATGTTTGTGTAGGATTCTGTAGTGATCTTGCTCCTAAAATTATAAGTAATTAAACAGCTAATTAATTTTGTGTTCTAATCTCTGGTAGAGATTACAGGGTTTAGCCCCGCTGCGTGCGTGTAGAGAAGGAGGAGAACGAGGTGTTCGGTGAAACGCTTCAGGACTTTTGGGCTCTTCCCAGTTCAGGTCTCTGCTCTTTCCCACACAATTCCTGTGGGATCCCTGCACTCACCAGATCGATTCCCCAGCTGGGCTGGGAGCACTGACTTTCTTCTGCAGGCAGGGCTTTTTTTGAGGGGTAGCAGGCAANCACTCACCAGATCGATTCCCCAGCTGGGCTTTTTTTGAGGGGTAGCAGGCAGTGCAGGGTTGTGTGGAGGATGGAAGAGGTTACCGTGGGTTGTAATCCCAGTATGGCCCAGTACGTGTGAAATGAGTCATTTTGACTCCAAAGCTCAGACTCGATGTGACCTGATACCTAAAACGAACAGGGCCAGCTGGACCAAACTTGCCTGTGTCTGGGTTGGTACCAAAACTTGGCCTCACAAAAGGAGATGTGAAATACCAGGATGGGCCACTCTTTCCTGTTTCACGTGCAGTTAGAAAAACCACACTGGGATAAGATTGTGGAGTTAGACTCCCAGAAGAATCCAGATACAGGAGATTAACAGCAATGACTCATCTAAACATAAAATACTTGATTTTCATTTTCAGACTGCGCGTGATTTAGGAGCCGTTTGTTTTAGCATCTGTCAGGGGTAACGTACGTACACAAATGGCCTGTCAGGGACTGGATGGGACTGCGACCTGTGTGACAAATCTCCTCTCTGACTTCATAAAGGGAGGCCAGAACCCTTTATGAAACCACACTAGATCATTTTAACAAACCAGGAAAGCGTAACAGTGATCTTTCCACATTTCCTTGAGCTGTAAATAGCTGCTCCCATGTGGCAAAGGCACCTAGGACATCCAGACTCCTCAGTCCCAGAGATCCTTAGGGTAGGATGCTCCTGGAGAAGTTACAGAGGCAAAACCCGAAGCGCTTGGCCGTTGTGGATAAAAACCAACACCCTTTTTCTGTGGATCCTGCATAAACTGGATGTGCAGTGTATTCCCTTTCATGGATCATTTACCTAGGGCCCAGAACTATTAAAAAATGCAAATGTTGAAAGTTTTGAAAGAGAACTAGCTGAATTTTGATGAAATTCTTCATGAAGAGTAATCCTTGTTTCTTTTAGCACGAGGATGCCGGCGTGTTTGCTGCACTAGTGTCCTCTGGACTGAGCTTGGCAGCTGTGGCCACCAAAATACTGTCTGCCAAATGCTAGTGGGCTACTCTGGCATTGAAAACATCCACTGCTTTACTTCTTGTCTCTAGAACTGGGGGAAAAAAAAGAGCAGTGCACTGTCTGGCACGGTGGTTTGGGACATGTTAACCTGTGGTGTTTAGGGATAAGTCACATTTCTCTTGCGTAAAGCGGAGATTTTAGTGAATTGAAAGCCCTTCTGCCTGGTAATGCTGCCTTTCCACAGAGTTCTTCCTGCCAGGGCCAGAAGCAGGTATTAAAGCTTTTAATAGCAAATCGGTTTTTGGTGGTGTTTTGTTGGTTGGTTGATTTTTTTTTTTTTATTTTCTGCAGTAATTGAGCAGTAAGTGGATCAGGTTGGGACAAGTACCGAACTATCTAGTGGCTTTTAACTTTTGTAATCTAAGCGATACCAACAGAAGGCCCCTGTGTGGCTTCCTTCCTTCAGCAGCCTGGTGATCAGAAGGTGCAGAGCATCTGTGGAAGCTTCTGGTGTTCTGTCTAATCCAGAGCCCATCTGATCTTGCCTGATGAGCTTTCGCTGGTGCGATCTCGCGCGGCTGACGAAGCCTCCCTTTCAAAGCAGGATCCTTTAAAATGGCAAGAAATCGTCTCACTTTTCATCTGCTCGGCAACAAGGGAGCCGTTAATGCTTCCTCTTAGTACCTAATTTGTGCTGTGAATTTTACTTCATGACAAAGGATCGGTAGATACCATGTTCAACTGATCACAGCTCTTTGAAAGAGTGTAGGTGATACTGCTCTGAGTTACCGTAAAAATAATTTAAAACTGAATGCTCCACTTAGTTAATAATAATGCTTAAGCCCATTACAACTTCAAGAAGCTGTACAAACATTAACTAATTAGTACCCCCAACTAATACATAATACTCCATCATGGTATGTAATTATGTATTACTGTTAGAGCTGGAGGAATTATTCGGTGTGAATAAATTATCCAGCGAATTTTCCGGTCCCCACCCCCCCCCCAATTGCTGTTGTGAATTTGTTTGCCAAATATTCCCGGGTGTTGGGGTTGCAGCTGAGCTCACCTTTGCCATCGTGATGGTAAAAGGTATCCTTAATATTCTGTGTGATCATTTCCTTCAGGCATTTGATGCTGGTTTGTGGCTCTTATTTATTTTGTAGCAGCACCTCCAGGCCCAGTTGCGTGTCAGACCTGCCTGTGCAAGGGGCCGGAGGTTTGTGCTCAGTGACCCACCTGTGAATTGCTGCAAAGAGAGGCAACAAAATGGTGAGGAGGGAAATGGATGCAGAGAGAAGGAATAATCAGGGACCGTGTCGAGTAAATCCATTCTCTGTGATTGTCTTGGAATGAAACGCAGGTTTCTTGAAATCCATTCCCTTCGACAATGCTTTTTCTCTTAATTAGGTCATAGCAGTTTATGGCTATGTCACAGTAGCTGCTTAAATCTCCAAAAACCTCCATTTCCTTACCTCTAAAACAGGTCAACGTTTGCCGTCCTGCCAGGGGGGTGTGAGGAGCCGTGAAGGCGACGGCGGCATCGCGCCGCTGGCGGGACAGAGGGAACGGTTCAGGCAGGACCCTGAGCTCCTGGCCTGTGCTGGGATCACTCACCCTCCCCTCAGCTTCTACAAGCTGTTTGCAAATAGCCTGGGTGTCCCCGAGCCCTCCTGCTTGCCCAGTTTGAAGCACTTCCTTGGGAAGCTTCAGCATTTAGTGGTACGCACGTCTGTACCTATGCACACACCCTCCAGCAGTACTTCATTTGGAAATGTCTCTGTATTCCTATCTGTTGTTTAATTGTTGTTGCTTTCCCAGCATTTTTTTTGGAGCATGAGTGAGATTGGCAGTGTTTACTCTTAGAAAAGAGATGACCTAAGATGAAGGATGATTAAAGTGTTCTCAATAATGACTGATTTGGAGAATAGTTACGTGGAGCTTCTCTTTCGCCTCATGATTCAAAAAATTAGCAGATAGTGAAACTGAAAGACGAAAAACTAAAAATATATTATAAAAATGCTTATTTTCAGTGTAAGAAATCAATCTGTGGGAAGTCACCGTCACAAGATGCCCATAGATTGAGATTCCCTTTCTGTCAAGAGGACTGAACAAGAAAGACTAAAAATATTATACGTAATGTTTTTAGAATGTGCACAGAGATAAAATTTCATGATTAGGTCCAAGCCTGTCTCAGATCATGAGGAAAAAGGTGACTTTCTTGTTTGGTAAATAATATTCCATCTCACAGTTTCCTGTGACTTCACCTGATCTACTCCCATTTGTCTGATGGAGCTGAAAGGCCCTGGCTCTTAAATACCCCGGTAGTTGTTTTGTGTCAAGTAAGGTTGTCCCTTTATGGAAAATGCCACTCTCTATGTGCTTCTGATGGGGCCTCCTCCCCTGTCTGCCGTATTCACACTTCTCGGTAACAGTTGCTCTCATTTTGGTCTGCTGCTCAAAGCCGTGCACTAAAATTACCGCTTGAATTTTCCCCGTCGAATGCAGATGGAACAGAAGGCTGAGGGTAATAGATGTGCGAGGAAGTCTCTCGTTCCTTCCTCTTGTCATTTTTTCCTACTCTTCTTTTAAAGAGGAGGAGGTGAAAATACAAATAAGGTCCAAATGCAGTATGTTAGCCTGTGAAAGCTCCAGGGATGATTATGGGCATCGCAGCGGTAGGGTAACCACAGCAACTAGGTGGGGTGGTTTGGGGTTTTTTTTGCCGCCTTTACGCCGAGCATCAAAAACCCGCCGCTTTCTTGTCAAATGGAGTGAATTCATAAATATCTGCCTGGAATGTACTTCCCAGAATTGTTCGTCATAGTTAGACACTGACTGATTTTAATGGTGTTCCATTAGGGGGGGGAAAAAAAAAAAGTATAAAAAGATTTTATTGAGAAAATAAAAGGAAGGGCATACACGCCTCAGAAATGAATGTGTGAGAGGTGATTGCAGAACTCCTGTTGTCTCCATACAGGTGTAGGGAGCTCTCTGATCTTCAAAGAATTTCAAAGAAAAAAGGCATTAATTAATCCTCAAAGTAGCTCTCATGCAGGAGCCTTGTCAAGAAGTAAACTGCTTCATCAAGTGACCGTGGGTCAGAAGTCGCTGTGCTTAGGTAGGGTTTTTTTCCCCCACATTAAAGGAATAACATCTGGAACCACGTAATTAGAAGCCAGGGCATCTTTTGGCCGCTACCAGTTTCTCTGAGGGTTGTGGGTGGAAAACTTGTTGGGTTTGTGGCCAAAGAGTGGGATTGAAATGCAATTAATGAACGTTCGTGTGGAGGCGTCAGCTCAGCACCTCTAAAGATCAAGAGTTGATCTGGTAGAAGCCCCAGCTGAAAACAGTGTGTCTCATTGCAAGGGGAGCGGGTTTTCCTGAGAGGTGGTACCTGGGTGGGTGCTGCCCTGGGTGTCAGGCAAGGTCAGCGTGTCCCTGCTCTGCTCCGAGCGGCTCTGGTCTGGCCGCTCCCCCGCAGCTCAGTTACAGTTGTTTGGGTGTTGGGGTGTCTGAAAAAGATGCTCGGAAGTGCCTGTTGCCTTGGCAACCACAGCCTAACAGAGGATTGGTCAACTGATAAATATTTTTAGGATTAAGCACAATTTCGAGCCCGTTGCCAAATTGCCCGGGGAATCGGATATTTGAGAAGATCTGAGACCTGTTCCGAGCCTTGGCACAGACTATCTAGACTTGTCTAAATCTAAATTTGCTTTATTTGGTTTGTACTCCTTCCTGGTTCCTGGGGCTATCAAATCCAAGCGCCTTCTAATGAGTAACAACAAAAAAACTCCACCTATTCTTACGAACTCCACACATTCTTCCGCTTATAGAAGTAGTCCCCGAATGATCACGGGAGGATCACAAAGGGCTGCTTCTGACAAAGCTGAATTAAAGAAATGGATGTTTTTTAATTTCCCTGGCTATGAGAGGAGAGTAATCATGCTCATTTCTTTTTGTGCATATGGAAATTCACTGTTAGGTGCAGCTGGCGTGGTGGATACTGAGAGCTGCTCCAAAACCTTTGCTTTTGGTGCAGATTGGAGGTAACGCTCTGAATTTCCTGCAGAAAAGAGGCAAAGGTGATCAGAGTTGTGCTCTTTTTTTTCTCTCCTGTCCTCCTTAAATATTTAGTTAATGTCTCTAAAAGAGACTAAAATTTGAAATGCCTGTAATTCCTGGGTTTAGGGAGTCCTTTGACTTTAGTTCTCGTCTAAATATTTAAATTTTAAATCCTGCGTGAGCGGCACAAAGGGGAGGCCTGATCTTCTTTGGTGATTTACATCTGCCTTAGTTCTCATGGTGTTTCAGTCATCTTTGCCCTTTGTGCTTTCTTCCTTGGGAATTTATTACTATTATTTTTATTAGTATTATTATTTGTTGATTTCTTTGTGTAGCTCTGGTCAGCTGAAGTACAGGGGTTCTCGGGTACAGCGCAGAACTGCACTCAAGGCTTGGTCCCAAAGGAACGGGTCATCCTGCTTTTCAAGGCACTTGTGCAATAAAGGATTTAAAAAACCTGAATAAAGTAGAAGGTGAAGGGATAGGCAGCCGAAAGCAGGAAGACCTGTCATTTTATGTTCCTGTTAACAGGTACATCCTTTTTTGTCTCCCGGAGCACTTTGGCACAGGGAGAGCTCATGTTCTTTTTCCTAAGAGCACGGCGCTGCTCACGGTGTTGTCGCGTTTCATCTGGCGGGTCAAGCTGCTTTTACACCTCCCTCAAAATGCAGCAGAGCTAAGAGAACAGAATCACCTCATTTTGTTGCGTGAGTCAACAAGCAGATTTGGTTAAGTTGGCTGAAGAGATTCCTGCGGCGTAAAGTGAAAGAAGACAGAGCTTAAATGGTCTCTTAATCAAATCCCTTTTCATTTGGTGGTTCAACTTCCATTGGATGTGTTTTAGTTTCTTCAACTAGCCTAAAAGTTGATCAGAAGTTGATCAAAGTGTCCTGTGTTGGCCAAGTGGAAATGTAGCTGAACAGCAGCACTGAAAGGTCGGATTCATTAAGGGCTGGAATTCAGCAAAGAGCTCTTAAATGGTTCCAAGTTAATCGAGTCATCGTCGGAACAAACGAAGGCACAGCTCTGGTTTGTGGTACCAAGCTGTTATCTGGGGAAGGTTCAGTGGGAACAGGGGACTTGTGAAAATAAGATTCCTTTATTTGTTTTGTTATCTTCTTGCAGATCATGATCTGGGGGATTTCTTAAGGACATGTTTACAGCTTTTTTGTTGAGCACTTGCGAAGAAAGCAAACTGCGCTTGATGTGCCAGGTGCCAAGCACTTGGAATTTAGACTTTGAGCCTGCAAGTTTAATCGACTTCCATAACCAAAATTTAGAATAGTCGAAAATCATTAAGTTACTGTTTTGATTTAATATTTTATTTTTACATGGAAAACTACGTCTAGCTGGGGAGAAATCTTTACTGAGTCTTGTTTCACTTCTCCCAATTAGTCTCTAACTTGCTGCCCCTAAATTGTCTCATGAGATGTTGGTTTTTTTTCTTCCCTCTGGCTCTTTTACACCGTGGAATTGATGTAAGAGTTGGAGGGGGGGTACTTCAGTTCCCTAGACCCAGCTTGTAGAGCAGCTTTTATCAGCAGATGGCTAAAAGGAGATACTGGAGGTTGGGAGCTGACCAAAGGTGGCCGAGATGCCATCACCATCGGCCTGCGTTGGCCTTTCTTCTGCGGTGACGAGGCGAAGCAGGACTCACCGGCTTGTGTACTCCAGGAGAGCTTTATTCTCTCTGCCGAGGCCAAGGCAAACCCCAGCATCGAAGTGGTGTCTTTTCCGTTTTCTTATTAGGCTCATAAATATGTAAATTAGATGACACCTTTGGGCATAAGCAGCGTTTATAAGGAAGCCTTAATTGGAGAGGTATGCACATTTTCAGGGTACTAAGACAAGATCTTCACAAGTTTATATGACTTTGGAGTACAAGTCCTTTTTATTGATATCATCCAGAATTTTTAGCACTTTCTAATTCGGTTTTATCTGCAGTTTACTGGCAGATAAGGCAGCCAAGAGTTAATAATTAAGCAAGACTCGGGTGTACCCATTAACTGACACACACTGAGGCCTTCCTGCCTGTGTTTGCCTGGATGGCCCACTCGGGATCTTGCTTCCAGAGGAAAGGTCAGCTCCTGCAGATTCTCCTTCCATCCCATAAACAGCATTTTTAAAGCTACTTTGTTCCCTTTCCATCTCAAAGAGGCTTGGATAACGAAATACAAGCACATAAAAACATACAGGGACAAGCAGGGAAGAAAAAAGCAAGTCCAAGGAGATGGTGTGAGAAAAATCTGCCGTGGGAGAGACGGTGCCTTGGAAGAGACGGCACCTTGCAGCCTGGTGTGGGAGCCCTGGTCCTCCCTGCCAGGGAAAAATCACACATTTTGAAGGTTATTAAATGCTGCAGCCTCACAGGGCCTGAGCACAAAGTCGTTTAGCCCAGGTTCTTATGTCATGGGGATGCCTTCAGAATAAGCATGGGGATTATCAGGCCTTCACGTCTCTGGCAGTACCAGTGCTGTGGCCTCCTCCTGATGCTGTTGGCCAGCAATGTAAAACTGAACACAGGAGAATGTCCCGGGAGGCGTTCAGCAGAGTGTGGGCAGCAGGGCCAGGGAGGTTCTCCTGCCCCTCTGCTCTGCCCCAGGGAGGCCATCTCGGGAGTGTTGGGACCAGCGCTGGGCTCCCCAGTTCAAGGAGCTACCGGAGAGAGTCCAGGGGAGGCTGGGAAGCTGCTGAGGGGCCTGGAGCATCTGTGTGGGCAGGAAAGGCTGAGAGCCCTGGGGCTGTTCAGCTGGAGAAGAGCAGCCCCAGAGGGGAGCTGAGCAAGGCTGAGCAAGAGCTCAAGGGCCCCCGGGGGGTGAGAGGCCGGGGGCCAGACTCTGCTCAGGGGTGCCCAGCGCCAGGACGAGGGGCACCGGGCACCGACTGGAACCCAGGAGGTTCCCTGGGAGCGGGAGGAGCAACTTGTTTGGTGGGAGGGGGTCGGAGCCTGGCCCAGGCTGCCCAGAGAGCTTGGGGGGTCTCCTTCTCCAGAGAGATTCCCAAGGTGCCTGGACCCTGCGCTGCTGGGCCCCCTGCTCGGGGTGACCCTGCTGGAGCAGGGGGGTGGATCAGGTGATTCCCAGAGGTCCCTTCCAACCCCCACCACACTGGGATTCTGGGATTCTGTGAATATGGGACGGCCAGAGGCAGAATGAAAAGGTGCAGGTATTTGTCATTTCTGACCCACTGGAATATTGCAGAAAAGAGAATTCATGTTACAAGAGCAAGGAGTGAAGTTCTGCTCCTATTGAATGTTTTCTTTCTTTGCTTTGGATCAATAATAACAAATGCAAAAAAAAAAAAAGAATACTACACAGCAAAAATTCCATTTTTCAATTTTCCATAATTACAATAGATTTTAATTTTAACTGGTGCTTCAGGGAGTAGAGTTTGACATTTTACTGATATGAGTTAAATCCTGGGATGGGGAGAGACAGGAAGCAAAGCAGGAGTTTGTTTAAAGCTGTAGCAGATTAACATCACTGGTCTACCTGCTGAGACTGATTCCTTGTCAATTTTAGAACCTGAAAACTGTATTTTATATTGAGGCTTTTCCTTCTGTAAATATTGTTAGAGGGCACTGAGATATGTTCCAAATAAGAACTCTTTTACATTACTAAAGCCCACCAGTAATTTGTAAAGATGGGATAGTTCCCTGTAGGTGGATTTAGCTGAATGGAGCCACTGCTGTTGACGCTGTGAACCTGACCTGGAGGTATCACGAGGTGCTGGCTGGTGCTCTGCTCGTTCCTCTCTTCGCTCTGGGCTTTTCCATTGGTTCTATCTGCTGATATTTCACCCAGCCAAGCCAGTCTGAAGCCCTGCTGGTACTGGCACGTCATGGGGATGTCACACAGCGTTGATATTCTGAGGTCAGAAGCGGTTGCCTTGTTCCCAGTTCAACTGAAGGTGTTGGTTTTGACCTCTAGAGCCTGGAATGGCCTGAAATTCCCCTCAGAAATCACCTCTTTCCTCACAGTTGCAATCAGCAGAGGAACTCAAGCTTGAACCCTCTTCAGTGAAAGGGTTCTCAAACATGGGAATAGTCTGCCCGGGGCAGGGATGGAGTCCCCATCCCGGGAGGGATTTAAACGGTGTGCGGACCCGGTGCTGAGGGACATGGTTTAGTGGTGAGCTTATGGTGTTGGGTCGAGGGTTGGGCTGGATAATCTTGAAGGTCTCTTCCAACCAGAGATATTCTGTGATATTTTATCACCTATATTCTAGGTGTTCCTGCTCTGGCAGCGGGATTGGACTCGATGACCTTCCGAGGTCCCTTCCAACCCCTAACATTCTGTGATTCTGTGATCCTTGTAGCTGCTCTGGCTGACCCTTCTTGAGCAGGAGGGTTGGTTTGGGTGACCTCAAGGTGACCCTGCCAACCCATATGAATTTGGTACTCTAGGACGTCATCCCTCTTCTAGATGATACGTTCTTTTGAGAGTCTGTTGAAATAAATGTTGCTCACTTTTGGATACGTGTCGTACACGTGCGTTTGTGTTTGGCTACCGATCCGTTTACGTCTTTCTGCCTTTGTATTTACTGAGATGATGGTGAGACCCTGGCACAGGTTGCCCAGAGGTGGTGGAAGCCCCATCCCTGGAAGTGCTTAAGGCCAGGTTGGATGGGGCTCTGGGCAACCTGCTNAATAACAACTCATCTTTGCCGAATATAAATCATCATTTGTCTGTAAAGTCCCAGGCATATGAGGGGGAAACTCTTAGGCTGTTCAAATGATAAACAAGTTACATTTCAGAAGGTAGAGAAGCGTGTTTACCAACTCAGATTCCTTAAGGATCCCATTCTTCATTGCTGACTCGGAGTATTGGTCACACCATCAGTTTTGCACCTGCCTGGATCTCTCCTACTTCACATTCCCCAAACTTCATTGCATATTCTTTTTGGTTTTGTTCTGTCATTCTGTTATCGGGAAAATATCACTAAAAGGATGAGCATTTATAAAATTACAGTGCAAAACACCACAAAAACATCTATCTCAAGTAGAAGGTAGTAGAATAATAACAAAATAACAAACAAAAAAAAAAAGATATTTATCTTTATGGAGTATTTATTGGAACCTGGGCTGGGAATCATTTTGGGGGGGATAACTGTGAAGTTGTTGCTTGTATTATATTAACATTTCAGGGTTCCACCTCAGATTGAATCACAGAACAGAAAAACAAGCCTGAAGTTGCTTATCAGCAGCAGAAACGAGGGGACTTGAGCACACAGAGAGCGCCCAGGCGAGATTTTTAAAGTCCTTTGAGCGGGGAAGCTGGTAATTGGTCCTTAGAAGAACGTGATGCTCTGCTGCTGGAGCAAGTGGAGCCAGGCTGGTGGTGAGAACAGGCGTGTGCCTCCTTCACATTATTTAGGTATGTCCCAGGTAGCTTTTAATTCTAATCAAGACAAGCTCTTGACTCAGGTTTCTCTTTTAATCCGCATCGAAAACCGAACACGGTTCAAAACTTGCCTCTGAGGGGATTTGTTTGGAGTCCACAAGAACATGGAGCTACAAACCAAAAATTTTTAGCAGTAAGGGCCTAATTCCTGCTTTTTTACCTTCTCCTCTCTTTTGCTCTTGCTTATTGGCTGGGATTTGTCATCCCTTTTAAAGCTCTTTGTGGTGCAGGAATTGACTCCAGGGGCCTGTCCTTGCTTGGTCTGTAAAGGCCACGTTTTAGTCAAAGCCACTTAAATTCAGCTAGCAGGGGACAGTCTGTGTTTTTCCCTTGCTTGATGTGAAGTCCTTTATACAGGGGGGGGGAAAAAGAAAAAAGTGTGAAATTTGTGTTCTGTCAAAAGAATAACGATTAACACCCTGTTTTCACAGCTCTAAAACAGAGCTCAGAGTCTAAGGGCAATGAATAACATGAATAAAATAAATAAATAAGATACTATCTCAACTGCTGGTGGTTTATGGCAGAAGTGACTGCAGCCAATGCATTATCTCACCATGAAGTGCAGAGCCGCTTTTTGGTGAGACTGTAGGATTGAGGCCTCAGATATTTTAATTCATTTAGTTGCTAACTAAAAAACTAAGTCTTGAGCACCCATTTGGTGAATATATGCAGATGGGGATCCCTTTAGGACCTTTGTGGTCTCATTTCTTTTTCATCTTGGGGTTCTGTGTGTGATGTTTTGGCAGCTGGGTCAGCGTTACAGGGAGTTTGGGGCTTGAATTATACCAACCACCTTGGAAAAACAAAGAAAGAAAGCAAAAAATAAATCCCAAACCAAACAGAAAAAATCCCAAAGCAACCCTATTGATGGGTAAGCCAGAGAAAGAAACTCACTGAGCCGGTTGTGGTCAAATCCCTGAATCCTTTCTGCCTCTGAGAACCTTGCAGAGATTCCCTGTGCCTCAGTGCTCTAGGTTTACACTGGGAAGTGGAACGTGGAATGGTCCAAAGATGGGAGAATAGCTGCAGAAAGAGTCTCGGTTGTAAATTCCTTCAGAGAGCACTTCGACTTCTTTTTTCCCCTTGGAGAAATCAGAACAGAAAGGAACCCTCTCTAAATCTGAGATAATGGGCAAGATGCTTTCCAGAAGATGCAGATGGATTGTTTCCTGCCCTGGAAGCACTGTCGGCATTACCAGAGCCTTAGGTGGTTTTTTTTCTACTTACTGGTCTGTTATAATAACAACAGGGGAAAAAAAAAAACCAACAACAAAACAAAACCATCCAACAGGTTTTTGCAAAAATCTGTTAAGTACCATCCTCCAGTTACACGGGCTGAGTTTTCCAGATGTTCTGACTCAGGCAGGATTTGGAAATGGGAAGAGACTGTTAGAGGAGATTTATCAGAGTTAATGAGGAATATCAGACATTATCGCAGAACGCTGGAAATTTGGGGTATTGCTTCTGAATCTTCTTTAGACTGACGATAATGGGGATTTTTTTTAATATTTTTTTTGCAATAAACTGTCTCTTTTGTGTCACCGGATGTTCAGGAGGAGGCATCGCTGTTACATAAGTCATTTATATAATGGTATTTAACGCTGCTAGGATTGCAAAGAAAATTATTTTTTTTCCCATGGAGTCTTTAGGTACTTTTGAAACATTAAGTGTATTAAATGAGCTTTCAGAAATACCTTTTCCTCTTCACCCCCAGAGAAATTTCTCTGAATAACTGAAGAGTAAGTTTCTGTTCCAGCACAGAGCTGGCTCCTGTTTCTCAGGGAGAAAAAGATCTGATGCTCAGACACGTTCCCTGGAAAGATCCGCAAAACTGGTGTCCCCTGGTGCTGATGTACTGGAGGATCAAAGGGATTATCAACACGGATCAAAGCAGAAGGAAGTCTTGACCGTAGTCTAGATTCCGATTCTAAGCCATCCTTAATTAACGATGGAGATAAAACATGGGATGGGAGATCCAGTTAAGCAAGGGGAAGTAATTAAGCCAGAGCCACAGACAAAAAGGTGCAGCCGGAGTTCTGGTTTCGAGGGGATCTTTCTCTTTCTGGAAAATGAGTTACTAAGGAAAATTTGGAATTTCAGTGAGCGTTCAGAATGAAATGTGGTGCTTCAGAGAATGTCTTCCAGACAGAACTCCAAGGCATCTATCTAGTGGGTCGGCTCTAAAATACAAATAAACTTACTAAGAGAAGCTTGGGGGTGCTGAGGGGGGGTCTGTATATTGGGACCACTAGTGCTGTGCTCTCCCCTTGTTCTTCCCGTCACAGCAGCCTGGCTTCAAATTCCTGTAAAAGTTTAAGTCTGGACTAATTCTTATCCCTGACCAGATCTGCTCTCGTCTTACGAGCTCCTGTCATTCTCTGTGTTGTCTTTGAGCTGGTAAGAATCTCTTCAGCCCAAATCCTGAGCTCAAAATGTACGTGTTTTGCAAGTAGTCAGGCTGTTGCAGTACAAGCGTGAAAACAGATCTGCTGAACAGTGAATTCACACACCATTGATAAAAGAAAACATTTTCTTGTCCGTCTTTCAGCCCTCTTTCCACACACATCCATCTTTCCTTGTCACTACTTTCCAGCAGCAAGGCTGGTTTTCTGTAGGTAAAAGGTACTGTGTTTATGATTTTTATGCATGCCTTAAACAATAGGGCCTTTTCAAAGGTGATAAATGGTTAGCTTCAGAATTCCTGGAGTGCTGGGCATCCAGCTTGACAGACTCACCAGGAGGTGCCTGCAAAATGCAGCTGTTAAGAAAGTCCTGATGTGGAATGACATCAGACTTGCTCGTTTGGAAGTCTCTCAGGGAGGTGGGTATTTATTTAGGTGCTGGCTGGTTATCGCTCATTTTGCCGTCGTGACTTGAAAGCCCGATGCGAGAGCTAGAGGAGAACGTGAGAAAATTACTCTTCCCAAGTAAATGAGGATGGGAAGGAGGTTTGGTTTTGCTGCGTGAAGAACGAGGGACTGATGGTGGAGAAAAGGGCAAAGTCCTTTTCCTCAGGTGGAAGTTAGTCTGTGCCGAGTGAAACCATTGCAGGCATTAAATGAGGATGATGCCATCTGTGGATCTGTAGCAAAGTCACCCGGCTGAGAAGCTCCCAAAGGGAGTCAGGATTATTCCCCTCCTTGCCTCGGACAAATGTTTTGCACCACTGCCTTGGTGGCTGTGGGAGGAGTGTCAGCGAAACAGCCCTTCATGGAACAGGGACCTTTGAGGGGAAGGCAGTCGGTGAGGAGCAGACTTTGAGTGGCTCTAGAGAAGAGAGCTCGGGAGGATCTTTGTTTCTCTCTTATCTCCAGCACCAGCCTAGTCCTGGCCCTGCACAACCTGATCCTGTCGTTTGCTTTTTCCCTTCTGCTTGGGCTAGAAGTCAGGATGACACGTAGGAGGTCTCCAGGGACTGAAGTTGTAGGACAGACTGGAGAAGGATAGTTCTACATCTGGATCCTGATGGCTTTTTTATATGTATAATTTTATAAATTTTTTTTTCCAGAACAGGAAAGTTCTGAGAGAAATAATTAAGCTTGATCTAAGCCCTTAGATACCTAAAGGATTGATATTACAAGATACTGGGTCAGGGAACCTCGTTCCTGTCTCTTTGCACTATGTTTCCGTTGGAATCACCCCATCCTTTGGGGTTTTGGTGGGTTACCTGCAGAGATCAGGAAAAAAATACCTTCTCTTTCCCCTTCCTCCCTCCCCCCTTCCCCACCGTGATGTGTGACAGCTGCCACTTTCTGTAGCCCTGCTCCTGCAACATATGCAATGTCTTGTGAAAGAGAAGTGATCCCAACTGTTGGCTTTAATTTGTTCTGTTTCATAACGGCGCTCATGTTCCCCATTTCAATAAAACCCGTCTGCTGGCAGCACGGAAAAGGGACGGGAGGAGGGAAGAGGGGAGAGAGAGAAAGAGAGAGAGAGAGAAAGCAAAGTGGCTCCATAGAGTTAGAATTAGCATAATCAGGCAGAGCGTAATAAAATGCTTTGCAGTGACAGCTCTTTTGCATAATGCCATCTCATGGGGTGCTACTGAGGATATACTGGGGGGGGAGAGGGGGAGAGAACCCTCAAAAATAGGGGACTTTCGTTTTGTAACTAAGTCCCTTGGGATTCTCTTCTGAACCCTGTTTTCAGGACTGTGACGTGGCAGGGACATTGCCATCGGATGAAACTTGATGTGAAGGGTCTCGATTAAAGAAAAAAGCTGGTTTGAGGGAAAGTGGCCTTCACAATCATTAAAGTGATGAAGACTTGCATCATGTATTAACAGGAAGCCAACAGGGCGAGGGGTTTTTGAGAAAGAAGGAAGCACTTTTTCAGCTGGATCAGTTCCTCGGTCTGGTCAGCTGAGGGTTGGCACCACAGAGTGTTGGCACCTGGCAGGGACCGTGGCTGGAGGTGACGATGGTGAGTGTGGCTCAAACTTGAAGGCCTGGCTGCTGCCGCCTTTGTATCGACGAGCTGCAGTCTGGACCTGCCTGGATACAGAGCTGTGGCATCTCAGTCTGAAAGACTCAGGGTTTCTAGGTAGAAGATGGGGTGCAACTCAGTAATGCTGGGTTTTTTTGGAAAACAGCCAAACAAGAGGCAGTGTTGATGCTCTCTGCTTCCCAGGCTGCATTTTCAGCAAGCCTTGCTCATCCAGAACTGTTGTCTCTGCTTCCCTCCTGCACAAGTTCCTGAGAATCTCTTTGAATGTTTGTAACGAATCTGAGGTGGGGTCAGATGTTTTGATCGAAGACCCCTAAGTTGAGCGCTGCTGTGTGGTTAGAGCTCAGCTCTCTCGTTCCTACCAGGTGGCCCACAGCCAGAACATGTTCATCTGTTTATTCACCCTACTGTACATGATGAACAGTGCCACGGTTTGTGACGCTTGAATCCAGTCTCTTCCACGCACGTTACCATAATTAGGTCAGATACAAAGCCCAGGCAGAACACAGCAGTTTTACAAATTAATCATGGCTGAAAAGAGTCTTTCTTGTGACAAACACGGTGTGCTGCGTTTTTTAGTATCGCAGATTTTAATGGAGATGATCTCGGGTCCTCCCTTGCTCTTCCCAGGGCACGATGCGGAAGCGGAGCGGCCACTGCTGTCTGGGTGGAATGGGGCAGCTCTTCCCGTGCCGCTCGGCTCCCGGTGGCTCTGGCTCTATCCTGACAAATCCAGCTGTAGGAAAGGAGGGCTTGGATGCAATGTGGGGACATATGTCGTGTGTTTACAGAGGTTTTTGGCTGATAATGACTTAGAACTACGTCAACCACATCCAGATATCATGGATAGAATGGAGTTGAGTGTAGCTGAAACTAATGGCACTGGGCTCAGCTAAGACAAGTTTAGGTTGTACGTTCGGGAAATATTTTGGATTACATTTTAAAAAAGCCCAGTTGTTTTTCACTAAATATCAGTGGAAGTTAGAAATACTGAGGGTTTTTTTTACCCAAAATAATTTGTCTATGTCATGTTCCTTTTTCAAAGTTTATTTATTCATTGTGCAAATCTAGCACCTAATTATAATTTTACTGGTAACAACCCTTGGATCTCACGGAGAGCACGATCTCCTAGGGAAGCTCATTGCACATTGTCAACAAGTGCGTTTAAATCAGCACTTTCCTCCCAGATTAGAGATGTGGCTTCACAAAAGCACAGTCCTTCACCGTTACAGAATTTATCCATTAATTTACCACGGGGAATATTTCCACTTGCGTCTTTTACAAACTCCGGTGTGATCTCTACAGAACACCATGCTGCAGATGAATGTTTTAGGTTGCAAATCGTACAGCACTGTGAAGTGAAAGGAAGGGGAATTGCAGAAACAGGCCCCAAACCATCTCTAATCTGGAGCCTTGGATTGCGGAGCAGCAGCAGCCCCCCCAGCCTGAGATGCAGAGCTTGTGCGTTTGCTGAAATTGTCGCTATTTGGTTTTGTGTTTGGGGCGTTTGGAGAACTCTCCCTTCATATTCTCCGAATTTTCCTCAGATCTGTAAATGTTAGACCCAGATCAGAGTATGTTATGAGATGGTTGGTTTGTTTTTTTTGGAAGCAGCCTTGACTTTGGTGTAGGCCTGACTTGTAAAGAGTAGATGAAACGTGGGCACCGATTCACTGTAATTTCATTGCATGTTTTGAACGTGCGGATTCCAGGCTAGGCAAGGAAAAAAAAAAAAATTTTCTTTCAAAGTGTTATGACCACCATGACTTTTGAATTAAATTGGGTAAAACCTCAGAAATGAGATGAGTTTTGGTCCATAGCAGCTCTAAACTGCGTTTATATTCTTCTCAGAATGAATTTCAAAGCTCTGTTACAAACACGCGGGTTCCACAGATGCTAGAGTTGAAAGCTTAGATTTATCAACCTCAAACTAATTAAATCTAAATTAATGTGGTTTACTTTTTGTATGGTAAAAGAGAATTTAAATACAAGATAGGGTTGATGTCAGTGGAACAGGATGGTTTAGATCATGTCAGGCCTCTTCCAGACGCGAAACAGATCGTTTTTGTTAGGATCTCTTTGTTTCCTTCACTGGTGAATTGGATCAGATTAATAAATTCCAAGGTTTAGCCATAAATTGTCTCCATGGCCAGTATCAGAGCAGGGAGAACACTGGCACTGCACTGGGCAGTGGGAAAAAAAAAAAGCATGAAACCCCCAAAAATACAGTTACAGCAAAACTCTGCAGCTTGAGCTGGAGTTGAGTCAGTTCTGGGCTCAGCTGCGGAGAAAAAAATGAAGAAAAATCTCTGGTCTTCCTTTCTATTTGCAATCGTGTAGTGCGTGTATGAAAATACGGTTTATAGAGACATAAATTTTCAAATGCTTTGAGGTAGGTGATGTCTGATTTGTATTTATGGAACTACAGCAAGACATTCTTGTCCAAACTGGAATACTGCTTGTTTGGGCCTTCCCTGAATCGGAAAAAAATATAAAATCGTATCAAATCAGACAGCAAAAAGGATTCTTTCACAAGCTGCGGTTGCGTTAGTGTTTTTCCATGGTAGCTGTTCCAGGGGGAGTTTAAGAGGAAATAAATTGGTTTTGCTTGAAAGGAAGCTTTTTTTTTCTTGGAAATCAGGTTTCGTCCGTCCTCAGATGTTCCTGATGAGCCTGTGATTTCCCTTTTGATCACGGGGGTGCTTAGTTCCGAAAAATAAGTGGAAAATTATCGAATTGGCCCCGTTCCCTGATCCAGTTCCCCGTGCAGCTGCACAGTCGTCTCTGCCAGCACAAGGAGAGGGGCAGCGCAGAGGTGGGACAAGTGTCCGGCAAGTCAGGGAGGAGGAGGAGGAGCAGCTCCTGGCAGCACTACTGAGGGCCAGGCCCTGGCGGTTGTGCTCTGTCGCCCGCTCTGCCACCGCATTCCCCAGTCACCCCCACCGTTGGTTTTTTGCCTTGGTTTTGTTTTTCAAGATCTGTGTATTCCTGATGTCCTGACTGGCTGTGAAATGTCAGCCTCCAGATGCAGGATTCCATGCCTGACTCCGAAGACGGCTCTTGGCCGTCGTCTTGAATCAAGTTCCCGCCAGGCGTCGAGAGGTGAAACTCCAAAGTCTGGCATTTAGCAGATGTCAACCACAGCAGGCTGAAAAACCTTAGAGTGAGGTTTCTTGTAGGATTTCTGCTCTCACCTACTCTTGACCCTAAACAGAAACATCTTCTCAGCCTTTCGTTTGATATTTTCAGCTTTTTAACTTCAAATTCCAGCTGGAGCGACGGAGCCTTTGGCAAACAATTTGTAAAGAAACCCCATTTAAACGTTTCCGAGTTGAAAGGGAGGAGAGGGAACCAAAAGTGACTTCATTTAAAGTTTGCCTCTTAAAGTGGAGGGAGATTGATGGTATTTCTTGTGACAGAACCTTTGTTCCAGAGCTCACCCACGGTGGTATCCAGAGGCCTTTCTCGGGCGAAACACCCAGTGAGGTTATTGGGGGTGATCATCTTTGTAGGACAGGATGAGCTGGACCAATTTGCAATTAGCAGTTCCATGCAAAATTACAGGACTAATATTGTTACATGAGTTGTTTTTTAAGGTGCGTGTGTGTATAGGTTATGCAAAGAAAAGCCTTTTGGGGAGGAGAAATAGAAGTTGTTAGGCTGCATGTGCAGGGACTTGCACTTAGGACGGGATTTCTTGCGTTAAGGGAGCTCTGTAGAACAGGAACTTGAAATCCACAGAATCCTAGAATGGTTTAGATTAGAAGGGACCTCCGAAGGTCATCTAGTCCAGCCCCCCTGCAGGGAGCAGGGACATCCTCAGCTAGAGCAGGTTGCTCAGAGCCTTGTGGAGCCTCACCTGGAATATCTCCAGGGATGGGGCCTCAACCCCCTTCCTGGGCAACCTGTTCCAGTGTTTCACCGCCCTCCTGGGAAAGAACTTGTTCCTGACATCCAAGGGTTGTTCTGCTGCTTTTGGTGTGGCCCAGTGAAAAGTCTGAGCCCTCGAGGGACTGATGCAGTAGCGCTGAGTGTTCGGAGGCAGCTCAAGAGGTGGAGGATGTAATTCCTCGTGAGTGATCGTAGCATCGGAGCGCATACAGGGGTTGGTTTGTTGGGGTTTTTTCCCTTAATAAATAAACTATCTCTGTCTTTTTGCTGAGTTCACTTCTGGGATGCGCTGGGACCAAAGCTTAGGCAGGTTTAAAAGAGGTAGACTCTCTGTTGTGCCTGGGGTCAAATAATCTGATTACAGAACTCCATTCTTTCTACTCCATTGATCCGGTTTATTTCCAGTTCTCTCTGTGCCGAATGGGTTGAATCCATTAGTCACTTCAGGGAAGGCTGTAAACGATCTGTTCTCATCTGCGTGGAACCACCGGCTTGGTTATTGTACACAAAAACCAGAAGGCGAGGAATAGAAAATCTCTGCAGGTAAAGATCAGCCATTGCTTCTGCAAAAAAAAAAAATGGGAAGCTATTTGAAGTGACTTGAGTTCAGAGGTGTATTTGAAATTACCTAATTTGATCGTTTACAGTTCAGCACCCAAATTCTTTCCTGTTCCACAATAAATAAAATATGAGGGTTTGCTGTCCCTTCATCTGTCACTGAGGCTTACTGCGCGGGGAAGGATCCGGCTTTTGGCCTGTCTAATATTTAACAAATACCCTGTGTTAGTTCTGAGAAATCATTTATAAAATAACCTAGAAGGGGCTATAAAATCCAGATAGGCTACATAAGGGTTTTTTGCACCATCTAATTTACTTTAAAAATTATAAGGTGCTGGATCTGACAACGAAATGTACGTCAGCTCTTGATCTGACATGTAATTTGGGGTGCTCGGAATTAAGGGCAGGTCTCTGCTCATCAAGGAGGGCAGTTGAAGTCTTGTGTAGTTCTCCAATTTCACTTAAAAGCCCAAAGAATAATGGAACCTTTTGAGAAGCTGACAAGCAGCATTTAAAACAAAAGCTTTTTCAGTGTATTTTTTTTCATGTTATGTAACATAAAGTCATTCTTTGGAACTCACGACTGTGAGAGAGCTTTGAAATCAGGCGAGCAACAAGGTGTAAAAAGAACGTCTTTGCAGAAGACGTGTACGTGATTCATGAGGATATTCAGGATTCAAATTATTCTTGAAAGAAACGATGATTTTTTGGTAGGGGTGCCAAGTTTAACGTTCAAGGACATAAACTAAATCGCAAGGGCTGAAGTCTGGAAGGTCATGATGTATGAGAAAAGAATAACAGGCAGTAAATTTTAACCCATAGCAGCCTGCTTCACCATCAGGCCGCACGTCTTCTGTGCCAGATCCGCTTTGGCAGCTGCGGTTTGGAGAACAGCGACCTTGGCCTCAGCTTCGGAGAAACTTCCGTTTGTCTTTGGATGGACAAACTCACCTGACATACATGACACAGCAAAAACCTACTAAAATAACAACAGTAACGACCATTCCCATCGACTGCCCCTTGGGAGGTATTTTAACATCACCTCTGGCCTGATACCTTTTACCCAAGGGTTTGAAAATAATTGTAGTTCTAATTTTCAACAACATTAAGCGACCTAGGACAGAGTGTCCGAAGAGGAGCTCTCGAGAGCCTCGTGCCCCACAGCACAGCGTTTTTTTTCCTCCTCTCCCTTTCTGCAGTAGTCGAGGTTCCGAGCGAGGCGGAAGATCTGCCCATGTCCTCCTTGCTGGGACTGCACTTCTTCCTGACCTTGTGGCAGCCTCTCGGAGCAGAATTTCTCCGAGAACTTTTGGAGCAGGTAGAAATTGGTTTGCTGGATTAACTCTTCAGCTCCCTGCTCCTCTGTGAGCTGGGTAAGTCCTTTTGTTGTTGGTTTTTTTTTTCCACAGTATAAACAGAAGTAAACACTGAGGTGCAATGACTGTAAATTTAATTCTAAACTGCTCCCAGATGAAGACAAAAAGTATAAAAGAACGCTCATGGAAATGCATGAGCTCTGAACAGCAAAGTCACCCCAATGAGCCATTCAAGTAATTATCTTAACCAGGACATAGTTTTTGCTTAGTTCTCATCCTGCCCATAAAATCTCATGGCTTCTTTCTCCTGATCTGGTAATTGTGAGCCAAAGGGAACCAATCTCCTCGTGATCTTTGCACGGTGCTGACTTTGCTCCTGAAAGAGAAAAGCCTGAAACGCTTCCCATCCCCTTTGAAGCCACAATAGCGTTCAACTCTCTAGAACAAACTGTGCCAAAGGGTAGGTGGGCAAGCCAGATACCAGAAAGAAAAGCATTTGGCTGGGACCAAGCACAATCTTCCTCTTCTCTGCCAGCAAATCAAAGAGCTTTTGACAATAATTGTGCGGTATTGTGTGTGGAAAAAAAAAATAAGTACGTTTTTGCAGTTTTGGTTGTTTATGACAATGCTGTTGTAAAGAAAAGGCTTAATTTGGATAGCACAGTAGATAAAAAAAATGCTAGAAGTGTACTCGTCTTTATTTTGGGTTGCAGAACAAGGCTGAGTCGTAACGTGACTTCAGTTGTGTTAGAGGAGTATCCAGCTGAGAGTGTCTGAATAGGATTCAGGGAGTAGAAAACAGATCCTCTGACACAGAACTTGAAACCAACAGGAGCAAGACAAAGTCCATCATTATGAGCAAGACAAAGTCCATCATTATGCCCATTTTATAGGTTAAGAAGTGAGGAAGATGTAGAGTCACGCTGATTGATGTGTGGCAGGGCCCAGAACCATCCTTTCCCTTTCCTCCTACGCTCAAGCGCAGGATCTCCTACAGAACCAGCTTCCTGGCGACATCAAGCCCAAAAGGCCCCTTTGCTGGAAGTTCTTTTTTCCATCACAGTCCAGCAAATAATGCAGCTGAAGATTTATTCAAAGTAAGGGTGACAACTGAAGTAATTTGCCTCCCTCAGACATTTTGACGTCTCGTCTGGCTACTTGAATGTTAGATTGGTCCATCTGGAAATCACAAGTGGCCCGAGAGTCCTGTCTTCCAGGGTTGTGTTCTGAGCATTAAGTGGTGCTTCATTCGGCCAAGAAGTTTGGCCTAAGAACTAGTTGAGCGTTGTCTCCCTCACACCAGCGATGAATCCACTAAGCTCCAGCCTCGCCCACAGTCGTTTCCTTTTGTTTGGTGGCTCCACAAAACCTTTTTCTCTCGGGTCAGTGTGGAAGATGCTGTGACCCCTGCTCTTCTCTGTGCCGTTAAACCGGACACAGTTTCCAAGCCATGTTAAGAGAACCCCGTGCTCCACCACACCATCCAGTCTTGGATTCAGGTACTGCACAGGATGGACTTCCAGATCCTGGTATTCCTGTTACCCGATTTATTGCTGGTTTGCAAACATAACAGCAGGCGCTCAGTAAAATTTTAATCAAAATATATCTGAGAGAAAAATCACAGGGTTGGCTTTTGACTCACTGTTCAAGACAGACCAAGGGGTTTTGAACAGAGGCCAGGATTTAAACTGGGTTTTGGCATTCACCTTTTATTTAATGTGAGCGGACAGGAGGCTTAGAGTGCCACAAAATGAGCAGCCAAGATCGGTGCCTCGGCACTGGCTTATTTGGTGGTGGTGGTTGGGTGTTTCGGGGCTGATGCTGTTTGTGTGCTTTGAGTTCTCCGCCAGGAGGCTCGACTGACGGTCCTGGAAACAGGAGCCAGTCCTGCCCTTCAGACCAAGCAGCTTCCAGCCTTGAGAGCAGAGCTTTTCCCTGCTGTTTTTCCCTGCTGTCAGCCGTGTTGCTGAGAGTGCCAGGTAGTACCAGTCCCTCTCCCGTTTCCCTGCCCAAGCTGACTTCAGATCAGATGCTGGGAAGGCCAAAATTCCCTACTGTGCTCAATCTCTCCCCGATTCACAAGCGGTGACCTGCAGAGGAGCGACTCTCTTCACTACCAGAGCCAGCCCTTTCCCATTGTATTGTCCAGCCCTCTCTGTTTGTGCTTCTGCAGCACAGCCCCACAACACACCAACACCTTCCTCGGTTTCCCTCACTTCTTTATTTCACTTCACTCCCCTCTGCAGAAAGAGCCGCAGTCTGCTCGGGGTTGTTCCATGTAACGTGCGGCTCTTCGGGAAGCCCCGTGTCCGTTGGGTCTGTGATTGAGCCCTGCAGGGTAAGTGGTGCGTGGCAACCTTGCAGCAGATTTTTTTTATTTTATTGGTTTTTTTTGAGTTCTGCTGCAAACCAGTGAAAATACTGGCGTTACAATTCCACTGAATCCTAAGGGCTGCCAAAACTGTGTCGCATGAAGCCTCGCTCCGTACCTTATGTTCATATTCGTTTGCACTGAGACTAATTGGCTACGAAGACCTGATCCTTCCAAAGCACTGAGGACTCTTCTCTGGATTTTAAAATTACTTCTGTATAAAGTTCATTAGTAGTAAAGCGACTGTGTTCTGAGGGCCAGTCCCACCGTGCTGTACGTTAATCCCTCTGGGCAAATGAGTAACTATCGTGGTGATTCGTACTCGTCGTAAATCTGGTCATAAAAATGTAGTGATTAAAATACCTAAACCAAAAAGTTCTTGAGACACGATGGAATAGGCAGCACTGGCTGATCAGCTGCGATGCTGGTTGCATAAAATCCACTAATAGAAACAACAGCCAAACGTACGACGGAGCTGAGCAGTAAACTGCTCACTTGTTATAGAACCATTAGTCATTTCGTCACACCTCCAACCTTTCTTTTTTGTTCTTTTAATTTCTTCTGCATAGACTTATTTTTAGAGGATCTTGCTGCACTTGGATTCATGCACAGCAACGCGGCCCAAAATACCAGCCTTTGAATTAATTCTTTTTTTTTTTTTTTATCCTGCTACATCAAAACAACTAAAATTATACTGCGTGGCGTATCCCAAGCATTGCTGCTACCTACCCTCTGCTTTTTATGTATGAAAAATATATGCAGTCGATGTGCAGTGGCTTGACTGGGCTAATTCTAGTTAATGGTGTTGAAAAATACTTGGGAGCTCTCATTTATAGTGCGCTTTCAAGTTGGAGAATAATTCCTCCGGATGAGCCGCTGAAGACGTGAGGAGGATCTGAAGTGATGGAGTTCTCTGCCAAGAACCTTAGGTCTACGACTGGCAGGGATCTCTTCAGGCAGGTGAGCTCTGCAGGGAACCCTGGGCAGATCCTGGTGTACCAATATCTGGGGGGTTTGGAGACCTCTGAGTATCCTTTGTTTAGGCAGCTCTTTGGAAACTACCTGGAGTTCCTTCGAGTTGAAATCGTTCATGAGGTGTGATGCCAGATCAGTTCAGTCATGCAAATTGTGGTTAAGTTCCAACCTATGAAACCTGAAAGGCCACAAGCAATAGGACGAGATTAGCAGCATGTGGTTTTCAGCAGCTGAAATATTAATTGATAGCTCTTAATATTAATTTAGATTCCGGTAGCATTGGGTTTCCAACTGATACACCTTCAGTCTCTTGAGCACTCCGCTGATACAAAGGGACAGTCTTATTTTTTCTGAATTAATTGGTATACTGAAAACATTTTCTGCTTCCAACCAGGTAGAAGCAAAACAAAGTGTTTAACCTCCAACATTTCTGAAAGGAGATCTTTAGAAGAGACGCTTTTTGTCCTGGGAGCGTTTTTCTTAGATCTTGGTCATGGTTTAACCCCCACCCAGCCGCTCGCTCGCTCCCCCACAGTGGGATGGGGGAGAGAATGGGAAGAGAAACAGTGAGAAAACTCGTGGCTTGAGGTAAAGACAGTTTCATAGGTAGTCAAAAGCCAGACACGCAAGGAAAGTAAACCAAGCAATTCGTTCACTGGCAGGCGGGTGCTCGTTTTTCCCTGGGTGGTGTGAGAAGTGTTTTCTACGTGTCTCTCTATATTAAGATGCCTGTGGTGGTTTTTGTGGCCTTCCAGGATCTGAAGGGGGGCCTGCAAGAAATCTGGGGAGGGACTTTTTAGGATGTCAGGTAGTGACGGGACAAGGGGGAATGGATCCAAACTAGAGGAGGAGAGATTTAGATTGGACATTAGGAAGAAGTTCTTCCCCACGAGGGTGACGAGAGCCTGGCACAGGTTGCCCAGAGAGGTGGTGGAAGCCCCATCCCTGGAAGTGTTGAAGCCCAGGCTGGATGGGGCTCTGGGCAACCTGCTCTAGTGGGAGGTGTCCCTGCCCGTGGCAGGGGGATTGGAACTGGATGCTCTTCAAGGTCCCTTCCAGCCCTGACAATTCTATGATTCTTATGGGGTTGTTGTGGTGTTACGTGCTGTCTGTCACTGGATGTCTTTAAGTGGATTCATATCCTTTGTTTATCTATCTAGGAAGAGAAGACTCAGGGGGGACCTTCTCACTCTCTACAACTAACTGAAGAGAGGTTGTAGACAGGTGGGGGTCGGGCTCTTCTCCAGGCAACTCATAACAGGACGAGAGGGCCAGGCCTGAAGCTGTGCCAGGGGGTGTTCAGGTTGGATATTGGGAAGCCCTACCTCACGGAAAGGGGGATTAAACACTGGGATGGACTGCCCAGGGAAGTGGTGGAGTCGCCATCCCTGGAGGGGTTTAAGGAAAGCTTGGCCGTGGCACTTAGTGCCACGGTCTAGTTGATGTTGTGGTGTTGGGTCCTAGGCTGGGCTTGGTGATCTCAAAGGGCTAGTCCAGCCTCAGTAATTCTGGGATTCTGTAATTCTGTGATTCTTCCTTTTCCAGCTACATAATAATTAGAACAGGTACTGTAAAGTGCAGTCAGTTAACTGCTGGGAAAACCAGAGATAGCCAAGCTGGGAGATGCTCTGGAGGAGCTGGTTGTGGATGCTTGTGATCTCCCGCTGAGGTGTCTCGGTGTCAGATTCGATGCGAGCGTGGAATGCTGTGCAGGACTTTGGTCCCAGTTTGTCCTATTCAAAGTAGGTCACTGTCACAAATCGGGGCTCTGTCTCCCGGTGCGGGGGAGAGGCAGCTTTCCGACACCTCATTCATACTTTCCCAGGCTGTGGTCTCTTGAGTTTCGTCATGGATGGACTTTTCTGTCCTCCCAGGTCACAGACATGTCCTGCGTGCTCATTCTTGCAGGAAAGGAGTCTGAATCGGTCTTGGATGCAGCCGAGTTCTGCAGAATCTTGACAAAGACAATTAGGGTTTTTTTCCCCCTCCCCTTATAAATCTGTGGGCTAAAAAGTCAAACCGTACCCAGCAGAGTTTTCCTACGGCTTGTACCTCAGTAATTTGAGGGAGAACACACCCCAGCTTGTAAGTCAGATGAACACTATGCCTCGAAAAAGGGCACCTGTGAATACCTGTCCTCTGTGCCGATGAGGAATGTGGAGATGTAGGTAGAGCCATCTATCCGTGCTCTTTCCTTGGCACAACCGAGGCGTGAACTAGACAGTTCCTGGGCTCCATTTCTACTCCTTTTTGCCAGACTCAGACTAGAGAGCGATTTACCTCTAGGTATAAACTAACAAAGAAAAATCACACAAAGTTGTCAGTGCGAGGAAGTGCTGCGGAATTTCTCGGTTGTTTCTCCCATCACGCATCCTGCACACGGTACCTGTTGTTCCCCTCTCCACTCTTCCCTCCCAGAGGCAGAGGGTGGTTCTCCGAGGAAGTCAGATACGCTTTTATTGGCAGTTACGACTGACGCAGCGTTTCCTGGAATGGGTGGGAAAAGCAATCAGCAGCGACTCGAGGACGGGCGCCGCGCTTCGGCTCGTCTGACGTCGCATCGTCAGGAAGTCCTTCTGACTGTAGGACTGGAATTCAAGAATCCCGGTTCTTCCCGCCTGTCTCTGCCGCTGACCTTGAGCGAGATGACATTTCTTCAGATCTCTTGTTTCCCCACTTGTAAAGTGGGGATAATAATCATGATTTTCACCGCGAAGTGCCCGAAGCTCTGCTAACGCAGCCTCTGTCTGACAGTGATGCGTTGTCCTCATGAACAGAAATTCCCACCCATCTCATCAAGGGCAGCGTGGGGGCGACTCGGCAGCAGGAAGAGCACAAGTTGAACTTTAAGGAGGGAGACGTTTCGTCGCCTCCCGTGTCAGGCGGCGGCAGATGCGGGTGGTCAATTAGCTGAGATGTGGCAGGGATGGGGGAAATCAGACAGATCCGAGGACAGGGGAAGGTATAATTGTGGTGCAGAGTTAAAAGAGCAGGCAATTAGAAGTGGCTTCTCAAACTAAAGCGCAGCGTGCGATGTGAAATCCTGTTCGTGCTCTAAAAGAATATCATATGCCACTGGGCTCTAGCATGTGTTCCTGCCTTCCCCCCCGCTCCTCCTTTTCCCAAACCCTGCTGCTTGGTAACGGCAGTATTTTTGGGACTGATTCTTTTGCTAATTGCTAACCAGAAATAGCACCTAAGTTTGGCAGAGCTTTCAAGAGAAGAAGAATGGGGGGGGGGGGGGGGGGTGGTGGTGGTGGTGGAATTCAGATATGCATAAAACTTGCATAAAAACCTGGTTTATTCGTCTCTCTGAAAATTCATCGTTCAGAGGTACGCGGAATGAACGTGATTATGACAAGTGGGAGAAGGTCTAAAAAAGCCGGACTGTTCTTAAGAGGTGAAAGTTCCAGCTGTTCTCTTTTCAGCCCTAAAACCAAAATGTAGCTGGAGCCAGAGCCTCTGCCTGAGCCGGTGGCCCCGCTGTGGCCCGTGGGTCTCAGACCCGTGTTGCCCGCAAGCTGGCCAGGCTCCTTCGCCCTCCTGCTGCGGAGCACGAGGCTGTTGTGGAAACGAGGGAGCAAAAGAGGATGGAAGTCTGTCTTGGAATTTCTCCCCATCTCAAAAAATGCTGCGCGGCGGGTCCTGGGAGAAACGCCTGAAGACTGCTCGGCCCGCACCAGCGCTCTCCTTGTATCCGGCAGCTCCCGCTCGGAGAAAGGAGATGTGTGGTTTGTGTAGTTTCTGGATCTGCCAGGATGCTGCAGGTCCGTCGGTTTTTACGGGGATTTGGGATGCCCCTGGCCTCGCAGTCTTGGCTTGCAGCACGTCGTGTTTGGGGATGAAATCATGAACGCTGGAGAGCAGAGGCCCCTTTAGAAATGGTTGGCCCGCATCTGTTTCTTTCTGTTTGTGTGCGAAAAACAAAAGCAATAACTATTTAGGGACCGAATTATAGATGTTTTACTGGGACTGGTGAGCCACTTACTCATGTGAGGAGCCTCATTGACTTCAGCAGTTAAATGAGCTGCATCGTTAAGCTTTTAATGCTTATTTCCCTCTCCGATGATCCAAATCGGCAGCATCCTTCCAGGGCACGGGGAGGCAGGGCAGCCCGGCTGCAGAGTTACCCGGAGTCTTGAAGCCGGACCCAGCGGCGCCCGTTGTTCGAAAACGGAGAGAAACGTCTGCGCTTAAATCTCCAGGCTGTGAGGCTTTTATCGGAGCCCATCGCTCAGTAAGGAATGCTATAATTATTTTGCACTGTAGGGTGATATAATATAGATCCATTTGAATTTTTTTTTCTGAGTCACATATTTTTTATGGCAACTACAGAAAAAGCAAGCGGGTAATGTACGTAAAGGGGAAGCTGGAAATGAAGCGGTGTCGAGCTGTAGCAGCTGAAGATGTCCATTTAAAGTAAAAGGAAGAGCAGGGAAGAAAAAGAATAGAGTTATTTTTGTGGAACATTATGTCCAAGATTAAATGAAAAGTACTTTATTGTCCAGGGTTTCCTAATCAATGTCACATCAGGCAACATAACTGGTTTTTGCAGACTTTTCTCATGTAAATTTTTTTTTTTTTCCCCTTAAAGCGTTTTGTTTTCTTTCCTGGATGGATTATTGCAAAGAAACTGGGATTATACTGAGTATGTCTCTTAGTTTTAGTTACCTTTTGGCAGCTATTACAGCGCTGCTAATCCACCTCAGCAGATGCTGTATTATTTCAGGCTGCTTTCAGTGTGAAATGCTCTCATTCATCTGTTGTTGTCATTACTCGTTGGACACTTGAAACCTCCAAGCAGAGAATGAGAACTCCTGGAAGTGTGTCCTGGGCACAAATGAAGAGAGTCCTTTTTTGTCAGGATTTGGAATTGCAGCCAGTCAGGAAATACTTTTTTTTTAATTATTTTTTTTTTTCTGTATCTCTGAGAAAAATCATGAATCGGTTCGAGGTTACTGCTCAAAGTTAAACATGTGTGTGTCAGGGGATTTGTTGAAGGGTTAAACATTCTTGGAAAGGGGGATTCTGTGTTTAAGGTCCTTGAAAACAGAGGCCCTTAAGTGCTCTGGGAAACATCCACATCTGAAGCCTTAGGGCTGCATGTTAATTCTACAATTGATAATTATAAGATTGTCTTCCCTACACATTCTCCATGCAGAGCTGACTTGTTACTAGTGTGATTTAAAATGTTCTGCTCTAGATTAGCCTTTGCAACTTCTGTGGCTTCTCAGCAGATCAAAGTTCCCTCCAATCATCTGGTTTGTAACGTTCTCATTAGATGCTCATTGTCCAGCAAATGAGTTATTTGCAAATACGTGTAGAACTGGGATGGCAAAATCTTTGAACCCAATTCTTGCTTATAGAAAAGTCCCTTTGTGTTACTGTGCTTTGTAAAAGGACCATCGTGTGGCTAGAGCAATAATTTGAGAGAGTCTCCATTTAAGGAGGGGTTGGAACTAGGTTGTATTGTTGCCCATCTCCTAAGAATTTGGATTATATTGTTGCCCGTCTTCTAATCATTTGGCTTGTATTGTTGTCCATCTTTAATAATTTGGGTTATATTGTTACCCATCTTCTAATAATTTGTATAAGCGTGACTATTTTTTCTTTAAATACTGAATCTAATTGAAAACCTTGTTCTATTCATATACAGTAAATCGATTTCTCCCAAAAGGCAGCTGCCTTTCGAAGAGGGGTTGGGATTCTGATCATCTTGATTCCGTAGAGTTGCACATCAGACGTGCTTGTAGAGCTTGCTGTGGGTCCCTCCAGAAGAGAAAAGGGCTTTTTGTTGGGTCAGTGGAGGGCCTTCAAGTGCCTGAGACTTACCTTAAAAATGGATTTGGAAACCTGGTCGCTCGGTGGTATTGAACATGTCAAAAGATTCAGTTGCCTGATGGGATTTCTAAAATTACCTGAATATCCCAAACTCTATAACGTGTGCGAGCACAAAGGTAGGGGTGATACGTTGCTTATACCAACTGAAGGATAAACAGAGCCCCTTGTGTTGGGATCTCCTTCCTCGAAGCGGTGAGGTGTCCTTATAGTATGTTTAGTTAAAATTCCAGAGCATTCAGCGTTATTGTCTTCCGGATGGCAGGGGGTAGATGTTGTAGGTCATGCTCAGCCGCTGCCGAGGTCTGTGCGTGAGGGATGCAATTGTTTATGGTAAATTTGCCCCTTTTAATGAGGACACCCTCTTAATGAGAGAGTGTTTTGGAGAAGGGCTCATTAGTCATTTACTATTCTTGTCACGGCTCCGAGCGAAGCCGGGATGGCTGGCTTGGCAGAAATGCACCCTGTTGTGCCCCGGTGTTGGAACGGCCTTGGGATACGCGGTGACGCAGGGCAGAGAGGTGCTCTGGCTGGGAAGAGGAAACAAAACCTCATTTCGTGTTGCTGTGGGGGTTTCTGCACAGCAAATGGCTAGAAGAGCGGAATACAGGGAGTCGCACAGACATTCCTTCATCTTCCTTTTCACCCAGGGATTGTGGTTTTAGGAGAGATTGTCCTGCGCTGGATTTTGGTCTGGATTGGATGAGCTCATTGGGATCTCTGGGTGTTTACCCCACTTACTGACTTCAGAGCAAGTGGGAAACTACTTGTAGGAGCCGTGTGCACGCTGGTTGTAATCTCGTGGGCGTGGAGGACGATAGTAGTGAACACACGGCCACGGGGTTTGGAGGGCAAACCGGTACGCCGAGAGTCTCCCCACGGAATTATTGTGCCTCCCTGTTTTGCAGTTGTGTTGTGAGGATGAGTAGAGGGAAGAGCGAGATGTATTCGGTTACCGTGGTGATGGAGGCTGGATAAGTAAATTAGAGAGGTCCATTGGAGATGGAAAACACGGAAAAAACTGTCTGATTCTGATCAAACGCAGCAACTCCCGGCTGACTGTTTGGAAAGGCATTGGTTTATTAGTCCTTTTTTATTATTATTAGGGTGGCTCTCAAAAGGAGCGTCTGATCCTAAGCCCACTGTGGTAGAAGCTGTACAGAGATCAGAGAAGTGGGCCTGGAAAGCCCATAATGGACATGCTCTGTGTGTCCTTGACTCCAGTTGTTCTGTCTGGTTCCCGTACCCATCCCCAGGTTGCTCTGGTGGGACAGGTGTGACAGATCTCACCACAGTTCCCACTAAAGGAAAGAAATTGCTGTGGATCTTTCCTATCTAGACAGTAGCTCACTGGGATGGTCTGTAACTTCACCGGGGCTTTCTGGGTTTTGAAGATGACGTCTTCAATCATTTGCTTTGGGAGCTGTCAGGGCACGAGAAGCACGCCAGAAAAACTTGCCCATTGCTTTGCTAAATTTTATTAAAAACAAACCCCAATACTCTTGAGATTTTTGTCCGTTGACATAATGTGGTGTTAGAAATCAGCCGACTCCCACCAAAAAGTAAAATGCCACAGAAGAATTTCGGAAAGGCTGAGCATTTGGCGTGCAGCGTTCCTCACTTTCATCACAGCTTTAGACTTCTCATAACCTGCTGTTAATTTGGTTCTTTTAAAGCACAGATTCCAGTTTTGTTGTTACTTTAGAAGATACCTTGATACCTCATGATGAAAATACTTTTTCATCTCGAAAGTGTTTTGATGAAAGAACCGATGAGTTCGCGTTTTGCTAAGAGCAATAACTCTGATCACCGATGTTGCACCAGAACGGGAACCTCCACAGCCAGGAAATAGGTTTCTATTAAGATATCTGCGTTGTCTCGATGCGGGAAATGAGAATCCTCAACTGGCAAAGAGCTGATTTGAGATGCAAAATTAGAAGCTATTTTCTGGTTCACAGTTTGTGATCGTATCACTCCAGCTGACGTTGTCCCCCGTGGGACAGCTTAAAGATTACCATGAGGATGGGTGGTTGTTTTCTCCAGCTCTGACATAAAGGTGTTTCTGTGGAGATCCGTGTTCCTCTCGAGGTCCTTTTGCTGCGTCTCATAGAGGTAGGAATTCTCCCAGAAGAGAGAAAAATGGCACCAATTTAGAGTTGAAAATTAGCTTGTCTTGCAGGAAGGCACTGACAATGCTGGCTGCAAACCACCGAATCAGCAGCCTGAGAGCAGAGTAGGTGAAGTATTCACTGCAAATCTGTTTTCTTAACAAATGAATGACCTCTGAATGTTTAATTAATAGGTTATGTGTTGTTTCTGTTGCTTCGAGATGTTGTCTCTTCGAATCGGTTGGAGAAAGCAAACATTTGTGAACTGAGAGTACTGAGAGAGCAGCTAAAAGGCGGGCTTCGCTTGCAGGCTTTTAGCAGTGGAAATACAAATGATCTGTTCCCGATGTGTCCTGCAGTACCTCGGAGGGTATTTATTGCTGTCAACTCTACAAGCCTATAGTAAACGCTACTCTGTGTAGCAAGAGGCTTAGGTGTATTAGTAAGGAAACAAACTTCCAATGGGAGGAGCAACAAAAGGAGGGAGAGGTGAATTTTTGACGTGGCAAAGATGAGCGGTGCTCAAGGGAGCAGAGCTTTGATATCTCGGGCTGGTGACCTGCGGGCTGGGCACGCTTGCCACAGAAAGGATATTTTACAAAACCCGGCGCTCAAGTGGCCTGAAGGGAACTTTTACTGCAGCGACAGAAAAATCGAGCACGTGTACGTGGCCTTGTGTAAACTGCTTTCCCTTTCTGTCTCTCTCTTCCTAATACTGTTGCAGTCGTGAGGTTGTGGGTGACACAAGCTTCCCAAAAAGTCTGGTTTAGCAGGTGGCCTGTGCTGGTGGGCACGGGGAGCAGGGGGGTCCTCCAGCTCCATCCCCCATCGCCAGAAATGAGCACACAACAGAATGATTCACAGAACCATCTGCTCCTTCCCTCGGAGCCTGAACCGTAGGTATCGGTCTTCATGAAGCAGTTGATTGTTTTGATAAGATTACAGGTTTGATAAATGCAAGAACATCAGTAATGTCAACATCATGGAACATGGTTAGGAGCTACGGTTGCAGTAGGGCCAGAAAGGAGCAGCTCTTTAGGGCAAATACTCCTGTACAAGCAGAGCAGAAGTTGTCTCGACCTCACTCTGCCAAGGCACTGAACGGACTTTTTAAGTATCTCCATGAAATGCAACACCTGGAGCTGCCCTTGCTTGGGAAATCGCTGTCCTTTGCCAAACAATTTATCACAACGGTGCCTGCTGGAAATAAGGCGGGTCATGCAGAAAAATAATTGAGCTTCCAGTGGTTTCACCAAATGCTGTAGGGGTGGCAGAGATCGTACGGTAATTGCCCCAGTAATCTCCCTCCTCTGTGTCAGGGCGTTGAGGGAAATCTTAAATTTACTCTTCATTGCCATCAAATATTGAACTCTGTCTGGCGTTCCCCAGCCATCTGGTGTGCTGCCAATCTAGCCAATACTCATAGAATCATCAGGGTTGGAAGGGGCCTTGAAGATCATCCAGTTCCAACCCCCCTGCCATGGGCAGGGACACCTCCCACTAGAGCAGGTTACTCAGCCCCATCCAGCCTGACCTTAAAAACATCCCGGGATGGGGCTTCCACCACCTCTCTGGGCAACCTGTGCCAGGGTCTCACACCCTCATGGGGAAGAACTTCCTGATGTCCAATCTCAACCTCCTCTCCTCTAATTTGGATCCATTCCCCCTTGTCCTGTCACTACCCAACAGCCTAAGACGTCCCTCCCCAGCTTTCTTGTAGCCCCCTTCAGATCCTGGAAGGCCCCCAGAAGGTCTCCTGGGAGCCTTCTCTTCTCCAGACCGAACAACCCCAACTCCCTCAGCCTGTTGTGCCTCCCCATCATAAAATTCTGGGATTATTATTCAAACCTCTATGACAAGGCCCAAACGAGTAGTTTCAAGCAGGTGCAGTGTGAAAAGAACACCAGGGCCAAGCCTTGGAGAGAGAAACTGCACAAAGGTATTTTACCCAGCAATGATTTAATCTTCCTTGAGTGCTGGTTGACTCGATGGACATCCCCAAAAAATACGCTACATCCACCTTCTCATCCGTCATTTTCATATATTTCAAATATGTTTTCAGGGTGATTTTGTCTTTTTTGTGTGTGTGTGTGCTTTTCCACTTCGCAAATTAGAACTGGAAGGATGATGGGAGGCCTGAAATTCTCAGAAAGTGCCAAACAGATTGGTATTTTATTTTTAAGCTGTAGTAGAGAGATGATATTAGCATAAAAAATGAAATGCTGAAGTTTGCAGAGAGGAAGAAAGTTGTGGGGTCTGGGGGGGTTGTGTGTGTGCGAAGATTCTTTGTGAGGTATTAGTGTCATATCATCAGGTTTCTCCAAGGCGACAGGAATGTAATAATACTCATAGGACCTTTCTTCTGAGGAGTTCAAAGTGCTTTTCACACAGAAAGTTTTGCAAAGTCTTACAAAATAGAAAGATTTCCTTTGGGAATCTCGGGCTGGTAGGTATCGGCGAAGGGAAGTCTTCCTCTTCAAAATGGCGGGTTAGGTCGTGCGAAATTTTAGGCAAATTCTGAAGGCCAGGAGAAGTCACTGGGCAATGGAGCACTTCCCTGCAGTGGGATTTGCGTGGAATATGCTGTAGGGAATTCTGTTGGCGGTGGTCCTGCTGAGAAACGGGTGAAATGAACGTGTGAGGTCTGTGGAGCGTAGCAGTGACAAACGGAATAACCGCCGCTCACTGCGCCAACCTGACGTTGGATCATGTTATGGGACTTCAGGAGAGACTTCCACAGTCAACAGCGAATCAAACCTCCTTCTGGGAAGGAGCGGCAGGTAAACTCTGGGGGATACTTGCCGGCGAGACTGCGGAAAGTCCGCTTTGATCAGGGTTTGGGTTGCACACTTGAGCTGGAAGAGACATCCTCACCAAAACTGCTAGAGAAACACTCAGCTCAAAAGAAGAAACTTTAACAAAAGTAGTAAAAATATTAATTTGGGGGGCAAAATTAACTCTGTGTCTTCAGTGAGGCTGATGACGCTCGGCATAAACAATTATTTAATCGAGGATGTTGTAGCGATGGGAGTCCAGCCGGCTGGCGGGACTGCGCCGTAACGCGTAACGGAAAATAAGGATTTTCTGAAGCCGTGCCTCTGATTAGCGGTACAGACGTGGCTGGAACGTGTGAGGTGTCAGCAGATAGCGCTCAAAACCTACCAGGGGCTTTGCATTTTATAGGCCTTTGGGAACTTGAAGCGTGTGGCTTCCTCAGGCGACCGGGGTTAACTCCTGGCTGGAATATTGGAGCTCGAGGAGACTGGGAAGTAGCTTTTGTTATTTTTTGACTGATTTTTCTAAAATAGACATTTCTAGATGTTCCCGTTTCTTGCACAGGTGATAGAGCTGCAGCCACCCAGAATGGGGCTGAGATGCAGATACAACGTTCAGAATGGTGGCGTTTGAGCACCTGATAAATGATGGGAAAATAATAACCTTTTTTACAGAGAAAGTAATTGGGTTTACTCTGCGGATACGCGTCTGACAAGTAGGAATTGAGCACAACAGAGGCCTTCACTAGGACTTGTGGAATTTGGTTTCTCTCTTCAGCTGATCGGTGTGATGAGTGAGCCCAGTCAGCTTATTGCAGCAGCTCAATTTCCCCCGTTTTTCAAACAGCCGTAATGTTACAGAGTTCCTTGGTACGGCACCTGGAGAGAGAGACAGACCAATTGAAATGTAAAAATGTCATTATTACGGTTTATTTTCTGACTTAGAAGCTTGTGCTTCAGTCACCTGCCAGCACCGCTTTTCCTGAAAAGGCTTACCGAAAGAACTTAGAATTCTAATTCTAACAAAATTCCCGATGTAAATATCACGAGGTCTTTAGTATTTGCCTCTACTTACTGAAAGAGCAATATAAATAAAAATTAGATTAATAAGTTTTGACATTGAAAAGGGAAGCTTTTCTTCCCTTTCTTGGTATATGTGATATATTTATTATGTTGGAAAAGAGGTAATTTTCCATTGACTGGCTAGCCCAGTGCCTTGCCGGGGGCTGCTGGGAGCCTCGGCCGTGTATAGATCAGCAGGTGATTTTAGGGTATGAAAGAGTTTCTTTTTCTTTCCTTTGTTTCTCAGACATGGGTATTTTTGAAGCTTTGAAATTCTGAAAGCCAGCCAGACTTTAAACTTCTGGGATACACTAGAAAAAAGTGTGGTGGAAGATGTAGGATTTCACCTTCTTGCAACGTCTAAGAATCCATTTCCAAATTGTTTCATCAGAGGCTCTTTAATAATGAAAAATTCAGTGTATTTTTTTCTCGCCTTTTGTAAAGCGTAATAGATCTAGATCATGGATGGTGGGCACAACATTTGTCCATAGTGTGCTTTGTGGGTTGTGGGGCTGGAGCTAGGCTTGAAAATTGGGCCCATTTTGGCTTTTGGATCAGGGCAGAGAAAACAGCAACGACGTGTCCGCTCAGTTCAGGACACTCCGGCTTGAGAGCACCCTCCTTTTTATCCAGCACGGTCTCTAACACTTACCCTGCACATCCAATTCAAGCAGTCATTAATTTTCCATCATGAAACAAGTGGGTATAAAGTGCCACTTTAAATTTCACTGGAACGTACACCCTGGATCAAGAAAGGGTCCGATCTTTTTTTTACGTTCCGTAGAACTCCGAGCTCTGGATCTGAGTCTGCGCAAACAATCCTGCCTCTCGTTCTGGGGAACACTTAACTCCAGCTCAGCTAATGAGGGACAAGGGCATCTCTCCCTGCTGGAAAAAAGAAAAAAAAAAGAACTGAGATTATAGTCTCTGGCACATTTCTGCTTGCACTTCCCTTAGAGCTTCAGCAAACGTGCTCGTCAGTGTCCCTGTGCAGCCTGTGAGAATTTGAGGTAGCATTGGTGGGCGACTTTGATCATCTTCAAACAGTAATTTTATTATTTTTTTTTTTTTCTACGCTTCAATAGATATGAGAAGTCGCCACAGAAGTTTGTTTTTTTTTAAGAAACAAACTGTAGAATCAGGAAAGTCTGGACTCGTAGAGTAACAGTTTTGCAACTCAAGAGTGCAGCTTTGTCAAGCTCATCATCGCTGTTGCGTTATAATAATAACACCTGGAATATTTCCTTTATCTAATTTTTATACTCTTTTCCAAGGTAATACATGAATGAAGTTGAGTAAATCAGGATTTCTTCAACCTTTTAGGTCCACGGGCCAGCCTGTGGTTCTGGGTTCGTTTGTACCCCATCGCCAGTAGGACCAGTTTAATCTGGATCAGGTGAGGGTGGAGGATCACATTCCTTTCCAACTAGAGAAAAAGATGACGAAGTTGCTCCAGCCTTGCCCGTTGTCGTACGCTGCTGGCTGCAGAAGGACGGGCGCTACCCAAACCGCCCCGAATTTGGAGCGGAATAAGTAGGAAAGCCGAACAGGATGTGATCCAGCATCAAGCCTGGGAGACTCGCGTGGTTTCAAACATCAGGGTTTTTTTTTATAATCGAATTATACTCACAGGACTGAGTTTCTACCAAATCGTTGCTCTGCATCATGTGGCCACCGTGGGTTTCATCTGCTTCTCGAAGCCCTGAAGCAAGATTTGCTGTAGCAGTGAACTGTGGCCTCAATGTCAGCCCGTTTGGCTTCTCTGCCAAACCGCAGCTTATCTCCTGCAGGTCCCGTAAGACTATTTATGCTGCCTGAGGGAAAACAGACACGATTTTAGCCATCTGGAAGGGAGGAAGAGGAGGAGAAGATCTATAGGGAGTTTTAGAATGGTAAAAAGAATCCAGAAAAATAATTCTTGAGACCAGAACTTCAGCATCGCAGCCACAATCAGCTGCTTAGAAACTGCCTCTCGTTTGAGCTTTACCCACTTTTGGCTTCTTTCCTTTTTTGTTAACCCTGCACCCAGAGAAGTTGTAGGCACAGGGTTCCAAAATGGAGTTTTAATTTGATTATTACGTTTTTTTGCGGCGGGAACATCTAGTCATTCCAAAGAGACTTTGGAAACCTGCTGTATTTTGTTCTGGTCAAACAAATAGATTCTCTCTTGGGGCTTAAAAAATACAGGCACTGTGGAAATCTAGTGGAGAGTGTAAAAAAAAAAGAAGTGGGAGGTTTGTTCCCAACTCTGCTTCTGATCTGTCCTGTGTGCTTGGAAAAAAACCTTCACCGGTGTGTTGATCTGAATCTTTTTAGATTACAGACTCTCTGCAGACAAAAAATTCTCCCTTACTGAGATTTTGCCCAGTAGCTCTCACGATACGTGGGCTTTTGCTCCTTAAATGTTAGTATTATTTATAAATAATAAATGGAAATTATATTTTCTGCAGTTTGCATTTGTTTCAACGAATGTTCCTTTTCTTCCTTGTATTACGAGAAGAAGTAAATAGTAATATCTGCTTTATATGGCTCCTGTGTGATGAAACATCTGAGAGCTCTCTCCAGCAGTCCTAGGCAGAGCCTTGCTTTCCCAACGCTGTAAATGGATAATGCCATTCCTTATTAATTATTCCCTAAAATGCAGATGTTTTTCAAGATGCCTCTTTGGCTTCTGCTCTTCTGTTCCTTTGCTGATTTTTTTTCTGTTGAAGTTTCAAGTGTTGGATCATTCTGGGGATATGTGACGGCCTCTTGGAACTCACTGGGAAGCACAAAAACGGTTAAAAGTTGTGTTAATGTTGCTTCGAACACCGGCACAAACGTGCTGGAAAAGGAAGGTGCTGATTAAGAAGAAGCATGTGGATGGATCACTCAAGGTTCTTGGATTTGACTTGGTCCCTGGCTCCTTGTGCGACCTTGGATAAATAATCTGGTGTATTCTCAGTAGCTGCATCTTTAAAATAAGTGTAAATAGAAATTAGATGCATGAGGGAGTGACAGTTTAATTGCTGGTCGTAAAATGCCTGGTGGTGTGGCAGAGAAAGGTGCTGAAGTAACTCAAAATACTGGCGTGTGTTCCAGCAGGCAAAGCGAGAGGATGGAAAGAGGAGACTCAGGGGGGACCTTCTCACTCTCTACAACTCCCTGAAGGGAAGGTGTAGCCAGGTGGGGGTCGGGCTCTTCTCCCAGGCAACTGGTGCCAGGAGGAGAGGGCACCAAGGCAGGTTTAGGCTGGATGTTAGGAAACCCTTCCTCACGGAAAGGGGGATTAAACACTGGGATGGACTGCCCAGGGAAGGGGTGGAGTCGCCATCCCTGGAGGGGTTTGAGGAAAGCTTGGCCGTGGCACTTAGTGCCATGGTCTAGTTGGTGTTGTGGTGTTGGGTCCTAGGCTGGGCTTGATGATCTCAGAGGGCTAGTCCAGCCTCAAGGATTCTGTGAAAGTAGTTCTGAAGTGCCCCCCAAGGTGGCTTATGAGAGGCAGTGACTGAGGCCTGCGGTGATTGATCCGTAGGTGACCTCCGCAGTGTGAGGCTCGAGTGTGTGGTTGATGTGTTCTCGTGGCCTAAGCTGAACCCATGAAGCCGTGGAAGTTTTCAGCGCCTGTCGAGACGGTTCACAAAACAACACAAGAAAACTCTGAGTCTGAATAATGATTCATGAGCAGAGTTTTCGAGGCTGAATGGAAGCGCTCAGTTCTGAAGTTCTTGGAAACTGAGGTAAGACATTGGGGTTAGGTCTGATGCGTTGCGGTGTCACTGGTGGTGTGAAGCCATCTGGGCCCTTGGACGGTTGTCTCTGTAGTTTGGAATTCAACCAGGAGTTTATCCTGTGTGCCTGTTTGAAATCTGTAGAGAAACAGCTATGAGAATAATCTTCCAGTCTTGAAAATTTACTCCTCTCCTTTAATGTTGTCAGAAGGCACCTGTGTGTACGTGGAATTTACTACTCAAGTTTTCCCTTGATGATTTACAAGCTATGTACAAGAGGTTTTACCACTGAGAGTAGCTTACGGGTGCCTGGGGACGCATTGAGGAAAATCTGAAGTAAGGAACCAAAATTAAATGGTGTTTTGGCGTCGTGTATGAACCGCTGGAAGATGGACATTGACGTTTCTGAGTTGAGTGCTTGTTCATAACCAGTAGATGGAGCTTTTAGTAATAAGAGTTTCTTGGTGTTCCTCACTTACCAAGATGTCGTGGAGCATATTTTTGAAACATATTAAATATATACAGCTATAAAAAGGAGAATATTATTTGTATGACAGGCATCTTTATTTGTTTACACCGAGCCCATCTTATTTGGAGAAGAAACTCAGGAATTTCCAGGAAGACGTGTCAGTAGAAGTATCCGAAAGCATTTCTTGGCTAAGTTTCTGGGGAGTGTTTCAGCCATGAAGCACCACAGAGATGTTACCAAACACTGCTCTTCATGTAGAAAACTGCTGAAAAACCTGCAATTTCGAAGGCTAGGATCAATGTTGCCCATCCTGCATCATTTTCTCATCGAGAGTCAGGCTTTAAAACAGTATTAACATCGTCTTTAATTTCTCTGTCATCTCCCAGCCCACCTTCCAGCAGCCAATGGCAAGGGATGAGCAACTCTGGGCGGTGGTGGGGAACTTGGATAGGCTGCACAATTTATAGATCCGCAGAGATTTATAGTGCCGTTGGCTCAAATCCTCTCTCCAGGGAACGTTTTCCAGAGCTGGGTAATTACCTGAGTTCTGAAAGCAGTGTGCCATCATCAAACACATCCTGATCTTCTCCTTCCCCTTATTCTTTTTACTGTAACTATGTCTAGTTTGAAAGCCAGTTTCTTTTTATTTTATTTTTTTTTCTGTAAGCCTGGAATAGCTTCTCTGCAGCGTTTGTCTTGGGTTGTGAAGGAATTCCAAATGCCGGTGAAGAGCGTTGCTTACAAGAATTTTCCTGTGAATTTTCAGTGAATTTTGTTGTATATACGTAACGGTCTTTGTGTTATCTCCAGAGTGTCCGAGAAAGAGTATGAAGGTGCTTTTTTTTGTAGTCCTTTTCATCTTTTTATGCTTCTGGAGTGAGCATTTAGACAGATTGGAAAGATCAGGAGATGGTTTTATTGAAGTCCCCGCCCCGGTAGAGAGCTACCTCTGTATATTCGCGGAGAAATCTCACCAACCGAAAACACTCTAAATGGAATCTGGAGTATAAAATTCCATTTTCCTAAAGGACTTAGGTGCTGAGGACCCAGATTGACCGGTTCTTGTGCTTCTAACCAGTGAAATCAATGAGAAATCAGGAGTCTCTACTGAATCTGGCCCAGAGGGGCCAGAGCCTGAGCAGGAGCTCCCTGGAGACGTCGCCGTTAAAAGACGACAGCGTCGGGCTGCGGATGTGCAAGAATTCCCCGAAAAGGGAGCTCTCTGACATCTCTTTAGAGTCTTTCCGAGCCGTCTGCTCACCCTGGATGTACCAGCCTGGCCCTTTGCTCTTTGCTCCCCTCTTTCTTTCCGCTGCAGCCATTAGGCAAACTACTAGAAATAAAGCTCGTCCTTTTTGCCCTCTGTGCCTGGAGCACAGGAGTCATTGAGCATAATGTTCATCCAGTAAATACAAGTGAAAAGGATACTATTCATTTGCAGTTCTATTAGTGGAAGCTTCGGTTAACAATTCAAATCTAGGGAGAAAGATAATTGCAGGAGCTGATTGCCAGCCATCCTCCTATGTTGACTCACAGGGCAAAATGAGCCAGAGTGAGAAAGAGAAGCTAAAATTATGCTACAACTCTCCAAGGAATATTAATGTAATAGTTTTAACATGATCCTGCTCACATTTTATCAAGTAATGTTAATAAAAAGGATGGCTCTGGTAATTTTTGCAGGATTACATTTTCCTTGGAAGAATTGTGCCTCGACACTCACTTTGCAAACTAATGAAACTTTTGCCGTTCGGGCTGTTTTTCTAATTTTCGTTGTTTAGGTGAAGACGATACCTTTGGGCTGAGAAAGCGCAGTCTGGAATTTTTAATCTCGTTTGCTAAAATATTTATGTGCAATACTCCAAAGATACTGCGCGGTGAAGGATCTTTTCTTTCTGGGAACGTGTCGTTACGACATCTCCGGGCTTGCTTGGAGAAGCTCATTAGCTATGCAAAGTAGGTTCATTTTGGGTTAACGCAAAATGTAAAATTTTCATTATAACCCCAGTCAAGAGCCTGGGCCCCAGCGTGCCTGGCATTGCCCTTGCTTTGTAACAAACACGGAGCCGCTTCCCCGGAGAACTAACCGGCTGCTCGCTGGATAGATTGCTGCAAGCAGATGAAACACATGAGGAGGTAACAACAGACCCAGCGGAGCTTGGCTAAAAAGCAGAATTAACAGTTCACTGCCTACACCGCCGATTGTTGAACGGTTTGTAGACGCCGAACTGAAGGGAACTCTTCGCTGGTGGTTACGGTCTGCGTGCCCCGCGCGGCGCTCGCGTTCAGCCTGTGCCGTGAGGGGACCGGAGCGAGGATGAAGGTGCTCTGAACTTCAGCAGAAAAAGGGCTTGATTTAGGGCCTGAGCCTTTTTCTCAGGTAGGTCGCATAGTAACTCCAGAGAGACTACAGGAGTCCTTGTGGTGGTTTGACCTTGGCTGAGAGCTAGATGCCCACCGAGCCGCTCTGTCACTCCCCCCCACCTCCTTCTTCCTCCTGGCTGGACCTGGGGGAGAGAATAAGATGAAACTCGTAGATAAAGACAAAGGCAGTTTAATGAAAAACCCAAGCAAGTGAAAGAAAACAAAGAGTCAGTCACTACTTCCCACCAGCAGGCGATGTCCGGCCCGTGCTGGGAAGCAGGGCTTCAGTACGTGAGACGGTTGCTCTCGGGGACAAGACCATGTCCCCCCTCCTTTCCTAGATTTGTGTAGTTGAACTGACATCATACGGTATGGAATATTGGTTTGGGTCAGCTGTCCAAGTTGTGGTCCCTCCCAAGATCTTGTCCACCTCATCCCGCTGAGGTGGGAGTGTTGAGGGGGGAAAAACCAAAAACCCAACCAAAGAAACCAGCTTTGGAGCCGTCCTCAGCCGTAGGCACAACACAGGTGCGTTATCAGCACCTTTCTAGCTCTCGGTACAAAGCACAGCACTGTGAGGGCTGCTCTGAGGAACGTTAACTCCAGCTCATTCTGACCCAATACGCTCCTAAAGAAATGAGAACCGTCTGTAAGTCTGATGGGAGAAGAAGCAAAGGACAATATTCCAGCTCCGTCCGGCTCGATTGCTGACTCGGTTTGGCTCTGCTCAGCCCGCGCTCTGCAGCCTCTCCGGTTCCTCTGCCCTGGTAGCTTCTGTTCCCTGGGGTTTATTTCTTCAGCTGAAGGACCTGCCTGGAGGTGGGATGTTGTTGGCCAGGCATCTGGCACTCGAGCTAAAGCGGTGCCGCCATCCAGCGAGCAACTCCTAATAAGCTCGTGTTACCTCCAGACCATACCCCCCCTTCCTAAGTCAGGCTGTACTCTCTTCCATTCCCCGTGCCTTGCTAGGTAAGCTCATTTTTAGCTCTCCTCCTTTCCCCCTTTATCTTCAACCCGACTTATGATTTGCTGCTATTTGCTGATGCTTCCCCCCTGCGCAGCCCGTGTGTTTTGTACACAAAACAGAGCTCGAAATTTCTGTTAGGTTTGCTTTTCCCCTCCTGTGCTGGGCAGCTTAATGAGGCCAGTCCAGGATAAAAAATATTAGCCCCTGCTGTACGAAGCAGCGCAGAAAGCTAATGCAATGCACTCAGGTAGGTCTTATGTATTCTGTCAAAAGAAAGCACCTCCCGGGTGTTCGCTCCTGCAAATGAGATATAAAATAGTTTCACATTTCCCCGGGGGATCGGCGCCGCTCACTCCATCAGGCTGCAGTGGACAGAGATCCATTAAAAGTTTGAAAACTAATCATCTGCTCGGTTCTGAGAGCCTCACCTTGCTTGGTGAACTATTGCCGGCTTCCCAGCGCTCCGTCAGCAGCGCTGGTTTGCACTGGTTGGAAGGCTGGGGATATTTTGCAGCTATTAACAACCTAATTCTTCCAGTCTGGCTTCGTTCTTACCCACCACCTCCTGAGCACGTGTCAGATTTCGTTTTGTAACATGTAAAATAGGAGAAAAAGGTCGAGAAATGAGGGGTTGTTGTTTTGTTTTTTTTTCATTTTCAACATATCTCCTCAACAGAAATAAATAGAGATCTAGAGAGAGAGCAGAGCTCACTGGGTTGAATCGTTTTCCTCCTCCGGTGCAGCTGCAGTGGTACCTGCCGAAAAGCTGATGCTGTAGTAACGTCCCATCTTGTAAATTATACACAGCTCATTAGACCCCCCTCAAGGGATCTGAATTCTTTTCACAGGGTACTGAACACCTTCCAGTTCTCATGGGAAATAAATAGAAAGTAGATCTGGTAGGATCTGCGTTACTGGGATTTCCTGTGGCTGCCACAAGGTGCGGTACGGCCCAGGCACGTCCCACTGGAGAAAAATCAGGTGATGACTGAAGAAAGGAGCATAAGATAGGCAGGAAAAGTACAGGATTTTGAAGAGAAAAAGTTTTTTGAGTATACCTTTTTTTGCTTAGCCACATAATCTAGATTTTTTTATTTTTTATTTTTTTTTGTAATACAGAGGCCTAAATTCTCATTTACCAGCGTGACCCTCAGTTTAGACCGATGTTTTCCCATTCTCATTTCTCATTTGCCTGGCTTGGAAAGCTGACAGATACTTTTACACAGCTCCTGTTTTACCAGTCGGAGTAGGCAGGTGCCCTTTGACACCTTTGAGGAGCGAAAAATGTTTTGCATCTGCTTTTTGCTTTCTGGGAGACGTTGTTTTCCTTTCTCATGAACTCAGCTGAGTCTCAGCTTTCAAAGTGATATAATCCGAGGTGCTGGTCAGACAGAATTGGTGCAGAGAAGGCAGGTCTGGGGGGTGTGGGGAAGACAAGTGTGTTCTAAACATGCAGATATTGTATCTACTTGTATGTTGATGTAAGAAGCATATAAGGAAGTCATATAAAATTTTCTTGGACTGCAGTTTTAAAACATCTGCTACCAAATGTTTGCGAAGTCAAGATGCTCCGAGAATCACTGAGGGAAACCGTTCTTTTAATAGCTGGCAGTAGTTCTTACCATAGTATGGAAATATCCTTCAGTGATTTAAACTTAGAATTCATCAATTCTATCGTAATTGAGCTTTTTTTTTTTCCCAGTATGAAGCCTGTATTGAGAGGTCGGGGCAGCTAAACTGAATGGAGACTCGTTTGTTCGAACACACAAAGGCCAAGGAGAGGGAGAGCGCAATATATAGTTGAAGCAATTAACTCTGGGCACTCCATTAATACATTGCAAGGCCAGAAGGGACCACTAGAACATCTAGTCCTGCTTCCTGAATATTCAGGCTGTACACTTCACTTGGGTGAGTGAACCCAATAACTTCTGTTCGATGAACACAGGCTGCCCAGGCAGGCATTCGGCCTCGATTTGAACGCTCCGAAAGACAGAGGTGCCTCCGCTTACCTGGGCGGTTTGTTCCGGTGGTTAACCCCCTTCGCTGAATAAATAACTGAATAAATCCTGACTTCTAGTTTGTGGGAGTCTGGCATTTCACAACCAGCTGCTGTTTCTTTTGGTATCTTTTGAGTCTTGATCTTAAAAATGTCTTTGGTGCTTTGTATTTGCTTTCTCAAAAGGTGTGTATCATAGAATCCTGGACTGGTAGGGGTTGCAAGGGACCTCTGGAGGTCATCGAATCCAACCCCCCTGCCAGAGCAGGATCCCCCAGGGCAGGACACACAGGAACAGAGGCAGAGGGGGCTGGAAAGTCTCTAGAGGGGGAGGCTCCACCACCTCTCTGGGCAGCCTGGGCCAGGCTCCGTCGCCCTCCCAGCAAAGATGTTTCTCCTCCTGTTGAGGTGGAAGCTCCTGGGTTCCAGCTTGTCCCCGTTATTCCTTGTCCTATCCCAGGGCACCCCAGCAAAGAGCCTGGCCCCTTGCCCTTGACCCCCACCCCTCAGATACTTATAGACATTAGTAAGATCATATTTTACAGAAGTGTCTGCTCTCCTGTTACGGAGAGGTGAGTTCAGCCAGCTTAATTTGCTGAAACACGGTGCAGAGGGTCTGCCTGGAGTTGTGTGTGTCTTATTTCGGCCTGTGTTGTGTGGGTCTGCAAAGAGGTGTAAGAGAGGAGGAGCTCAAGTGTCCCTTTCTCCTCAGATAAGGCTGATCGCGGTTTCTTCTCGTGCCGTTTTGCGTTTTCAGAAAGCTCACGTGGGGCTTAGTGAGGAAATAACCTTTCTTGTTCGGTGCTTTGCCTGGCGTTTGGTAAGCAAGGCCCCTCTGCAAGACCTCGCAGGATCTCCAGGCTCTGTCTTACTTACAAAAGCAATTTGTCTCTAATAAGTGTTTTGCCTTTCCGTTTAGTCAGGACCCCACACGAGCCCGAAGAGCGGGGATATTTGCAGCAGTGAGTCAAGAAAGGCATTGATTTCAAATCTGCTCTCATCATCCAAGAATGTTTATTTTTGTAAGAGGATGAGTCAATACAGTCATCTGATGTGCAGGAGGATTAAGAAGGGAAAAAGAAAAGAAAAAAAGAGTAGGCCAAATGTCTGAATGGATAAATGGACTTTCTGCTTGAGCGATAATGATTTTAAACCAGCCCTCACCCAAGTGGCTGGAATTTATCCTCAGCAGCAGCCAGCAAAAGGACTGCTTTTTAAGGAAGCTAAACAATAGTCATTCCAAACTCCAACAGCTTTCTGTCAGCACCATGTGAGTCCGCTTTTGGGCTCCACTCAAAACCGTTCCCCCGAGGCCTGAAGAACTGACAAATCCTCTTAACCTTCCCTTCCTTCTCTCTTTTGTTCCTTCCCCGCTCCCTGGTGGAATTCAGTCGTCCCGCTGAAGCTTAATTTGTTTGGAATGGAGAATTGCGCTGTGGTAAGAGCGATGGTCGCCAATAAATGACTTTGCATGCGCAAAGAGTCCCCAGAGGTTTTAGTTAGGGCGAGGTTATGCTTAAATACCTTCCTGAATGAGGCAGGGAGGTCAAGCAGATGCTGGAAACGGGCACCTTTTTTGATTCTTTGTATTCACTGAGGTCAAAAAACCACTTTGCAGGACAAGCGGTCGTTTTGGACCAGCAAACCCTGAGGGTCCTGTCAAGGTTCAGGAAGATTATCTGTTGTTCTCTACATTAAAAAAGGGCATTGCTTTTACCTGTGATTGCTCTAATCTAGGGGTTTTCAGGAGGAGAGATGATAATAAAGGTTAGATGGAGTCAGCAGAGATGGACAGAGGTGATCTGCTTTCGTTAAGGAGAGACGTGGAAGGAGATGGAGAAGGCTCCACTCGGGGCGTTGAAATGTTGGGAGCTCGGGGTTACAGCTATTAGCTGTTCAGCAAAGGACTTGTTCTTGCCTGATCCCTGATGATTTCTTCTCTCTTCATCTTGTCATGGAAACAGTGAAATCAGCGACATTCAGCAACATTTAATAGTGTTACAGTATTTTTATTTTTGGAAGGTGAGCTGCTTTTAAAACATAATGTTCCCGTGGCCTAAGAATGTCATTTCCATCCAGCGCTTTGCAGAAAACCGAGATAAAACACGGTTTTCAGAGGTGATCTCAGAGGTTTTGGAACCTGGTTTTCAGCTCAAACTGCTTTTGTCCTGACAGCCAGGTGGAATGGGAGCTTGGAACTCTTAGCGATGAGTTGGCACTTCGAGCGCTTTGCGTTTAGGATATTGAATTTGCACCAAAGTTGGACCACCCAGAACCTCAGAGAAGCGATAACTTTACGAAGAATTTTAATTTAGTTCAAGAAATGTGGAAACCTGCCCAAGAGGTTCCCACCTCAAAAAGCGGGTGTCCATCGACTTGTTTTGATGTGCTGAGGACTTTGTAGCTGGGAAGAGAAACCTCAGAGAAGTACCTACCTTTTCTATAAAGACTGAGAATAAAAGGGAAAGGGGAGTTTATGGGTGAAAAGTTTGCAGAAGATACTTTGAAAATAACCAATTCAGCTGTAAGAAAAAAATAAAGAGTAGGGGGAAGAGGGTGGAAACCCCCCCAAAGCAAGAGGCTTTATGCATTCAGAGGTAGGAAAGCGTCTTCGTACTCAAGAGCTTAGGCTAAAAAGAGCTTACTCAAAGTCAACGGACAATTACGAAGTTGGAACAAACGATGATAAAATGCCAGTTCTTGAAATTGGTCCAAGGGAAGACAGAGGAGCCTAATGTGTTCCATAATTGATTTCAGGGCTCAGATGGGGAATACTGTGTATTATAGAAACATCAATTGTTCCGTTTTCTTAATAATTGAGACTGGCTGTTGCTTTGATAATGATGTTCTGGACAGCTGGGAAAATCCCATTCTGGCTAAACACAGGGTAAAGGCGAAGGTAAGTACTTGACATCCGAAGCAGTTAAGAAAGGTTGCACTTTTTGCAGCGGTGTCAGGAGTGGCTAAAAGAAAACACGAGCGCTTGGAGCCCATTAATTGGTCATTTGTATGCGGAGGGTTTCTCAATTACTTTATGACTGCTCGGGACCGCAGGAGACGCAGATTTCCTGTTCCAACTGGCTGTTGCCAATAAAACCTCCCCTCTTTGGATAGATCTCAGGGTATTTGGCTGTTATCCTCGTTTTTCAAAAAGGGAAATCGAGGCTCAGAGGCGCGGATTGATTTGTTGACTGGTTTTAGCCGTGACGGCCCTATCTATGAACGCAGAGTGTCGCTCCCTTGGTCAAATAACTAGGTATTAATAATTTGTGGAGGGTGCTTTAATTTGTCCCTTCAAAGTAGCACAAGAACGACTGTTTGCCCCTGTAAAGTGATAAATTCAGATGACAACTTCCTTAGAATTCATAAGCAGGTGATACCAAGGACACTGTTAATTGAAACGTACTGCTGCCAGCAGGTGAGTATTTCAGATACTCAGCAACAAAAGTAGGCACATTTTAGAGCTGTATTTATTAAAAACACAAGCTGAAGGCCTAGATTTTTATCCTCATCTTCCCTGTAATTCAGAAACAGCTCCATCCACGTCGCGAAGGTGTCCGGCCGACAACACGATGTCATGATAATCGGTACCCCCAAGGTTCAAAAAGATTAGGAGATCAGGGGTCTCATTTCTGGAGGGCCAATTGTGAAATCTCAGGTTTTCACCTAAGCTCCAAATTTGGAATTTGGGATGTGTCAGATGAGGCGTGCGTTGGTTGGTTGGTTTTATTTAAATCCAAAACAAAAAATTGCTTTTATTTAAAACCAAAACAAAAAATTGCTTTTATTGAAAACCAACCACAAAAAATCATTTCATTTAAAACCAAAACAAAATATTGTTTTGTTTAAAACCAAAACAAAAAATTGCTTTTATTTAAGAACAACAAAAAAAAATCGTTTTATTTAAAAACTAAACAACTCTGAGAAACAGAGGGGAAAAAATAATCTTTGGTTTTTAGTAGATAACGGTGCAGAATATGAAACCCATCCATATTGGATAAATACACGGACAGCAGTCTAATTGCCCCGGATTTTCCAATAAATTATTTCCGAAGTTAACAAAACAATCCTCTGTATATTACACTATGAAGCCCAGCTCGATATTGGGTTCCTTGTTGCCATAGCTGCAGCTCAGGAAAATGCATTTTTCTCCAAGATTTATAAACAGAGATTGCAATGTTTTAGCTCCGTGGAGCAACACACAATATCCAGTGTCCCCACGTTGTGTATAAATTCAAACACCGGGGAGTCGTTCTGATCGTGCTGGAACCTCGCTGGACACGTAGCACAAGAGCAGCATCTCACTGCTTGGCCATTCATGTGTCCTCTGCTGTCCACTCAGAAGATCCATTTCACCAAGGTAGATTCAGGGAACGGAGGAAACGGTTTCGTCCTTTGAAACCTATGGGATTATCCTGTTTTCAGAATCACAGAATTGTTGAGGCTGGAACAGACCTCCGAGATCATCAAGCCCAGCCTAGGACCCAACACCACAACACCGAGCTAGGCCATGGCACCAAGTGCCACATCCAAGCTT
>VWZK01008870.1:0-19975 GCA_013396935.1 Baryphthengus martii | reverse complement strand
GAACTGGATCCGGTACTCCAGGTGGGGCCCAACCAGCGCAATGTAGAGGGGGAGGAGAACTGTCCTCAACCTGCTGGCCACGCTCTTCTTAATGCATCCCAGGATGCCATTGGCTTTCCTGGCTGCAAGGGCACATTGTTGGCTCATGGGCATCCTTTTGTCCACCAGGACTTCCAGGTCTTTTTCCCTAGAGCTGCTCTCCAACAGATCAGCCCCCAACCTGTACTGATACATGGGGTTGTTCTTCCCCAGATGCAGGACTTTACACTTGCCCTTACTGAATTTCACTAAATTTCTCCCTGCCTAGCTCTCCCGTCTGTTAAGGTCACACTGGATGGCAGCACAGCCCTCCGGCGTGTCAGCCACTCCTCCCAGTTTTGTATCATCAGCAAACTTGCTGAGGGTCCCCTCCATCCCCTCGTCCAGGTCACTGATGAAAATATTAAACAGCATTGGACCCAGTACTGACCCCTGGGGGACACCACTAGTCACAGGCCTCCAGCTGGAGTCTGCTCCACTGACCACAACTCTCTGGGCGCTGTCCTTCAGCCAGTTCCAAATCCATCTCACCACACATCATCCAATCCTTGCTCCTTAAGTTTGTCTGTGAGGATGCCATGGGAGACAGTATCGAAAGCTTTGCTGAAGTCGAGATAGACCACATCCACTGCCCTCCGCTCATCTAGCCATCTAGCTGTGCCATCATAAAAGGCTATCAAATTGGTCAAGCAGGACTTCCCCCTGTTGAATCCATGTTGATTACTCATGATAAGCCTCCTTTCCTCAACATGCTTTGAGATGACGCCAAGAACAAGCTGTTCCATCAGCTTTCCAGAGATGAAGGTGAGGCTGACTGGCCTATAGTTACCCAGCTCCTCCTTCTTGGCCTTTTTGAAGACTGGAATCACATTGGCCCACCTCCAGTCCTCAGGTACCTCTCTTGTTCTCCAGGACCTCTCAAAGATTATGGAGAGTGGCCTAGCAATGACCTCTGCCATCTTTCTCAGCACTCGCTGGTGCATCCCATCAGGGCCCATGGACTTGTGGATATTCAATTTGCTGAACTGATCTCTGACTCAATCTTCATCAACAGAGGCAAAATCATCCTTCTTCCAGACTTCCTCTGTGGTCTTAAGGGTCTGGGACTCCTGGGAGCAGGCCTTAGCTGTAAAGACTGAAGCAAAGGCAGCATTCAGTAGCTCCGCCTTCTCTGTATCCTCAGTCACCAGGGCACCCCCTTCATTCAGCAGTGGGCCCACATTTCCTCTAGACTTTCTTTTGCCTCCAATGTACTGGAAAAAGCCTTTCCTGTTGTTCTTGACCTCCCTCGCCAGGTTTAGTTCTAAGGAGGCCTTAGCTTTGCTTGTCGCATCCCTACACCCTCTGACAACCTCCTTGTATTCTTCCCAAGTGGTCAGCCCCTTCTTCCACGTTCTATAGACCTCCTTCTTCCATTTAAGTTTATTTATTAGCTTCCTGCTCAACCATGCAGGTCTTCCAACTCTCTTGCTTGATTTCTTACTCTTCAGAATGCTCTGATCTTGAACCTGGAGGAAACGGCTCTTGAATATTAGCTGGCTTGCTTGGGCCCCCTTACCACCTAGAACCCTGTCTCATAGGACAGTATTAGCACTTGTACCCGGTGTAAGATTTAACAGATAAAATAGTCTGTGGTCCTGCAAGATAAGAGAGAAGATGCATCAATAGACATTTGATAGACATACAAGGTAAAAATTACATTTCTGTAAGTTATGCCGTTCCCTGACCAATCGTTGTTTAGTAATCTTGGGGAGCAATTTAAGTTAAATTTCTATTATCTGTTACTATTTTGTAGCCACTAAGAACAACAGCAGCCAGTTCCCTCCCCTCATTTTCTCTAGATTGTCTTCCCAGTTTTACAGTGCAGCTGCTTATCTGAACCACCATCTCGACTTCAGCTGACCCAGGAGAACCTTGGTCTCTTTTGGCACCTCAGGTGAGTTGTGTCTGGCAGCTGCACCCATGGGAGTGCAGAGTCCCAAGCACGGGGGGCCCAGGGCACTAGCACACGGCACTGGCAACATTCCCTAGGCTTTTAGTTCAAAATTTTGTCAAAAGTCACAATATGAAAACAGATGAAGTGCTGGTGTCAGCGATGCATTCTCCTTCAACAGATCTGCTTTGCAAAAATCTAAAACCTGAAGAGATAGTACAGAAATTTCCAGGAGTGCTGCTAGGACATGGGAAAAGGTGCTGGTATCATTGGAGAAACATTAATTTCTTGGAATCCCTGAAAATTGCAGCGCCTCTATCCAACCTCTGCACTAAACTACCAAAAAGTAAAATAAACAATAAAAGTAATCCAAAATCCAATAAAAAAAAAAAAAGATTAGAAAGAAAGAAAGGAATAGCCTGGTTTGGGCTTTTCTCAAAATGCTGGCTTTTCTCAGCATTTCTGCTTCAACAGACCTCAAGATGCTGTTCCATAGAGGGGCCAGGGCAAGCGCCAAAGCAGGTGTTTGCTGTCACCAGTGGGGGATGAAGCTCCTGTCAACCCTCTGGGCATTTCCACCCACAGGTCCCCGTGCAGAGACAGCAAAGCAGCAGGTCCTTGGGAGACCCTGCTGGAGCTGTGGGGTTAGGTGAGGGAAGGATGGGGGCATCCAGGAAAGCCCCCCCCCAGGCACGCAGGTTGTAACCCCTGGGGCTGAGAGCTGTCCAGGCTGCAGGGTTGGCATCCCCACCCTGTATAAAGAGCTCAGCTATCTTAGTGCCCTAAGTGACCCCATTTTCTATCCTGCGACTTAAAAACCACACTGGATTTTAATCATCACCTTATTTCTGTGTAATACCATAAAAATGAGGGTAGAGGGATACCATATAAACAAACATTATGCAGCAAGTCACGGAAGACTTGTGCTCCTCATGTAAAGACTTGGCTGTTCAATACTCTTTTCCATCGCATCTTAATATTTTAAATTTAAAAGGGCAGGTATAGAGTTATTAGAGTCACTGCTATCTAAAGTCTAATACACATGGTTAGCTCTTCATGGTGTGCGATCCAGCCAGGAATGAGTAAAATGTCCTTTCACCTCGATGCAGCCTGTACACAGTTTTATTTTCATATCAATAGAAAGACAATATTGAAAAGCCAGTTTGTTTACCTAGTTAATACACACATTTTATATGCTCAATTAAGCCAGCAGGCTATTTCAGAGGCAAGCCAAAGCTGTTATTAAGACAAATACAAGTACTATAGAAAAGCTTAATTCAGTTTTTATGTCTGTGCAGTTGCCTCTTATTTTATACTCTTCTGCTCCTTTTTTATTCCCCACGTGAAGGGTCGAGCACCATTCCTCTGCTGAAATACCGACACTGCCAGTGATAACCTCATTGAAGCAGAAAGGGCAAAAGCCCCAAGGATAGGGATCTGGGTGAGCGATGCACTGGGTGAGAGGGTGAAGGGTGATGGAAGTCACCGGGCTGAGCCAGCAGTGCCACACTAATGGGCCAACTGAAAGCTCAAGGTATGCAGTTGGAAGCAAAAAGTCTCCTGGCAGGGCAGACCCTACCTTCTGCTTCCTCAGAGGGTATTGATCATCTCTCAAGTATTGGAAAAGTGCCTTTCTTGATCATCATCCCAATCTGGTGAGCAGCAGCCCCTGGACCATTATTACCTTTCTCTTTATGCTGGGGCATTAGTTCCCCCCTACCTCAGGATGGTCTCTGGGAATTTCCAGTCCCCCTCTACTCTTCTCCGCTGTTTAAACGCACCCTAACCAAAATTGTAAAGTTATCCCTGGGCCAAGCAAGGGGAAAAAAATGAAAACCAAACAGGTCTTAAAGGCAAAGAGAGATAATTCCAGGAGCTTCCGTCCACTCTGCCAAAAAAGAGAGGGGCTGTTTCTGTCCAGGATCATAGGGTAGATCACCTACAGGGACCTCCAGCTCCTGGTGTGTGCTGCTGGCCCTCCAACCAAACCCAAACTGACTGGTCAGCTGGCTTCTTTAAAATCCTTTCGATTGCCACTTGCAGTTTGCCCAGACAGCACCATTTGAAAGCCATAGAACAGATCTCTGCACAGGTAAAGTCTTGCTCCCAGAGAAGGAAATTCTCTGATTTCAAACATTACCCATCCCTTTAACAAATGTTTTCGCAATGGAGGAAAATAAATCCTGCATTTTCATTAATTCCCCTGTAGTTTTCCAACTATAGAAACCATAAATAATTTTTTTTCTTGAGGAAAAGAGAGAAAACAAAGAAGCAAAGTGCCTTTCATTACTCTTTAACAGGGTCACACTTACAAGGTGGCTCAGGGGACTCACAGCAGCCGTATGGTCCATGGTCATGCCACAGCACCAGCAGCGTCTCCTCTGCCTGGATCAGGACTGAGTCTGCTGTGAGCAGCCAGCGTTGCCCACCAGAGAAAGAAAAATCCTACATATACAATCAGACAGGTGCAAGTGATTTCTGCCAACAACATTTCAGATTTCTAGTCTGTTTTGAATAATACTTCTAATAGCAATTTTTCTTTTCCAGTGAATATTTCCTCAGATTTTTATTTAAGCTACTCCAAGTAGCCTAAGTGTGTTCCTAACACTAGCCTGTCCTAAAGACCAAGAATTGCATGGAAATTAATAAATTGTTACTCAGCTACATGTTTAACACAATTAAATTCTATTCCTAAGGACCAGCAGCCTGCATACCTAGCAGAAAGCACAGCATGAAAGCTGGCAGCAGAGGTGTTCGGGTGGGCTGAGGAGAGAGCGAGTAAAGCTGTCCCCCATTCCCAGGTGCCCCCTGCAGGACTCAGCCCTGTGCCATCCCTCTGGGCAACTTCTTAACCTTGCTCTGACTCTCTGCAACCAAACAGATTTCTCATGTAAAGGACAATTAACCTTTTGGGGAAAAGCCAGGGGTCCAGGCTGGGCAAACTGTGGAAACCCCTCAGCTGCCACGCTGAAATGGGGAGCACTGGAGCTGTGCAGCTGTGGGGATGTCAGTTCAAATCTCCCTTTAGTGCACATCAACCTCCCTCTGCCCAAGCTCTAGGTATATCTTATCTGTCCTTCTAATGCACCTGTTTACAATAAGCTCAGACTTTCAGGGCATTGGAAAACACTGTGTCATTTGATTTCTCTGTCTTTTAAAGGCAGGAAAAGCTTCAGCTGCATTTCTCAGCAGGGTTGGACTGGGTCACAGAGCGTGGTCTCTGACAGCCATTACCTGAAGAAAGTATTTGAATAGCTCTACTCTCCAGCAGGATTTTCATCAGGGATAGGAGGCAGGGAGTAGGCATGAAGGGGAACAATGCATAGTCAGCACATCTGACAAGTGACCATGGCCTGGACCTCACCACAAACAGCACAGAGCCCCCCAGTCCTCAGCACTGCCTCCAGCTTCTCAGCCTGGCGGCTCAGCTCTGGTGCCATTGCCACAAGAAACCCACCCCACTTGTTAAGGGACTTAAAGGCACACAGGAAAAAGGAAAACACAGGAAGGCTCTACGAAATGAGTCATCGACACCACGGACTGTGGAGAATTGTTTCCTGTTGTCCCTTCAATCATTAACTTTAACCTACTTGGTTCCGTAGGGCAAAGATTACCATCTTTGGAAAGCCTTTCCCTAGGTACCACAGGAGAAGGAGGGGTGCAAGGGAATGCAGGCATTTAACAAGCACTATTCATGCCAAGAGAGCTGCTCTTACCTCGGTTTCCCAGTGCACAAGCTCTGTGCAGCAAGGAGCTGAATTACCAAGTGACCAAGTTTACCAGAGAAATCCCTGTGGGCACCCAGAACCACCAGCACTACCCGGGGAAACACACGGGCTGCAGCTTTGTCAGCACCGCATCCCTGTAGCTCCTGTTTGCCCGCTCCGTAGCCCACGTCCAGCTCCTCCAGCTCAGCTCCCGAAGCATCACTCTCACCTTAGAGACAGGCCCACTGACACATTTCAGCAATTTCCAGGGTGCTGCAGCATGCTGTGTCCTGCAGGTCCTCCAAGCAGGGGAGAGGGGAGCAGGACACTTGGATGTGATAGTACAAAGGTAGCAAAATCATCCTCCCGCCTCAAGGTGCTTCCTAGCTGAGGGAAGGTGTATTTTCCAGTTTGGAACCTTGCTGTCAGCTTGCACACTTTGGCAAATAAACCACGTTTGACATTTTGTAAGTCCGATGAGTTAATGGAGGTGAGAGAGGAGCAGAAGGTCATCAGGTCATGACTGATGTAATCAAAGTACATTAGTCGATAATTAGAGGAATGGTTCTAAAAATACTCAAAGGTCCATTAAAGGCAAGAGGTACACACAGCTGCTGCCCAGCCCAGCACCACTTCCAGGGTGTCTGCTCAAGCTGAGCACTGTGACTACACCAAACCAGCCTGGATACGGCTGCGATAGGAGGGAGATACCTCCCCATCCCACTCCTCACATCCTTCCTAGCAAAAATATCTGAGCTGGCTTAGACAAGCACAGCTCATCCACATTTACATCGCACCGTGCTGTTTGCATTTAGGGGAGGCTGAGCCCCATCCCTTCTGCCCACCTGCCCCAGGCCTGGAGCAGCCCACCCTGCCTGCCGGTTGGGCCTTGCCACCCCTCAGGAGGTTCTGCAGCCTGTGCAAACCTGGGAAGCCCCACACCTGCTCCACAAAACTTCTCAGGCATTCGGAGAATACATTCATTCAGAAACAGAGTAAAAGTAGAAATGACAAGTTCTCCACCATTGCTCTGAGACCCCCAGCTCAGTGTCCATAGGTAATCTCACACCTCTTCCCTGGAGCACCTTGCAGGTATCTGAGCAAATCTGCAGGGAGACATCAATTTATTGGCTCCAAATAGGAAAACAAAGCTCTAATTTCCTCAGTTTGATTTGACTAGAAGCTATCAGCCTTTCGATGAAGGTTTGCCATCAGATGCTTTCGGTTAGATGCTTGTTCCTGGGCAGGTTGTGCAAAAGGTTTTCCAGGCTGCAGCGATGCAGGATTTCTTGGGTGAAAGTGCCATCTTGTGGCTAAGTGTGAAGCCCTGACTGCATCGTGCCTGCAAACTCAAGCCAAAGCCTCCTCAGACAACTAGAACAGAGCTGATGAATACACATTTAAAGGCAGCCACGCTGCGATAAGGCCAATTGCTCACCTCCCACCCCCACGCTGTTTCAGCAGCTAATTTGCACTGTAAGACTCTTGCGTCTTCCTTATTTTCTGGTTTCCTTGAAGTTTTACCCAATGCTTTGTATTTGTTCCAATATATTCTTTGGGGCACAACTTTTGTTATTTTTTCACCATTAACAGGATCTAGCTAAAACCAAGAGTCTGGAAGTTGGAGAAAACAATGAAAACAACCCAAAACCTATCACCACACCGCTGGATGGAAGGTTTCAGGGGGTTTCCTCTCAGATCAGAGCCACTGCTGACAGATCCCTCGCTGTGTCGTGGCCAGCAGTTTCCAGCCTTAGGCCTTGGCCACAAGGGAGGGATGGGGAGGCTTTGGGTACAGCTGCCTGAACACACAAAGCTGGCCACCTGGACATGTTTTTGCCTTCCCAGCTCAAGTCAACTTAGAAACTACTCCTCCAGGCACTGAGCACAGCTCAGGAAATATATCATCTTCAGAAGTGCCAGTTATCAATGCCTTGAGTAACTAAACTTTAGACATCAATAGATCAAAAATACCTCTCTTAAGACATAACACCTCTATGCTGCTGAAGAGTATTGTGCCCATGCCAATGGGATTTCCATCTGAAGGGAGATCAAGAGGACTATTTCGGTCTGACCTCTCTCTTTGCTTACACGCGACCCAAAGAGAGTGGAGATTAGCTGAGAGGGCACAGGAGGAGCAGGACCCAGCTATGTAAACAGGAGGAGGCCTACGCGGGGCCCTGCCGCTCAGGGATGGGAATTGAGGCCAGCAGCAGATGCAGGTAGGGCTGCAGAGCTGTTTTTGCCACCCATGCATTTCACACCTCGAGCAGAGTGACAGCAGCGGTGAGTGAGGTAGCTGTTGGTTGTTACCGCTCTTGTGGAGTTTAGATTCTGCCCTGTGGGAGAGCGCCAAGCTGAGGGCCTTGAAGGCAGCAAGCAGAGCAGGGGGCCACCCACCCCAGCCAGCTGGGGAAAGGCAAAAGGAACAGCCGATGTCCTAGTTCAGGGGTGAAAAGGGATTAATTACCCAATTCAAAATCAAGGGAGATGCAAGCCTGGGCTCCAAATAGTGCAGTGTAAGCTTTCTCCCAGGATTACTCACCCAAAGAACAGGACCAGAGAGAAAACTTACCCTATAGCTTAGTAGCCAGGGCATTTAGCTGGGAAGGAGAGATGCATTTAAGCCCCAGCTCCAGCTAATGTTCATTTATAAAAACTGGAACAACTTCAACAAATGTTAAAAAAGATTTGTCCTGAATGTCCAGGAAGCATTGCATCTTCTGGGCTTTGGCAAAGTGAAAATGGCATCTGTGATGGTCTGTCTTTCAAACAATACACCTTTCCCAATCTTTCTTTCAATTCATGGAAAGAAAAACACACCAATAACTAATTTTCACTTTTCCTGACTAGCATTATGTGTTCTATATCAAGCACTACTTCTTCAATTCCTATAAACTCATTTCTTTTGTATTCTCTGAGCAACTCTCCAGCATTAAATGCATTTACACTAAAAACTCTGCAAGTTTGGGGGAAAAAGCTCTATATACATCGCTGTGACTTAAGAGCAGAGAAGGTGGCTTTCCAAACCACTATGGTAAAACAGAAAAAAACCCAGGAAACATCTTGAACCTTCACTCAAAACATTATCCACAGGTCTCCCTTGTCTGGCTTCAGAAAAGATGCAGAAAGGCGTTTGCCAGTTGGAGTAACACCACTTAAGACAGACATGAGTAAGGCACACTACAATTACCAGAACATGTATACTACCCACATAATACGGGAAAAATCAGCTAGGGCAGAGAGAGTAAATTTCCAGAAATTACCATCTATCTGCTGGTATGGGGATTTACCTTGGAGCTGTACACCCCAACACCCAGGGCATCGCTCCTTGGGTGGGTGAGGCACGTCTGTCTACAGCTAGCACGAGTCAGGCTTGGCCTTCCTTTTGGTAACCAAGATCTTGATAAAAATTGTAAAGAGATGAAAGAGTGTCCATGTAGGAGCTGGGCAGCTCTGGGCTATTCAAAACAGGGAACTCAAAGGCTTAGATGAGAACAGGGAGGGTGACTGCAACTCAGAGCCGATTATTCCAGCACTTGCTCCTGCATGGGAAATACAACAAAAAAAATAAACTAAGGGATAATAACCAACATACGTCTCTTAATTTTTACTGCCACAAAAGTTTTGTGAAAAAATATTTTGTCCTACACAAAAAAATGACAGAGTTATCAGGTGGTGAACTAGAACAGCACCATCCCACCAGCCAGAGGCAGAGCCACACCCAGCTCAGCCTGCCCAGCAGCTGCCTGGAGTCAGCTTTTCAATTAGTAACTCACTGGTCCCAGCAGTACCTTCAGGTTTGGTCACAAATGTTTTCACAAAGTGAAGTGATGAGCCTACACTGACTTGGCAGTGATCTTTGATTTATTCTAAGTAAGTTGAGCAGCATGAGAACACAAGCTTTAACCACACAAAGCAAATTAAACCCAGAGTCCTGCTTTGTCTAGAAGAGTAAGAATCAAACTCCTGGAGATGAGAAAAGTGAGCCAAGTTTAGGCAGGTTGATCTCCAACTTTTTAGTGCCCCTTACAATTTTTTGGGCAGAAATGGCACTGCTCCAGGTCATCAGGACAATAAAAGCACGAGTCTCCTTTATGCCACTTCCTAACATCAGTCCCATTCAATCCTCCTTTACACAGTAAGCACAGGAACGTTGTGGTATATTTGATGATTAAGAACCACCACCAATATAGTTGTTTTCTTTTTTTAACTAGTGTTTCTTCATGTGTGCTTTGGATGTTTCCAGCTCAGCTGCATCCCGCATCCCAGGGCTGCACCCAGCTGGGCGCGGGAGTGACAGCTGCGGGCTGCATCCATTCTCAGCCAGGTGATCCATCTGCACTTCAAAGAAACATAGAAATGAAGTAAAGGATTTTGTGTGTTCTTGGGATGTTAATTAGAAAACATCGCTTAATGTCAACCTTGGGTTTTGGGTTGTTATTTTTTTTGAGGGGGTGGGGAGTGTTTTGTTTTTTTTCTCTAAACATTTGCCTGTGCAATTACCTTTAAGGATACTGAAAATCCAACCCAGCACAGAACAACAATAGGAGGTATAAATTTAAGAAGAGCAGAGGGTTTTCCTGAAAACTGATTCACAGATTCATAGAACAGTTAAGGTTGGAAGGGACCTTCAAGATCATCTAATTCCAAACGCCCTGCCACAGGCAGAGCCACAACCCACTAGACCAGGTTGCTCAAGGCCCCATCCAACCTGGCCTTGAATGCTCCCAGGGAGGGGGCATCCACAACCTCCCTGGGCAACCTGTGCCACTGTCTCACCACCCTTATTGTGAAGAATTTCTTCCTGACATCCAGTCTAAACCTCCCCTCTTCCAGCTTGAAACCACTACCCCTTGTCCTATCACTACAAGCCCTTGCGAACAGCCTCTCCCCAGATTTCCTGCAGGCCCCCCTCAGATACTGGAAGGCCGCTGTAAGGTCTCCCCAGGGCCTTCTCTTCTCCAGGCTGAACCAGACCAAACTCCCTCAGCCTGTCCTCACAGCAGAGGTGTTCCAGCCCTCTGATCATCCTCATGGCCCTCCTCTGGACCTGTTCCAACAGTTCAATGCCTCTCTTCTGTTGGGGGCTCCAGAATTGTACACAGTACTTCGGGGGCGGCCTCATGAAAGCAGAATAGAGGGGGAGAATCACCTCTCTCGACCTACTGGTCACACTTCTTTTGATGCAGCCCAAGATACAGTTGCCCTTCTGGGCTGCAAGTGAACATCCCTGGCTCATGCTCAGTTTCTCATTGATCAACACCCCAAAGTCCTCCTTCTCAAGAATGCTTTCAATCCATTCTCCACCCAGCCTGTGCCTTTTTATTCACACTGTACAGTGTTTGTTACACGTGATCTCTGCATGACCGGCCCACAGCCTGCTCAGCCCCTCTGCCACCTCACCAGCAAGGGCAGCTCAGATTCGCATCCGGTATTAGAGGTGCAGAACACCAAGGTGAACCATTCCCAAAGTTATTCCCAGCGTACAAGACTGTAATTGAGTATTGCATCTGGTGTGTTTAAGTATTGATGACTCTTTGCTCAGTCCAAGTCATCAACGGGAGCTGCTCATAGATTTTTAGCACCCTAACGCAAGAGGAATCAGCCATGGCTGCACACCTTCTCTGAAGTTATCGCTACAGTAAAAGAGAAAAGAAAAAAAAGAAAAAAATGGCAAAAAATTCCGACTTACTTCATTTTGTGAGAAGCTTATCGTCATTTTAAATTACAGCTACAAGAAAATGACTGTTGCGTAAGGGTAGGGGTACTTTCACCTCATTTATCTTCTACACAAATGACTTGGAGAAGTTTACAGCAACTTTCTTGGAGCCACAGGAAGATGAACACCTACTGGAAGAAGCAAGCATAACACAAGACCAAGATCCTAAATCCTTGATTTGGTAATTAATTGTGCAGGTAGTTGGATAAAACTGTACACGTCTCACCGCAGCAAGTCCGGCAACACAGGGCTGCTCAGCAGCACTCAGGGCACACGTGCCACCTCTTCTGAACGCCGAGGTCCACCACTGAGACAATGCTGAGACAACACAGCTTCTCTTCGGAGCATGAGATTACTAGTTCTGTACACAGGATTGAGAGCTAGGTGCAAAAGGTGCCTAAAACCACACTGCCCTGGGCTGTTTAGCTATTTTTATTCAGTTTTGGCAGCAGTGATCCCTCAACTTAGGAAAAAAAAACCTCCTGGCCTTATTTCCTGAACATACTGAATCAATGAAAACCCCAGTAGCACCTGTGCTTCCCTCACTGAATACAGCTGGAATGTAAACCCCATCCTATTTCACACTGGGCAGCAACTCCTGCTCTCAGCCTGACAGCTTTCACACTCTAATGTCAACTCTTCCCATCAGAGAGCTCATACATTAGTCGGCCTGTTTCTCTGAAATACCGACTATTTGCTAATCCAGTTAAGGTTGCACCAGACACCCAAGCCAGCTCTAGAGGGCTCCCACCACCAGGCAGTGCTTGTTTCTGTAAGAAGCCAACCTCACAGACCCGCCTAAAGCAGCCAGCCCATCAGACAGCTCCTGGTACAGACTAATTTTTTTCCTGTTCCCTGTGGAAAAACCACAAGCTTGCCTTATCTTCACGCCATTGCAGTGTATCGAGAAATCCAGTCACTAGAGCATGATACAGTTGTAGAACCAGAGGACTGTTGGAAAAGCACAGCTTAAATTAACTTCTTTATTTTACACACATTTGCCTATCAGTCTTTCTTACCACATGAATCAGTCAGCAGTTACGATTCGAGAAGTCACTATTTGAAAAACTCAAAAAAAAAAGAAGTATCATTGAGAGGGAGATGTTAATAATATAGTTTTGTAATACAGTTATTTAACATTTTCTTGTTTGCACCAAAGTTCTATTCAATCCCAGCATATGAAGTTTCATAATGCTTGCTGCAAAAATACCTTCCCATATTTAACCTTGTTGTGGGGTCTCACTTACCATGCTTTGAAACACCTAGAAATTCTGGCAACTGAAAAACTTCTCTGAAAAAAAAATATAAATCTTTACAACTCAGAAGAAATCGAGAGATCTCCCCCTTGTGGTCTTCTACATAAACAACCTTAACTACATTTGTGAGTTCAGAAGTGTCTAAAGAAAGAGTTTCCTTTCATCAAATATTAACATAAATTGTAAGTAATTGCATTCAACATATGAGGTGTTCTACCTAGAAAGAATGAGAAAGAGATTGTTTTCACTTTATTTTTATCTACATGGTATTTTCTTGCAGAAAAACCACAGATTTAAAACGCAGCGCTGTCTCCTGTATAACCACCACTCGAAAGAAAGTGGAGGGAAAAACGTTACAGAACAAAGTAGATGAACCAACCTAACAATGGAGGAGATGTCAGGTTTCTATAGGTAAGTGCTATCTAGATGAACATAGAAACTGCAGTTCTAAAATGCTCACACTTCAGTTTACACAATGCACATAATGATCGCTACCTTACAGACCAATCTTACTCTTCAAAAACCACAGCGGATATGTAGGAACCCATGCTCACAACTTCCCAGGGAATGAGATTAACAAGGCTGACACAAACATAAAAAGAAATTTTGTGCCTTTATTGGAATGGTGTTAGGCTTTAAATACACCAATTTTGATAACCTGATTATTTGGTTTAATTAGAAATGACACTACAGAACTGCAATACTGGTCCAACAGTCTTGTCTTTACTTTTTTTTTTTTTTAAAGCAAGAGATAGTATGAAAATGCACCAAGTAATCAGAAAGCACTAGCAGGCATCGGTTAATCCAAGATACTAGCTTCCTAGTTCCAAAAGCACTCGCATTGTATGGAACCCAGGATTTACTGGTCATGATTTGCAAGAACTAGTTGCACGAGTCATGACTTCTTTTTTTTTTTTAATTTACTTTCAAGTTGGTCACTGGTAATTTTTTTTTCCTCAAATATTACAGTTTCTTTAATTCATATTTTTCCTCAAAGTATAAAAAAGTATGAAATATAAACAAGCTCCTGCATCGCACCCGTGAAAGGGTGCAACGGAAGCATTAGAGAGCTGACTATCTACACACCATCAAATCCCATCAAATCTTGGATAATCCATTAATATACAAAATATCAGGGCACAGAAAGAACTAAAATCCACTTTTTTGTTTTGTTACGCACAGGTTCAAATAATCAATCTAAAGAAAAAAACGTGATCGTTTTGGCTTTCCACTACATCCGCATGTTGAGACACTTATTAAAATAATCCTGCTTAATCGTGTTTGGTCTTTTTCTTATTGTCAAGTCACGTTTGTTACCTTAATACCAGCCATCAGACAAACAAGTAATCAGAAAGACTCCTCCTCCTCCCCTCCTCCCTAGCCCTGACCCCTCCAAGGTCAGCTTTAAGACATGACTCCGAACACAGGGTTGTGACGACAGATGCTAGGACCAATCTCTTCATAATCTTTTTTGGTATGGCATACTTGGTAGAATTCAGGCTGTAAAGGGAAGGAGAAAAAAAATATTAGTCAACAGTACACATATCCTTTTAACAATATTAACATTTATGCAGCAAATGGAAAAAAAAAATCTTTGGAAGTTCAGAAATGAGTATCACACATGGCTAAACACCAATGCAAACGATGTATTTTGCCACAAAACTAAAATGTACTACTTAACAACTCACACAACGTGGTAATTCAGCTTTCATTTCCTCTTTCAAATCTTTAAAGTCTAATGCAAAGACTTCAAAGGGGGCAGGGAGGGCGTGTTTGCTAACTGAGGCCTATCAGAAATCCCCCGATTGCACTTCATGTGAAGTGAGAGAGAGATAAGAACTCCAAAAGCGCAGCCAGAATGACTAAAATGTGCTCAGCTTTATAGCTAACTTACCGTGGAAGCCAGCATTGATCCTCCAAACCAAACAGCGTATCTTTGCATATGGTGTGTAATCACTTGTACATCGATGGGCTTAGGCTAGAAAAGGAAATGAAAGAAAAAAAAGGAATATCTTGAAAGTCAGTTTTGCTGGTGTAAATTAGATCTTTAAAAGAAGTGTATCTTTCAAGCTTACTTTTCACAAATTAGTATTTTCTTAAAGGCTGGGTATGTAAATTTACAATTCTAGCATTCGATTTTCACTTGTAGAACCCAAACCAAGAAACAGCTCTTGCTTATAAATCACCAGTTGCCTACATCACCAGGCATTAAGAGATACTTGCATTCACACCCATTTTCTCCCAAGAGAGACACTACTGTGTTCCTCTCTAATTATCCACATTCTATTTTCTGCTGAATTTCTTGAGGGACTGTTTATTTAAGCAGTTGTAAGAATCGATCCATACTAAGCCCTTTCATAAAACCACTTTAGAAAGCTAATTTTTAACTTTCGTGTCATTATTTTAACAAAGCATTAATTACAGGTTGAAATTTTATCTGGAACCAACATAGTCACAGTCGTACTTTTCAAAACTACGCCACTCATTCCTGTTAGCCTCTTTCCCTCCATATCCACACAAATCTTCATTCCTTACTTGTGCTTGTCAAAAACAAAAGTGTTTATAACAGTTTCAGAAAGGAGTAATTTGTTTGTTCCAGTACAACCAGCTGAATGGTTTGAAACAGAATCTTAAAAATCATTTGTAATACATTTGCAAAATACAAGCCAGTGATTACTTGCCATGCCTAGTACTCTGAAAGAGGAAGAATTCCTCACTCATATCCCGCTTCCTTACTAAGTGGTAAAAAGTCTAGTAAGAAGAACTGAGCATAAACTAGGTTATTTCAACCAGAGAGCTGTACAGAACTGAAATTTCAGAGCTGTCTACATGGTGTATTATGAAACTATACTGGGAGTTTTAAGGACTGTTTGAGCTCATCTAGCTAAGTTACAACTCAATAATAAATGAAGATTACCACTTCAATCTCACCTGAAAAAGGAAAAAAAACAGAAAATAATTTGTATCTCTGCTGATATCTTTTATGTGTGGAGAGTTAACAGAAATAATGTAAAAGATCAGAGGTCAAAAGTAGAAAGAATAAAAATTAAGGACCTTGCAGTTAAGTGAAAACATGAAGTCGTTTCACAGGATCATAGGATAATTTAGGGGGGAAGAGACCTCAGAATGTCTCTAGTTCAGCCTCCTGCTCAAAGCAGGAGGTCAGAGATAGCTACTCAGTTTTTTCCAGCTGAATCTCAAAAACTTCCACGGATGGAGACTGCACAACCTCTCTGGGCAGCCTGTTCCAATGCCTGATCATCCTCACAATCAAAACAGTTTTCCTTTTATTCAAGCTGAACCTCTTCTATTTCAATTTATATCTCTTGTCTCTCATGCACCCACCACTCAGCACCGTCAAGGGCCCGGTTCCACTTTCTTGATAAACCTCCTGTATATACCGAGGAGCTGCTACTAGGCCTCCCAAAGCCATCTCTTCTCTAAACAAGCCAGTTCCCTCAGCCTTTCTTCAAGGACAAGTGCTCCAGTCCTCTGATTAACTTGGTGGCTTGACATGGAGTTTTCTCATTCTCTTATTAAGTTCAAAAGACTGAGGACAATGATTTGCAACTAATCAATAAGCACTAAGCACAGAAAAAGCTGAGGAGTGACTAAATGCTTTTACATAACAGGCCTAAGTCCCATCCTTTCATTATGTGACTGATGCAGTTCAATAATAAGGGCCAGGCAGCACAAGGAAACCTGGGGAAGTAGTCCTGTAGCTTTCTACAATGAAAGGATTACATAAATACTTTCCAATACCAATCCACAATTCTCTGCAATATATGAATTTCTGAAAATCCTCTACATGAAATGAAAATAAAGACATTTGAACAAACAAGAATATCATTGCAATACGTTATCGTCACGTTTTCCAGGTAACGAGGGAGAGAAAAATGCTCGTTCAATGCATTAGGTACGAGAACTAACCTTCAGTCTGCCACCACTAAGTTCTTCACTAAGTTTCAGTCTGGCATCAACAGTCCTTTTCAAGTCTCGCTGTAAACGGCGACCAAAGTCCCTGAACATGGTTGAGCCTCCAGAGAGGACAATATTCTGTTTTGAGTAACAAAAATTATTAACCACTTCTGAAAAGTCTCCAACTTCACCAAGCCCTTAAATTCTAAACATAGTTTTTAAAACTACAGTTAGCAGGCATGCTTTTACTTTAAGTTTTAAATTATCTAACACTTAAGCGTGACAGAATATGAATTTGCAAAGAGGTTGTCACATTAAAATTGCCTGTGCTTTAAAATCCATTTATATCTTAGTACATCTCACTTCTTTCATTCAGATCGTTTCCCTTTTTTAAAAGAAAAAGTAAGAATTTGAGTAATGAAACATCACATTTTGAAACGGTCTAAGTGAACAACATAAAGCTTTTTGCGTAATGGACTCGTTTCTAGAAAAATGGTTCGTTTGGTTGTTGGTTGGTTGGGGTGTTTTTTAATAGTTTCAAATATGTGTCTCAATATAAAGCACAAGCCTTCTAAAACGAGTATTTTTAAGGAAATCATTACAGCTACTGACCTTATACAGAGGACGTCTAACATCAATGGGACAATTCTGAATAACTTCATCTACTACTTCTGAGATAGGTTGCGTAAAGTCAGGATTGGCAAACTACAATTAAGAATAAAACCAAGACAAGTCAACACACAGGACCACTTACTGCAAAGGAAAAGAGGTACATAGAAAAAGGGATGCTAAAGAACCATTCTACTATACTAGAGGTATCATGAAAACTAATAATGGAAATAGTTACATTAGCTATTTTTGCTGCCGTTTATAGAAGGTTTGAAAGAATAATAAACTTAAACTGTCTATTTTGGCAGCTATTCTCTTAGATAGTTTTTGATAACCCTAACAGGTCAAAGAATACGTGCCCTTCTCAGATGCTGAGCACCAGAGCAAAACAATGTAACGTGAAAAAAGTTGCAATGGGAGAACAGAGGGCATTAGTTGGGGTGGGGAAAGCAGCAAATGCTTTATTCCCTTTTAATTTTTGTCAACACTGGAAGAGATATTGAGAGTATAAAGGCAAGAAGACAATATTTAGAAACTTGACTTTTCAACAGACAGGTAAGAAAGAAAATGGAGTACAATGTGGTGAGATGTGGAAACTATTAAAAATTGCAAGAAGAAAACATGAGGTAAGCAATTAACTAAATTGCTTAGGTATCAACCAGAATTTGTACAAACACTACTAGCAAACAAGAATCAAAACCATGTTGACTTACAAAAACAGCTGGTATTTATTATCAAATAAGGAGAAATACGTCGGGATAATCAGTTCTTTACAAGTTTGCAAACACTATTTATATGCTTGTCATCTAAAAGGCACCTAAATCAAGAAGTGTAGACAAACAACTCAAACTAATTTACCTCAGGATGGAAGAAAATCTCTGGCCCCAGGAATCTCTCATAGCCAACATCGATGGTAAATTCTTTCTTTGAGATAGCATTAATTCCAGTATATTGTTTAATCCACTTTGTACCATCTGTGTCATACTTGTTAAATTCTTTTACTAAGTCAGGGCAAACATAACTAAAGCGTTCCTGAAAATTAAATACGTACAGTTAGAAGTATCTTAAGCATAGCAGAGAAGATGGTATGAACTTTAAAAAAAGTGTAGTAATTTCAACTTTTAAGAACCAGAGTTTTAGATTGGCAGATACAGAATAGGTCTCAAAAACGGCGGAACTGACATTTACTGTATACAGTTGGATAATGGCTCTGCTACCACAAATCATTTCTGTGCAGCACTGAAAGCAGTACATCTTGCTGAGTTAAATTATTTTTCTTCTATTTTTGCTCTAAACTTCTACGATGGTGAGAAATGAGCTCTAAAGTATATTGAAGAATTGGCATAGAAATAGGGGTTAAGTGTACTTTAAGCTCAGTATCTTTCAGAATGGCTTTGTACTACAAAAAAAAAAAGAACATATCAATATTCAGAAAGAATAAAAGAATAATTAGAGTTCTTTACATTACACATTCCACCAAGAACATTTCCTTCTGAATATTACAATAATAGTAATAATGATGATAATAAGGGAGGGGAGGCAAAAGGGGAGACTACAAATGAAGAGTAAAATTCTAGGCCAAACTGAAAATAACCCAACTGCATACCTTAAGTTCAAGGTATTTCACGTTATTATATTATTTAGACCTTTTTGTATTATTTAGAATCAGAGCATTATTACTTGGAAGGACAATGATTTTAAGAGATTACTGGATTTTAAAAGTAGCTATCAAGCTCTGATCTAAAATAACCTTAATGTCTGCAACATTCACGTTACCTTCACTGCTTTAGCTGTTTCCAAGGATTGTTCAGGAGGAATTCCTACTTCTCGCTCCCTCAGTAACTGCTGAATGAAGTATGTTATATCTCGCCCGGCAATTGGAATGTGTTTGATACAGCTGCCAATCACGTATCCTTCAGCCTGTAAATCAAAATAAGTGGGAGAAAGATACTGAGAAGAACTCCTTTCAACAAAGCTTAGGAGGAAGGGGGAAAGACAGAGTCTAAACTCCTATTCACTACCTGTGACTCAGACTGAAGCCCTTTAAGGCTGGCTCATTTAATTACCAGAAATCCAGTTCTTCAGTAGCCTTATTCGACTTGTTAAAGTGTTTAGCTTTGCATTGGTTCATAGTTCTTACAAGATTAGGAGGAACAGAAAGGTCACTAGTACATAAGGCAGACAAATAGCTATACTCACTATTCCTTGGCCTTTATTTTTCTCTTCAAAATGAGGTTACTCTTACCAAAAAGGTCAAGGAACCTTGTATCGTGAAATATTATTTTAGAATAAATGATGTGGCTCTGCAGTCACAGCCACTGATGCAAGACGTTACAATCCACATGAACCAAAATTAATTTTCTGAAAGCAGGGAGAAAATGCATCATTTCAGCACATGAATTGAGACTGCTCAGAACATCAGACTGGCCCATACTCATCCATCAGTCTACCCTTGTAAGTCACACTCGTCCTAGGAGCCAGTATCAAGGCCTTAAAAATACCTGGTCTAAAAGCAGAAACTGAAAGCTTTCAAGACTGCCCTTCAACCTCACTACACCGAAGACATCCAAACAGATGAATCTAGATATCACATTAATATTAAACGCTTAAAATTTCTTATATACACCTTACATTTCTATAAAAAAAAGTTATTTCTAACATAGAAAATAATGAAGTCATAAAAAACCAGATGTATTGCTGTTAGCTTCACTACAAAGGTAAACATTTGCTAATCCCTCTTTACCTGTTTTATTATTAAAGTGGTATACTATTGCTGTCTATTTGTTCAATA
>VWZK01008869.1:0-16419 GCA_013396935.1 Baryphthengus martii | reverse complement strand
ATAGGGTGTTTGGTTTCGAGATTTGGCTGTTCTGGAAGCTGCTTGAACTTGAATGACTGAAACGGAGGGAGCTCTTTCTTCAGCTCCAGCTCTACCCCACCCCAAACTGGCCACAAACTAATTATAATTTTCCTATATTGCAAGGGAACCGAACAAATTCTTCTTTCAGTCGTCCTTACCTTTTAAAGAAACTAACTTGAAAGACTCCTACGTGTGACTTCAGTGACGGGGCTAAAAAAAAAAAAAAAAGAAATTACGAAATTGCCTCGTCTACTCCTGCCAAACGTCCACTGTCGCCCCCAGCTCCGCACCTCGCTCCTGCCTCGGAGGGGCGAGGGATCGCTCCTGTGGGTTGCCCTCCTCCCATTCTTTTTTTTTTTTTTTTTACCCACGTCTCCTTCCCACCCCCTTAAATAGCTACCTTTAAGGTTGCAGTTTTACGAGTACATACTCGCATTTTAGAAAGAAAGAAAAAAAATATTTACTGCGAAGTTCATGCGCCCCATACGTTTTCCCACTATATAGCAGACCCACTGTGTTAAAAATAAGGCGATACATTTGTTCTTAGTATTTTAAATTCACTTTATGCTTGGGTTCCCAGGTTTGCTTTTCTTTTTAAAAGCATGTCCTTCTTTACCACCTTAAACCGAGGCTTTCTAGAGAGTTAGACCTGTTTGTTTAATCATATTCGGTAGCTTTGTAAAATACTGTAAAACCAGAAATTATTTATACAGTTTCTAGTTGTTGGATATTCTTAGCGTGGAATACTGAGTTTTGCGATTTCGAGTTAGCATTCTTGTTTGCGGATGTATTCCTTCTCACTAAAAGAAGTTTGGGAAGTTGTTGACCTCGGAAGATGAAAGAGCTGGTTATATTTGGTAGAACTCCCCGCCCTCTCCCAAGACTGTAAAAATGAGATAGCGACTGTAGTACAACAAAAAATAGCGTATTGAGAAAATTCTACCTTCTGAAATAAATGAAAGAGGAGTATAAAAAAAAAACCAACACCAACCCAGTGAAGAATACTAAAAGATCGACTGTGGGAAGCGATATAATGGGAGATCCTGTTTTTATTTTCAAGACTCTTGGTGAAGTTTGAATTTATATTGGAGCAAACATGAATGTAAAAAGTAAAACTACTTTAAACTTATGTTCTTGGTCAGCACAGCAAACAACCTCTTCAGAATAGTTAGATTTGCAATAAACATCAAGAAGAAATTTGACTGAGAAGACTCCTTTTCAGCACAAATGAGCCTTCCAGAGGCTTGATGTCGGATTTTTTAATTCCTGAATCTCTTCGACTTAGTGTACTTGGCCATAGAAGGCCCGAAAGTTGTTTTTTGGTGGTGGTTTGTTTTGTTTTGGTTTTTTTATGTCAGAGAACAAAAGAAAGAAAAACATTTCCCCGTATGAAAAGGACACTGAAAAAGAAATGTCTGAAATCCTTACATCTTTTGCCATATTTTTAAATATTGAAAGCACGGGAAATCTGTTTTCTGAAGTATTGGAGTTCCAAAATGAGGGCTGTGGAGACTTGCTGAAAAAGTTTAAGGATTGTGCCGGAGCTATTCTTTACAATGTTCTTTAAAAGAAAAAGAAATAATATACAATCTCTTTCTAAATATTCTCAGGAAGAAGTCTGCTATCCCTTTAAGCTTTTCTGCTTTTCCTGTTTACGTTGGCAGTCGGGTGGAAGTATTGTGGAGGCAGAAAACTTTTTGGAATGTTGAAAAAAATGTTTCATGCAAATCTAGTAAATTGCTTCAAGATTTCAAAATTTGAACACTAAGGGGCGCCAGTTATTTTTTTTTCTGAGGCGTGAGGCCGGCCTCTGAACACAGACTGACTCGAGTGGTGAAATTGGAAATTAACACATCTATTAGAAGATACCAAAGAATGACAAAACACTTGGACATCTATATTTCTGTGGACTTCCACACATTGTATGCTTATGTACAGTATGACATAGATGGAATAGTCAAAAGCGATGAAGGGTTGAGAAGTTGGAGCAACTGTTGTTGTGTAAAACACCTACCCTGGTTAGCAGTGGGGCACCCTGTTAAATATCCTGAACTATATGTTACACTGACATCCTTCAGAAGGGTTTAGCAATAGCGAACTATGGGTTTTCTGGAAGATCTGCAGGATTTAGAATGCTTGCTTAAAAGTATAGTGTTTAGTAGTTTCATCGGTTGTTTTGTGGCATCTTTGAGAATACCGAATATTTGGGGCAAGTGTTTGTATATATAGGTTTATATATATATATATATACAGTCTGAAAATCTACAATGTTCATGTTCTCTCACTGCCCCCCCATCCCCAATTTAGTTTACTGCTTCTAATTTGTTTTGTACTTTAGGTAGGTTTTGGTTTTTGGTTTTTTTTAGCTTTGTTTTTTAGTTACTATACAATCATTTTCCTGAAGGCTTTATTTATACAGAATGAAGTAGTATTATGAAGAATAATATTATTATCAGCCTTTGTCTTTTATTTTGTGCTGATCAGGTTGAAAAAATAGTCACAACCCTAAGAATTCAAACAAATAAACCGCGAGATTGCTTTCTCTGTTGGAATGCTAGGGGTTTATTTATTTATTTTTACATGCCAGTATTTAAAAACAAAGCTCAAACGGGCTTGTGTTGTGATCACTTCTTGGAATTGTATGCAATAAGAGATAGAAATGGGCCTGATGGCTTAGATGAACGGTACCTCTAATCTGGTTATGTTTCAGAATGTACATTCACTCTTTTTTTGGCCTGTTTATGTGTTTGGTATCCAAAACACATTTTGCTTTCTGAATTGTATCCTAGTGTTTTGATATTAATTTTAGCTCTTAATTTAGTAGATGGTCTCTACCTTACAGCATTTTATTTTGAAGATCAGCTTATATGTGAGAGATATAGGAAGAATTTATTTCTGTTTTGTTAAAGACCTACTTTGAAATAAAATATGAAAGTCACAGATTTGTTTAGGTTACAGATATTTTTGCATATGTGTGCTTTCAACTTCTTATGTGTAAAGAAGGCTTTTGTGGATTAGCAAGGATGTTTAAAGTGCACATCATAATAACTAGGAAGCTGGATTGTTTTTATCAGACTAGTGCAAACCTGTGGGAAGAGAGGGCTCTTCCTGAATGTGGAATAGGCTGTATTTCCTGTAATTGTTTGCACCATCAAATGTGACCAGATTTTTTACATTTTATTTTTTTGTGCTTCACCTTCTCGGATATTAACTTTTATGATTCTAACCTAGATAGTTGTGGGTTTTTTTCCTGACAATTCATGTATTTTAATGTTCCTCTTTGTGGAAAATGAACAAAGTTGTATCTTTTTTTATTGTACCTTTTTAAAAATAAACAACATTTCAAACTCCACAACTACACTCTGACCTGTTGAAATTAATGAGGCACTTCAGTTTTATTCATTCAGCAGATTGTGAACAAATGTGCCTAAACTATTAACTGAAATCTGAGTAGCGTGATTTTTATATTTGCGCTTTGCTTTCTTGAACATATAAGTGGTCAGAATGCCGAACCTGATTGGAACACAGACAGGTCAAACCCGTGGTCTGAACTTTTATTAAAAAAGTATTGATGCAGACTTTATCAGCAATTCATTTTCTGCTGTAAACTGTATCTCAGATACTTCTGCCTTTTTGTCAAACTTAGGTTGAAGGTAACTTAAAAGTCTGTGCGCATTTAAATGAAGATTAAGCCATTCATCTAGTTTTTGTAGATAAATCTAATTTCATGTCAGTTAGACTCTCTCTTTTTGACTAGCAGTCATAACAAAGCTAGTTTTAAAAACATCTAGATAGGGATTAAGTAGAATTTGTTGTTTTTTTTCCCCTTGGATGTTGCTCTTAGTTTAACGTGTGAACTGAGAAAAGCGCATGTGAATTCGCAGAGCCCAGCGCGGAAAACTGCTGTTTTCATGTCAGTCTCATTGTCTTAAAAGAACATGTCTGCGTAAGTTAGGACTGAAGGACTGTGTTCTGGTGTTGTAAGTTCTCCCTGAGAAGTTATCTAGTTACTTTTGTACACGACCTTATTGTTTGTGATTATGTAAATGTAGCCTGTGCTTAGCTAGGGTTTTGCTGACTTGTCAGATTTGATGAAGGGGCATTGGCCACATTAGCATGTCCGTTTCTCCCTTGTATTGGATCATTCAGTAAACCCCCATAATTTCGTTACAAACCCTGCCTCATAATGCAAAGTTGAGATGAACATTCTTTAGGATAAAGGCCTTAAGATAAGTGTTTGCCCAGAGAGTCTCAGACTAATTTTTAAACTTTGAGTTGTAATGTAAAATTGTACAATATGAGCACTGAGTATTACTTGTATGCTGTTTATCAGTAGTGCTCTTTTGAATCTGGTCCTTTTTTTCTAGAACTTGTGTGTTCAAAAGCTTCTTAAGAGTTGTGCTGAGATGTGGGTTGTGTCGTTTGTTTTTTTTGTGTTTTGGTTTGTTTTGTTTTTGTGTTGTGTTTTGGTTTGTTTTTGTAATTCCTTGTCAGTCTCTCATAATATTAAAAGTTCCATTGCACTTCAGAATTATTTTATTGTATTTTTTTAGGTTGGGGAAAAATATTCAAAGCTTCCCCCCCACCCCAGCGGTTCAGTTCTTTTAAAAATAAGTTATTTTTGGAGCTGTATCTGCAACGTTTATAGGAATGTAGTCATCTGGTGCGTAACTTAAAAATATGGGTGGTGTTCTAGCTGATAAAAGTTTCAAGTTAGTAAAGCTGTTATTTTAAGCTTACGTTTAGAAAGCAGTTTATTCACTGTTGTTTGCCAATAATGGATTATTAAAGTGTCTGTCATCAGAGGTTGTTTTTTAAAATAAGAGTAAGTATAGTAGATTTAATTCTGTCTAGGGACTACTGACTTGTTTTAAAACTGGGAGAGACCTGTTTGAATTTTTTGATAATTTTTGTTTAGTGTTACTTGTTCCCTAAGATTGCAATTGTATTGTATTTTCCCAGTCTGAAATTGTACGCAAAGTAACTAGTGTCAAATAAAAAAACTCTTGCTATGGTTAGAAACGACTTGACCAAGTGCCAGTTAGATTAGGGAGTGGCACATGGTGCTTTTGTAGTGCACAAAGGAAAAACTTAAGGTGTGTTGGTTAATGTTGTAGTAAAGTAGAAGAAAACCGAAACCAACCACCAAGAACTGAGGAACCACTTAACAGATTTTTAAGAGAGCACTTGGAATGTCTTAATTATGAAAATGAAGCTTACATGCATCAAATGAGAAAAGGTCAAATCAGAAAAAAAGTTGCTGGTGTTCATGGAGTGCTATGCATGTGAAGAGAAGGCTGGATGTAAAATGAACGGTTACTTTTGCACTTCAGTACCTTTTTTGACCAGTTATTTGTTTCAGTCCTTCTTAAATTAAAACTCTGAGTACACTGAACAGTGCAAATCAGGAGTGATATACAATGGTTTGAATTGTGTAGACTTCAGTAGAAAAGCGTGTACATTTGAATTGACTTTAATTACTGTCTGTAAACTTCAAATGCTCTCCTTTTTGGAGAACGCATGCTGATGCAGTAATCTATTAATTAGATGTATTATTAGATGCTGATTTGGTATATATCCCACGGCTGACAGGACAGACCTGTGCTGACGTTAATTACCAGACCCTCCTGACAGCTCAGACTGATTGAAGTACAGCAGGACTCTGCCACGGAGACTGATGGTTTATATTTGACTTTCTATGGAATGTTGGAGGGCAGGAGAGAGGGGAGATAGGGGAAATGCCTTGCCGGGAAAGCTGTGAAGTAATGAAATGCCCTCACTCACTGACCCTTGTCCTTATTGAAACATAACTGAACTTCTTATTCATGCTCTGTGAATTTTTCTGTATTGATTTTAATCAAAATGGATACTATAGCAATCTTCTGTTGATTTTGACATTTTATTGAAATTTAATAACCCAGTTCTAAGAAAGCTAGTAGGAATAGTAAAACTGCCAGTGTTTCTAAATCTCATTATGCTTGATAAAATTGGTAAGGTCAGTAGTAGTACCTTGTAAGAGGTGTCTGGCTTCGTAGCAGGAGAACCTAGATCTGCAAAGGACATTGGCACTGTTGTTTGAATCCTGAAACAGATGACAGATGTAGTGTTTATAATCTGAACTAGATCCCTTTGCTCTGATGAGACAAAGAATTGGGTTGCGTAAAAGTTAAGCAACGTTACATTTTTACTTTTGACTTGAGAAAATATCTCATGTTACCTTGTACAGTACAGTTAAAGTAATTTCTGCATTTGGATTTCTTTTGGTTGTTTTTCTTGGAAATGTTTAATGGGAGTGGAGTTATCTTTTTTAATAGCAGAGCTTAGATTTTTTTTTTTTTTTTTAATTATGCTTGAATGAGCGAAGCAACCATGACAGCTTTAAAGAGAAATAGTGTCCAGCTTCGTTGATAGAGCTGCCCCTCCACAGTGTTACTCTTGTTTTCATTAGACAGGCGTCTAATGCATGCTGGTTTCATGTCTGAGAGAAACAAGATGGTGCAAGTTAAAGTGCTTTTACTCCGGAGGTTGTGTTGCTAAACCTTGTTGTCTGGTTGCAGTACTGGAAGTTGCAGCTCTTTTGATACTTGGCCAGTTATTTTAGCAGGTGTTAGTGCTCAGAATGAGTGTGGTAATGCTAATAGGTTTTTTATTTTGTTCTCATGATTTAAAACATTGAGGAAAAATTGCAAAGGTATTTTCAATTACTTTGCATTTGAGAAATCTTTTTATACTTGGTGTCAAAATAGTAAGTTTTGCTTTTCTGTTAGTTGCAAAAAAATTTTTTCTCTTGAAGGGAAATAGCGATAGGTAGCTGTTACTGAGTTTTCTTTTGGCATTTTTGGTGGTGTATAGTTGGTTGAATAGCACACTGGAGGTCGATTTTTACTTTAAAAAAAAATATTTAGAAAAAATATTGTGACCGTTTTGTATCAAATACTGAGTATTTGTACTTCTACTCTATACTTTAGTGGATTACAGAATATTTTGTTTCTAGCACAGGGTGTACAGGGGCAGTGTTTCAATACTTTGTAACTTCATTGCAATGTTCCAGGAAGTGTCTGGGCTGGAAGATCCTCAGGATATCTGTTTTTAAAGGGGATAAACCATGAAGTGATTTCTGTGATAACTGACTGACTGCCATCTGAGCATATTAATAGTGGAGCAGGTATATATATTTTAATAGTATATAACCTTATAAATGTTCACGCTTCTTTAAGACTTGATTTGAAAAGAAAAAAAAATAATCCCAGTACAACAAATGACTCCAATCTTGTTACTTTGCTGGAAATTGCATCGATATAGTTCTGATGGGTAATGCATCAGAATAGCTGCTGATGTCAGAGCAGAGGAGGGGAAGATAATACAGTATTTTATACTCTTATCTGGTGGATCAGTTTCTGGCTCAAAAAGTCAGCTGATATTCTGGATTGGTCAGGGTTTTTTTGAGTTTGTTTTGTGTGGTGCTGGCTTTCTTTACAGACAGATCAGAGCTGCGATTGAACTCGCCATGTGTGATCTGAAAGTAGTTGTGTTGGCACAATGGCTGAGATGGCTCGATACTGAAGATATAGAGCCGAGCCTTGGGGAAAGAAGCACATTTGCTTAAACATTTACTTTAAAGTCTGAAACTCCTAATTGACATCAACTGATTGTGCATCTGGTCCATTCAAAAATTTAAGGATGTGACTTATTTTCAGAATAGCTGATACTAGATAGGAGCTGGACTTAATTCTTTAAATCTTTCAGCTGTTGAAATAATGAACCTTTTGTCTAATTCAGATTAAAGAACTGTTTTAGAAATATCTGTAGCTATTACTTGGTTGAAATGTCCTATCCTAACTGCAGTGTATTTTCTTCATTAGTGTCTAGGAGATGGAATGCACATGAAATCTTAAAAAGTAAGCAACAGATCTGTCTAGCACAAGTATTAATAAAAGCTTAATGTTCTGGTTCATATATTTAAATGGCAACTCAACTAAAACATTCAGCTGATGTTGCATAATGCTTCCATTTATTTATCAGACTTTGAAGCAGTAGCAAATCAGTTAATGTTCTTAATGCAGCTTAATGTAATAATCTGCAAATAATGATATCAAAAGCTAATGCATAATATTAATTTTTTTAGATGCAGAAGAAGCCAAATTCACTTCTGTTTGCTGTAGAATGGGAATGGGGAGGAGGAGAACACAAGGAAAAATTCTCTGACCCAGTGCTGTTTGCTTCTGAGCAGTGTTGCTCATCTGTGTGTACTGCTTTTAGTTTGTTTGCCTCATTTTGAAGGAGCACGAGCTGCACCCCTACAGCAGAAATTTACATCGACATTTTTTCCTAAAAAGTCACCCAACTTCAAACCAACTTTGCCGAAATATTGCACACACAACCTGTTGACAAGTTGCTTTGTGTGTTAAAGTTGAAGGTTAAAATTCTGTAGTAGGCCCCAGCTGTTTAAGATATGTGTGATGTTTTTTGCTGTGAATATTTTCTGCACAGTGAGAAAGTGGTGTGTGTTAGAAGATGGTAGGGACAAGTTGTTGGTAGTTGTTTAATTGCTTGAGTATCATATCATCTATAAAGATAAGTATAGTCAAGGCGGCTCGTATGTGGTCAGTTTATGAGGGAATTACTGCTTCTTTAAATCACTGGAGGCTTTTATGGAAATCTGATACTGCCTCTGAATCAACCTGGAGCAAGACTCCTTATATGGATTCTGGGCACTTACACAAAATCTGGGCACAGATTAAATGGTAGGCATCAGAAATGAATTCTAACCAAGATTCTATCAGGAAGACTATATATATTAAAACACATTGAGAGGGAAAGTGATGTTGGGTGTTAAATTTATAACTGCAATTGCTTTTAGAAGGGAAGTGTATTTAGCTGTTGTAGTAACCCGTTTGCAGAGATTTGAGTCTCGTATTTTGAAATTCCTTGCAGTGTGTTTGTGTTCATTCTCTGTGGATAAATTTTCTTTTTGTGACAAGGCTAACATAGTCCTTTGGGAAAAAAAACCTGAAGAAAACATTATCTAAAGATCAAATCCACCTTGAAAGAAACTGGAAAAAAACCCCTACAAGTGGCTTTCCTGAGAACAACTTATTAAGCTTATGGACTTTTAAGGATTTTTTTTAGAAATCTGTGGAATTTAAGAAATACACTGATGTTTTGAGGAGCAGGAGGGGACAAACTTCCTTGTATCAACTTAATATAATATTAATTGAGATTAAATTCTGTATGGATCAAAGTTCTTCCAGGTTTTAATAATTGGCATGTGGCTTCCAAGGAAGCAAGGAACTGCATGGAAGCTCTGTCTATAGGTAGTGGGATACATAAACCTAGTGCCTATTGATTTAGTAACTGTATTTTATTCATAACTATTCATGAGGAATCTTGTTGGTTCCAAGTGGGAGGTTTAATGCACACTGAGGGCACTTGGTAGTGCCGAATTTTAATACTGTTAAGTGTCTTCAGAAAGGTATTCTTGCGTCAGCCTCGGATTAACATAGGATGAATAACGGAGCAATTCATCAACTGGGCAGCTCTGAAGAGTGTCAGCAAGAAAGCTGACGATGATGAATTGGAGAGAAATGGATGCTGTGGTAGATAGCCACTACAGCTAATGCTGGAGTGTTGAGGGATGGCAGTTGGTATTTAGGTGTATGCTAGGTAATTAAATGAGGAGGTACTGCACTCCTTTGCTTGATTGAGTAGAAAAGGAACATGTCTCTTCTATGTTTCAAGAAGGTTACTAAATTCAACAGCTTAAAATGACAGATGGACAACTGGTTTGTACTTTATTGAAAAAGTTTTGCATCAATCTTTAGGATTGAAAAATATGAGATGTTTTGAAGACAGACTCTTGAGCTTCCCACAGTGTTTGGAATCTTAGCAACCTTATTTGACAATAAAAATTTGGATAAGTTAACTTTAACACAGGTTTAGTTTATTCTGAACTTAATCTTGCTTCAGGTTTTACACTAACCTTTCTTAGATCTCACAGCTTTCAGTTATTTCCAATTACCTTAGTTACTGGTTACTTTCAGTTTTCAATTTCTCTCTCTTTTTTTTAATTTTTTTTTTTTTTTTCAGGTTAAGGAAAATAATTGCGAATTTGAGGGGGTTAAACCAGAAATGAGATTGCCTTTGTTTTTCTTCTATCAACGTCATAGCATAACTGTTCTGTCATGTGCTAGAATTGTTTTTCACTGCTCATTGTTATATCACTGTTGAACACATGGCAAACAGTTTAAAGTAATAATGTTCAAGTTCTTTACTTTGTGTGGACTGTTTATAGGGATTTTTTCTGAGACTAGTTACTGTAGGTAACTAAACCTAGATGTGCAGGCAGGCTAAGGAGTGTATGTACAGACTTTGCTCATCCCTAAGCAGAATTCGATACTGAGATCAGTACATTTTAGTACATTTTTCTCTTCTGGATTAAGCAGTTTGGCTGCTGAAAGTTTTGAACAATTGTTAATAACTAAAATGTGTTCCTGAATAATCAGAAGGATATTGTGCTCTTTCTTCAAACTTTTATTGTGTTGCCTTAGTGTTAAGTTTCAGATACAAAGGCAAGTTACTAATAAAGTGTAAAATTTAAAGAGCTTTTTTCCTAGTCTGGTTATGGATTTGTAGTTTATTATAGTATGTAATAAGTATAGTTGAAACACAGCTTATGCTGCTATAAACTTAGAAGGACAGCGAATGAACATTGCTAATAATGAAACCCGGATAATTTCCAGGCTGTTAAGCTAATTAGTGAAATTTAATGTCACAAATACGGATGCTAATACTATGCACCTATCAATATTGTTGTAATGAAAACAGCACAAAGGACTTGGTGCATCAAGAACATATTACTGTATAAGTAACTACAAAAAATGTACGTTGATTCTCGAAACTCTTAAATTGATCAAATCATTGTATGAAAGGCGCATAAAAGTCAAAATGCATTTCCTTGAAGTACTTGCCTTTTGAACTGGAATGCTTTTCTGCTCAGAAAGTGTTTCCAATTTACAAAAAAACCCACAAAACCAAAACAAAAACGATTTAAGTTAGCCTTCAAACAGTATGAGGTTATACACTACACTTGATTTGGGAAAAGAATATAGCACTGAGATATAAAGGTGTCAGTAGCTGTTGTAGTGTGAGATCCGAAGTAGCTTATCATCTGTTTGGCAGAACATTTTCTTAGGATAAGAGAGATGGGAATACTTTATATTGAAGTTAATATTTGAACAATCTAATCAAGATTTCCTCTGCATACACTATTTTTTTCCAACTTAAACTGTTTTTCCTTGTGCTTATCATAGTGAGCTACACAACCACTCCTTGTCCTAACCTTTTCTGACGTAGCAAAGAATTACAAAGCAGTCATATTTCATTTTGCAGCACCATCAGTGAAACTGCAGTCACTTGCACAAAAGGTAACATCAAAGAGATATTTTCCCTAAACCTAACTCTTAAGGGTTTATGTTTTGCTATTGCATGAAAACAAAATAGTGTTTGATATGAGACCTCTGAGACCACTTATAACACTGTTTAATACATAGTAGTCCAGGTGCAGATCTTGCCTACGTAATAAATCTGTTCCTTAAATAAATCCTGAATGTAAAATCTTTATTTATAAGGTCCTTTCTGGTGAATTTAACAGATGGATGGAACAATTATAATTCAAATCTGTATTGTATTAGAAGCTTATAAAATTACGTTAAAGTTACATGTGATAATGACGTGTGATTTATATTTAGTATTCACTTGCACTTTTTCAACTTGTTAGTTTGTTCCTAAAAGAGGCTGTTCTTAAATTCACTGGAATTTGTCAGCTAAAGAGAAAATTGATGATTCTGTAGCTACTCCATCAAAAAGTTGTATTATCTTCAACATTTTAAATCTGTGAGTAGAAGAATTTGGCTACCAGACTGGTAAAATAAATATTAGTTTTATTTTAATATTCTCTTGTCTGTTTCTACAGTATGTGTAGAACTTTCTCCCCTGCCCCCTCTTTCTTTCTCTTGTAGTAGTGGTACTAGTTAATACCTCTCTCTTGTAGTAGTAGGAAGAGGTTATCCAGTAATGAACGTTGTCTCTATGAACAAGACTTAGTATGATTAGAAATAATGCTTTTCTGATGTAATTAGAAGCTATACATAAGATTTCTATAGTTATAAAGCCAGAGGGGAGGGAGGGTGTAGTCTAGTGTTCTAAGACTTCATATATCTGACAGTTTTTCATGGACTTTGATCAACTGAAATGTTATTTTCACGTAACTTAGAAATATCAGAATCAGAAATTTTTGCTAGCAAGCACTTTTGTTAAAACTCTTCTGGTTGCAGGAATACATGCAAATACATTTTAAATTTTGACAGCAAAAGTTGAATTCATATTTTGTTTTTAAAAAATCCAGTTATTCTCAAAATACAATATTGAAATTTACTTATGGAACACAGTGGATATCATGCAAACTCACATACGGAATTTTTTCTATGCTGATTGTTGCCAGTGTTCTGATACCTATTGGTGTCATGCAGAGCACTTTCCTTTATAATATACCACCTTTTGGTTAATTGTACAGATCTGGACAAAACAGTAATCCTTCTCTCATTGTGGTTTCAGTTAGAAAAGCTCCTATCTCAGTTTTTGCTGTAATGGCAAGAGGTAAACACTGATGATGCATTATCTTATCTAGTTTTTAATTTCATCTAATAGTCCCGGAACTTGATGTGCCAACTGTTAAATGCACTGGTCTGTGAAATAATCGGAACTTGAGCTTGCAAATACCAAGCTATTGTTTTCAATAAAGTTGAGTTGAAATCAGCTTTCTGTGCTGCATTACAGTGGAAATCAATTAATTATAGTGTGACAAGATGCCATTTTTTATTGCCAAAGAAAGTTTCTGGTTGTATTCTGCAATATGGACAAACATTTGGCAGTTTTGGTTGAAACTGAAATGCGTTTTACAAATAGGTTAAAGAGCCCTTGGTTGTTAAACTTTGATTTTTGGAGTTTGTGTTTATGAAATGTCTTCTCAGATGATCCCTCTAATTTACACTGCTGCAAATGTTGTACAATATGTCCCTTTCATTAGTCACTGAAGTCTAGACGGCACTTCCATTTTATTTCATGTGATCCATCTGATGTGGTGCAAAACACCTCAGTTGGGCAAGATTTAATAATTTCTGATACATGCCTGTGATTGATTTATTTTTTTAACTTCTACCAGTTAAATAGCAGATATTGATGATTTAACAGTTTTTTCCTGTTTTAAAAAGGCATGTAGAAATTGACCAGAAGAATGGTACTATTTCCAGTGTTATTATCTTCACTTATGTGGCCACACAAAATGAAATGAGTTAAGATATCACAGGGTAGTTTAACTGTTGAGATATATCAGCTTCCTAATAGATACTGTTTGCTTACCTGACAACCACGTATTCTTGAAAAATGGTGCAAAGCACACCTTTTGAAATGCAACATTAGTAAATACAACTAATATGTAAATAAACTAATGTGAAATTAAGTCATACTGTGCATACAGATTGATTCCCTCTAATACAATTTGATTGCCTTTCAATGTGACTAATACAGCTATTTCACATGTTAAAAGGATATTCTTGTGCTTTTTTACTACAATACCAAGGGCTTCATATTTTTAATTACCGATTGCATATTATCTTTCATTGTTTTCCTGTAATTTAAAGTCTGGTATTCAACACAGCACAAACCAATATGAATTTTAACTTCCGTGCTTCATAAGGATTCGGCGTGTGGCCTTTAGTTAGCTTTTATTCCTGTTGGGGTTTCCAGTAGTGTATTTTAGTTTTCAAGTACAAATTTCATATTACATCCTACTTAGCTCAGGTAGCATTTATCAAAAGTAGTAAAATGAAGATAGGGCAACATTTCTTTTGGTTCTTAGCAGAGGGGGACATGAAAACAGGTAGCGTAGTTTGCTTGAATTGTGTTTGCTCCTATGACTTTCATGTCAGGAGACAGCTAGTATTCGGGTTGTTGATTGTTGTTGTTGTTGTCGTGTTTGTTTTTTTTCCCCTTTTCAGACATTCCCAAAAACTTTTAAGGAAGAGTAGGTTGTATTGAGGTGGGAAAAATCAGCGGAAATTTGAAAACAAAGTTGGAGGGGGAAGAGACAATATGAGGAGAAAATATATGTAAACAAATTCTTGTGGAGTTCTTACTAAAAAATATTTTGGTAAGGAGTGCAAGTTATATGTGAAGGTGTAGTCAATATGAGGACTGGTTTTATCCTAAAAAATGCTTTGCTTAATATAAATAGACAAGTTTATTGTAAATATATTTGGGTTTAAACCACTGGCTTCTAGAAGCACTTAATATAGGAGATAACGGTGGCGTTTACTGAAAAAGTTGACCTAAAAGTACCACGTGTTAAGAACTTCCTGCAAGGTATACCCGCTACTGGGGCTTTTTTGTAAGTGATAGGTCCTTGCATCACATTGGAGACGCTAATGTCTGAACGGATGTGATGGCTGCCTCGGAATGATGCTGCTGTTAGCAGTGAAAAATGTCTTCCTTACCGTTCTTGTGCAGCAGGCCGTGGAGTGCAGCACATTTTTATAATAAAGGTGATGAATTTAATCGCAAACTGGCAGCCAAATGGAAATTGCAGACCTTGATACTGGGAGAAAATTGCCTATAAAGCAACTCCTGAGAGAGCAGGCTTTAAATTTATCCACCCATTTCGACATTGAGGAGAACATAGGAATTGCAGGGTATTTTGCTTGGCCTGTTTAGTTCAGATAGATGATACTTCAGTCTTCCTTTATTTAAGAACTAGATACAATGTTGTGTGGTGGTGTGTGTGGATTTTCTTTGTTGTTGTTGGGTTTTGTTTTTTTTTATTGTAATACAAAAGGTATTAAAGACCTCAATGTTTGGACTTTGCATTGTAAGGCTTTTGGAAAAATCTATTCTTTTATTAGCTTGAGATTTGCTCCTGTTATAAAGTAAGACCTAATATGTATAATTAATTGAAACTTATCAACTGCTTCACAGATTTCTCCTTGTGTCAGATTTAACCCTAATGGGATTTGATATTAAAAACAAACCAACACATCAGTGTATTTGAAGGCTGTTTGCAGCATAACACTGATGTGAGAAGCAATGCCATAAACAATTTAACTGGTCTTAAAGTCCCACTGGAAGTAGGGTACTTTCTCTAATGTATGTGATATAATTTCTTGATAGAAGCACAGCATTTCTCGGAATTGTTGGTACTGACACACTTCAGCAAATCATCCTCTTAATTTCTTATTTTTAGTAGTGCCAAATGCAGATGTTTTTCCTATATGATAACTAGGAATGGAATTTTCAAATATTATTCCCATATATGGTATGCACTATATTAAGGAAGGAAGACAAAACACTCTTTAGGGACCTTACTAAAAGATGATACAGTTATAAATTGTTTGTAGAAATAATTACAAAGAATTTAGTAATATGTACTTTTATTGGACTCTTAACTGAATACCTCACTGCAGTACTTTTGGACTGCTCTTTTGGGTGCTTTGAGAGTTGATCATGATTCAGGCGGAATTAACACTTAATTAGATATTGTCACTGTCTTTAAGGCGAAGAGAATAGGAACACTTAATGGCAAAACATTGTGTGGCATTTGGAACAATCTGGTAAGGATATTCTTTCAAATACTTAACTGGTCCAGTTTCTCCTCTTAAGTGAAGTATCAGAAATGTTGGAATTTTTTTTTTCTATTAAAAATAAAGAATAGAATTTCTATGTAATATATTTCTATATGAATTTCTGTATTATTTTCTGGTCACAGGAAAACCATGGCCTAAATTGCTTAAGAAGTGTGCAATAGCATTTATCGTATTTTTCATATTATATTAATTTTCTAAGTCTGCAGTAAATGCAAATGAGCAAATTAACTGGACTTCCATGTTCTAAGAGGGACCAACTTTTCCTTAGAATTCTTAGAAGGTTGGATGTATACAGATATCCAGAGTTAGCTGGTATAACTTTCATTCCTGTTCCTATACTTTTTATTTGGCCTTCTGATTGTAAGCATTCAGAGGAGGTGCCCATTCAATTAGGAAAGACAAAGCATGGATCAAGAAGATAGGGTTGAAACTGGAATGTGTGTGCTGAGTTAGCAGAAAAAGAGATTGTGTCCAACCTGATTACAGCAAAATAGCTGTAGGACCTGGGGTGCATGGGTTTGTTTTGCCTTTTTTTTTTTTCTTTTTAAGTTACTGGAAAACCTTGGCGAGAAGTTATGGAAGATGCTTTTGAACTAATTTAGTAGCTTGGTGATGCAAAACAGAGATTCTTTTTTGGGAAGGTGTTCCTGTTGCTTGCTGCTTCTTTCCTGCTAATTCTGGCATTCAGTGGATTTGTCAGTGATGT
>VWZK01008864.1:0-30711 GCA_013396935.1 Baryphthengus martii | reverse complement strand
ACAGATGCTCCAGGCCCCTCAGCATCCTCTCAGCCTGTGTGCTGCAGGAGCATCTCTTTCTCCCTTGACACAGGGAATTCAGGACAATCCCGGCTCCAATGCAGACGGACACCAGACAGCTCCATTCACTCAACCAACATCACCGTGGCCCACAAAGGACTTGAGTAGAGCCCGTTCTCTGCACCCAGATGAATTCCTGTCATCTCCAGCACTGCCTCTGGAAGAAGGATGCTGCAGCCATTACGACGGAGCTTCCCCCTTTCAACATTACCGGGTACATTTGAAACCAGGACACTCCCACTCCCAGTTGTGCTTTTCCCAGCCCCGAACACAAGCGATGCCCGAACTCCGCGGTCCCGCAGCCGCACAGAACATCCACTCGCTGAAGAAAAACAAGGACAATATTTATATCCTTAAATAAACCACTCCTGGGCCGCCTGCCTGTTCCTAAGTACACAATTACTTCAGGCTGTAATAGGACACTTGAGAGTCTCATTGTGAATTTGAACACTAAGAGGATCACCAGTTTAATAAACTTTACAGGTCCTTTACATAAGAAAATAACTAATTACAGTAATAAATGTGCCGTTCCTCTAAGCTGCTTTTAGGCAAAGCTGGATGCGCTCGCCTGAATTTTTCCGAGGAACAGAATTTCTGTAGGAAGAAAAATTATTTTCCTTCTCCATCATCAGTAGGAGCTGGTGGGATATAAAAATGGATAAACAAATCTGACAGCAAAACGTGGGCTTCGAGCCAGTTTGCAGCAGTGGGCAGAGATTATCCTGGATCTGACTCAAAGCAGCGTAGGCAAAACTCACACCTCCAGGAGACTTAAATGCCAGCAGCTCTCTTTGAAAAAGTTGCATTCTCCTCTTTTTCCCTGGTGGAGTTAGGTCCAAATCGTGCTGGAAGGAGATCTCTGCCTCTCCCGTGCATCCATTTAAATGGACTACAATGAGACGCAGCCCAGTAATTAACTTGGAGCGCTTTCCCAATTAGATCTGAATTCTCTGGACTCTGCTGCAGAGCAACAGGAGGCAGAATGGTGATGTGGGGCAAGCAAAAAGCTTAGTATCAGGTCCTACCAGCAGAAAACGCTTGGTGATTAGATAAATAAGCAAAAAACAAACTTATTGCCTTCTAAAAAACTACAAACAAACGACAAGTGCTTTCTGTTGAAACCCGGGATACGCAGCTGCAACGAGCGCGCTGAATTCCCCACCACTTAGGACCTGTTTCGATCCCCCAGCCTGTGCCAAATGTCACCCTAGATCCCCCAAGCTCCCTCCAAAAGCAAACACACAACCCTCCAAACGAGATCTGTCATCTTTTGCGCTCTGCGTCACGGCAAATTCATTTTCAAAATCATTTGGCAACAGCCGGATGATTTACAGCTGAAAATCAGCTCGCTCGCCTCGGCCGTTGCTTCCTCGCTTCCCTCTTTTCTCCACGTCGCTGTTCTGTGGAAGCCTGGTAATTGCAGAGCAAATCTGTTGATGCAAATTATTTAGTCCAATTTGCACAGCTTAATGTCTCTGCTCCATCGGGCTGCTTTGGTCCGAAACTCGGTAAACAAATGCGGCCTCGATTCAGAAGGCAGTGAACTGACTCGATCGGGATACTCGGTCCTCTTGCTCAGAGCTCAGGGCAAGGCTTTTTGGCATCACCAGCCTCCCCTGAATGAAGATCANACCAGGGCCCATTGCTGGCCCCTGGAGAACTTCCTATCCACTAGGACTCCAAGGTCTTTCTTCATGGAGCTGCTTTCCAGCTGGACAACCCCTCATCTGTCCTGGTGCCTGGGGTTATTCCTGCCCAGACGCAGGACTCTACCCTTGTCCTTACTGAGCTTCATGAGGTTCCCCTTTGCCCAGCTCTCCAGCGTGTGTAGATCTTCTGGTGTCTCAGCCACCCCTCCCAGTTTCATATCACCAGTGAACTTGCTGAGGGTCTCCCCCTATCCCCTCATCCAGGTTGTTGATGAAGATATTGAACAAATACCCTTCTATCAAAAGCCCACTCGAGGCTACACTGGTATTAGCAGCAGCTGGGACAATATTTAAGAACTTCACTGTTTTCTCTCCAATATCTACATCGCTTGCGAGGTCCCACAAAAACTGCAAGGTCGTTCAGGAAGCTCCCGCTAAAATGGCTGCTCTACGACACAACACCTCAGCCCCTCAGGATCTTTAGCTTTAAGCACCTAAGCTTCAAATTTCTGCTCTTTTTATTTATAGACACGACTTGGAAAACTTCAGCTTTGTGCTTCCCAGCACACAAACCCTTCGTCAGAAATAATTTACCTCTTAACAATTCCGCTGCGTAATATGAAAGGATTTTCCCCTCAAAAGCCTCGTTGCATTTAGCACAAAACCTGCCAACCTGTCTCCCTCGCACCCAGAAACGTGAAGCAATCTGAAAATACACGGAAAACTGAAGCAAACAGCCCAGGGAACACAAGGCGATAAAGTTTCCACCTTGGTATCTGAAAATAAAGGAGATGATGGAACCAAAGCAAAGCTCCTCCACTGACTTGTACAAAAAGAGAAGAAACTCTGGAATCCCACCAAGCTCCAGTAAACCCAATAGCTGGTAAATGGTTTTCCCCAGGACTACTCTAGACACAACGACAACGCAAGACTCGAGGGGTCAGCGTGTGGCCAGGCTACTGAATTCAGATGGGATCTCTGAAGGTTGAGATTTACCCTCAAGCCAAGGCGAACACAAAGCAAGAGCAACCCTCAGGCAGGTAGGAACATTTATGTACCTTCCCACCATCGGTCTCTCGTCAAAACCAGTTTGGAGGAGGGACCAGATTGCTCTGGGTTCTTTCGGCGCACGGCTTTGTTTCTAAAAATGGCAGCGCTGATTCAAAATGCTCCTTGGTTTCCATGACAGTCTTTCCTTGACATCATCTTGATTTTCTTGAAGAGGTAAAAAAAAAAAAAAAAAGAGGGGAAAAAAAAGATTAAACTGCCCCAAGCTTTCTAAAAACCCAAATCTTTGTTAGGGTTTTACTTCAACAGAAGGAAAGAGAAATGCTGTTTTAGTAAAAGTCATTACTCTGTGGTGAATAAAGGTCTATTTAAGGAAGAGGATGAACCAAGGTGGCCAGGCCACACAGTCTGACAGCTGCACTGGGTGTTTATGCTCCAGGACATCAAGAGCGACCTCAAACCTCGGGGGGTACCAACCGGCGACACAAAGCTGGCTCGGCACCAACGTCCTTGCAGAGCTTCCTTTGCACCATGAAAAAGAACCCGTCCTACAAAAGTCCCCCGATCCTGAGGAGGTAGAAGAGGATGGCTCCGTCAGCACCGCCCTGCTTCTCCCCATTACAGCTCCAGAGTTCGCCTGAAGGAACGAGAAATCTGGTTCATCTCACCTTCCTTCTCCACAGCCACTGCTAACGTACTCCAGGGAGGGAAAGCAAAGCTCTCTGTGCTCTTACTTGATGCGTTGGAACGACTATCCTGGTTCTCCACGATAAATAAATCAACAAAGTGAAGGGCAAATGTTTTCACTAAACTGGAAACGGCCACGTCCGAGCTACTGCAAATAACTCCAAGTGCAAGGTCCTGATTCTGCAGCATTCAGGGGTCCAAGCGCCGCCCCTAAAGGGATTAAAATCCACCTGAGCACAGGGAGCTGGAACTGGGTCACTTTTTTTTGAACAGCAGACACGTGAGGTACCTGATGAAGACACAACATTCACCCAGAAATCTCAGAGATACGGGGGCAAGATGATGGCAAAGCAAGGACTGGCCAAGTTCTTCGTATCACCACTTGCCATCGATTCCTTTAGTGGAGTTTCCCAAGGGCTTTCATACAGGATGTTTGGGTCACTCAAACACATTTCAGCTACAGTTTGCAGAGTGGCTTAAGCTATTTGGGCACGTTTAAAACAAAGCAGCAATTTCATCTGGTCTATAGACTCACAGAATCGTTTGGGTTGGGAGAGACCTTTCAGATCATCAAGTCCAAGCGTAGCCCCATCCCTGCCAGGGCACCCCTGAGCCCTGTCCCTCAGCACCACAGCTCCACGCCTTGGAAACTCCTCCAGGGATCGTGGGGACCCTGCTCTGGGCAGCCTGGCGTGGAGGGCAAGAAGGGTTACCCAGGTCTGACAACCTCAGCTTAAACAAAAATACCTGCTCGTTATTCTACAGCAGCTTTATCAAAAATATAAGAAAAAAAATACACATCAGTGCCTCTCTCTCCAACTGCACTTCCCAACCGCCCGCTTTCAGAATCCAGAGCCGTGCTATTCGTGGCGTGATCAGCAGAGCGCAGCACTGGCACGTTTAATAACCTCGCAGAGCTTATGGAAAGCCGCACACCAAGCCAAGCTCCTGCCCAGAAGCCCACGTACCCACCTCTACCCGCAGAAGCTGGCCACGCACCCTCGCTCAGAAAGGAGCAAAGCATCCAAGAAATTTTACCTTGGAGAGCGCAAGGGTCTGGGCGCGCTCCGGTTCCAGCAAGAGGCAGCTAACAGAATGGCACCAGGGTGGTTTTCAGAATGAGGAACAGTTAAAGCTTTTAAGTTTTATTAAAATGTGGGCTTTCTTAACTGAAGCCGTCGCTTAGCTCCTCGCCTCGTGCAAACGCCTCGATCCCCGTCGCCAAGACGAAAGTGCAGTTCTTTCTGATGTGCCAAAGGAGCACTTCAGGGCTGGCCCAGGTGCAGCTCCAGGGTCAGAATGGCTGGAGGAATTAGAGGCAGCGCTGATTTTTTAATTCAGCTCGTAGTTTGGAAAGTGGGGAAACAGTTACCCAGCCAGAGATGCCTTTAAAAACTCATGGTAAATGAGAAATGAGAGAGAAAAGCCCATGAAAAAAAATGACAAGTGCTTCCAGGAGGGGAAACTCTGAGTACCCTGAACACACCCTCTTAATCCCACGTCTCAGAAATCTGCATTCAATAAAGAAGGGACTTCAATGGGTATCATTTTTGGAGTTTAGGACGTGTAATTCCACTTTCCACGTTCCCTGTCAATGCTGAATTGTTCCAGCCAGTACTTATTGCACGGCACGGTTAACAGGGAATTCTTCTCTTTCAGGAGACCACACAGGACGTGTTTTTTCTACTCCCAGTTTCCCCTCTCCAAAGGAGGGGGGAAAAAATAAGAAAAAAAGAAAAAAAATAAAAGCATTTTAAGCATTGCCATGAGCTGGCAAATTAAGGAAAGCTCTCATTCCTGAGACGGAGCACTACAGGACTTGGTCCAGGGCATCTATTTACCAGCGTTTAAAGGATCAGCCTGGAATGAACAAAGCCCAAATTCTTAACTATTCATCTACTCTGTTTTCAACCTCACCGATACGTGGGGAAAACCAGCTCCAGCTCCCAAGTAGAACAACTCATTGAGTAAGCAGCCTCTGAGACCCAGAGTAAGCAGCCTCTGAGACCCAGAGTAAGCAGCCTCTGAGACCCCGAGCAAGCGGCCTCTGAGACCCAGAGCAAGCGGAGTCTGAGACCCCGAGTAAGCGGAGTCTGAGATCCTGAGTAAGCAGCCTCCGAGACCCTGAGTAAGCAGCCTCTGAGACCCAGAGCAAGCGGCCTCTGAGACCCCGAGCAAGCGGTCTCTGAGACCCCGAGCAAGCGGCCTCCGAGACCCTGAGTAAGCAACCTCTGAGACTCAGAGTAAGTGGTGTCTGAGACCCTGAGTAAGCGGCCTGAGACCCAGAGTAAGTGGCCTCTGAGACCCTGAGTAAGAGGCCTCTGAGACCCCGAGTAAGAGGCCTCTGAGACTCCGAGTAAGCGGCCTCCGAGACCCCGGGAACCTACCTGGGCAGCACGATCAACGCTGCGACCAAAATTCACCTCTGGGAAGCAGATTTTATGTCACAACAAGATTCCCTAAGCGGGCCTGCGCTGATCCTCTGCAGACCAATCCGACGTGCCCCAAGGACAACGGCTATTCCCAGCAAAACAGTCCCACGCTCCGACTTTCTTTCATCTCTATCATTTGTTTCGTGCGGAAAACAGATGCACTGAGTCAAAAAAAAAATGAAAAAAAAAACCCAAAATAAAGAATGAGTAGCTGCTGAGGACGGCATTAGCATGATAACTACCTGACAGCTTGAAGTTTGGGGTTGCCATCACTCTAGCCAAGCAGCAATTACCATTCCCAAAGATGTGAGCGCGGGGGAGCCGGAGCGGTACAGTACGGAGCCTCACACAATAGCACGCCGGCTGCGGAATGTACTTTCTTTAAGAACAAAAATCCCCCCATACAATATGCGTGGGAAAGGCAGCCAGGGTTAGAGTCCTTCTTCTGTACAGCCTACAAAAATCAATCCAAAGGAAAAAAATGAAAAAAAAAAAAAGCCACCGAAAATAGAAGATCCAACGAGCGCAAGACTTCAGTTGGCTAAAAAGACCCCTGAAATCCCAGACTCTGTTAGATGTAGGATTTCTACAGCCTCTTATTTCATGATTAGAGGATCCTAATCATGGCTTAGTTTGAAAAGGACAAGTGGAGCTGTGGGTGGTTAGGGTAGAAAGCAATTTCTCATCACACGACAAAACTACCGAGATAAATTCAGCCTGAAAGTAGCAAACACCGCTCTGGAAGTCCCCTGGCCACAGCCAGGGATTCTACAAAAAACCAAGGTTATGTTATAGGTATAAAACAGCTCAGAAACTGAAGAATTGTCCCAAAGTCGTAGAAGAAAAACTGGGAAGATGGGAAAAGCCAGCAGCCCGATGATCAACCCCAATGCCTGAGCCAGCAGAGTTAACGTGGATTTATATTTCCACATCTAAACCAACCCGGAGTCGGCTTTTTGTTTACAAGAAAGTTCTGTTTTCAATGGCAGAAAACACACAATTTGTGTACGAGACGCTCATTTTCCAAACCCTTCCAATACCCCAGCCCTGTGAAGAATGTGCCTGCCTGGAACACGCAATTTATTCCAGAAGCTGTCCATAAACTTCTGCCCAGCAGAACAAAAAGGGCAGTTCATTAACGTTGTCCAAGCGCTATCCGGGAAAGCTTGGCCTGTGATCACACCCCGGGGGCTGGCTGAAGCAGCCTCCAGCTGCGGGTCACGCTAACTGGGCAGGATTCTTCGGATCTGCCTTCCCCACCAGCTGCTCCAACCCGGCTCGGCCTCCCTGAGCCAGTTCTCCGAACCAATTTAGGAAAGATGATGCGTGTTGGCAAACTGGAGGTGACACTGCTCTCCAGAAATGACCTGAAGTTGCTCAGGTGAGGTCAGAGCAGGGCATCTGGTGTATGCTGCAAGAGTTGGAATCATAGAATCCCAGAAAGTTAGGGGTTGGAAGGGACCTCTGGAGATCATCGAGTCCAACCTCCCGGCCAGGGCAGGAGCACCCAGGGCAGGACACACAGCAACAGAGCCAGGGGAGGTTGGAAAGTCTCCAGAGAAGGAGGCTCCACAGCCTCTCTGGGCAGCCTGGGCCAGGCTCCAGCACCCTCCCACCAAAGAAGTTTCTCCTCCTGCAGAGGTGGAACCTCCTGGGTTCCAGCCTGTCCCCGTTAGTCCTTGTAGGGCACCCCAGAAAAGAGCCTGTCTCCTTCCACTTGATCTCCACCCCTCAGAGATTTCTAGACATCAATCAGATCCCCTCTCAGCCTTCTCTTCTCCACGCTCAACAGCCCCAGGGCTCTCAGCCTTTCCTCACAGCAGAGATGTTCCAGTCCCTTCATCACCCTCGCAGCCTCCCTTGGACTCTCTCCAGCAGATCCCTGTCTCTCTTGAACTGGGGAGCCCAGCACTGGATCCAGTATTCCAAGGGCGGTCTCCCCAGGGCAGAGTAGAGGGGCAGGAGAACCTCCCTTAATCTGCTGGACACACTTTTCTTAATGCACCCATTAGACCCATAGAAAGGTCCTTCCATGCTACTGGTGAGTAAAACTGGGAAGGTGAATGATGACCTGGAGTACTGGGTCCAGTTCTGGGCTCTCCAATTCAAGAGAGACAGGGAAGTACTGCAGAGAGCCCGGCGGAGACTACAAAGCTGCCGAGGGGACTGGAGTATCTCTACATTGAAGAAATCACCGCTGTTCCCGACGACCACAGAAGAACAAGTGGTGGTGTGGAAATACATAACCCAACCTTTTCACTCCCCACTTCCCTGATGTCCATTAGATTGGATTCAAAACTTTAAATGGAAATTTGGAAAATACATTTGTTTTTCACCTGGATCAACGCTGTACTCGACCCAGAGTAAATGAAACTAGAAACGACCGCTCCTAGAGCGTCGCCGATGAAAATTAGACGATGGCCAGAAATTAATACTTCTTGCCAAAAATACGGCAGCCGTTCCAGTTTAATTGAACTCGTCGATTTGGCAAAGCAAACGGAAGCCAACGTGCCAATTAAGTGATTGTCCCCCTTTCCAAAGATTCTCAGGGACAAGCTTCACGCTGCGAGTCAGACTGTGAAATCAAAACAACTCTCTGCCCACGAGGGAGAGAAAGAACCGTGCCCGGCACGAGAAGATCTTGCCAAAAGCTTAACGAGGGGACGAAAAATACTTGATTCATGCAGCAAAAAAAAACCAAGTTATGCGACTTGAAAATGAAATATAGGTTACTGGGACCATGCCAGACCACAACTGTTTTGCCCAAGATATTATTGCGGCCCCGATGGCGGCTTGGTGTGGAATATTTGTCTCCCATTGCTGCCTACGGTGTCCCCACTACCTGAAATCTCATTTCTATCCCATCATTAGCTCTGAGCCATCTATCAAAACTGCTGGAGCAGGTTTTTTAAGAGCTCACAACCAGCTCCCCAGCTGTAAAATGCTGATGTTGGTCCGTAAGCATACGGAGAGCTGCGAGCTACGGGAATTAAAATCAAAAAATGTCCATTTTTACACAAGAAAAGGTATTATATCTATAAATCTCAGCCGCTGAAATGAGAACATTTCAGTAAAATAAGAACATTTCAGTAAAATGAGAACATTTCAGTATAACGAGAACATTTCAGTATAACGAGAACATTTCAGTATAACACTTCTCTTTTTTCTTTTTGCCAAGCATGTGGATTTTCCACACTCCCTTGTTCTTCAAATTTTGCCCCAGTTCCTGGAAGTATCCCTCTTAGTTTGGGACAGGACTGACACAAGCAGAAACATTCCTAAAGTTTTTTGAATTAAACCTCAACCAACAGTAATTTAAAAGCAATCCTACGTACTCCTCTTTGCTGCGTGTTCTTGCAAGAACCACAACCAAGATCTGGGGCAGCCCTGGGCTAAGGGCTCTACAAAGAACGAGAAACAAATCCTGCAGTAAGGAGAGAGAAAGCTTTAAACCTTTACAATTCACTAATCTCTACACACTTTCATAAATTGCATTTAAAAATAGTTTTCTCCTCACTCACGTCCCAGATTTCACAGAGTGATGATATATTGAGGTCTCATTAAAAAGCCTTTATTACCTCCGCAAGCCACGGAACTTTACCTTATCTAGTCACAAGTGCTGAAAAGACGACAGATCTCCGAATCCATCTGATCTGATGTAAGAACTAAGATTATTTCAGGGACTTCATAGGACTGGGCCTAACCCCACCACCTAAGATATTTATAGGCTTGTATTTTTCCTAAAGAAAACTCCACCTGCATAAAGGGGAAAATGATGATGTGGACAAGAAGGACCTGGAGGGGCTGGAGCGTGGCCGGGGAAGGGCAACGGAGCTGGGGAAGGGGCTGGAGCAGGAGTGTGGGGAGGAGCGGCTGAGGGAGCTGGGCTGGTTCAGCCTGGAGCAAAGGAGGCTCCGGGGAGACCTTCTGGCTCTCCACAACTCCCTGACATTCAGGAGCTTGGAGCCAGGGGAGGTCGGGCTCTGCTCCTGAGGAACAAGCACCAAGACGAGAGGAAGCAGCCTCAAGTTGCCCCAGGGGAAGTGTGGGTTGGATTTGAGGAACGATTTCTTCAGAGCAAAGATCATGAGATGCTGGAACAAGCAGAAGTGGTGGAGTCCCCCTGATCCCTGGATGGGTTCCCAAGCCCTGGAGATGCGGTGCTGAGGGACAGGGCTCAGGGACGGGGCGACGCTGGGACTCCATGAGCTGAAAGGGCTCTTCCAACCCAAGCAATTCTACGATTAATCCTGTGTCCCCACAAAATTAAGACAAACAGAAGAAAAAGGGAAGGGGAGCGGCCGTTCACCCGCTGTTCTTCAACCATCACAACCTCCTGAACTCATAACAAGGTGCTGAGAGGAAGTCAGATGGTCAACAACAGACTGCAAACATAATATTAAGTACAAATAGCAATTTAAGGTGAAGGTAACGGCAGGCTGAGGACGGCTGTTCTGTAGGCACATATCAGAAATAAAAAAGGCTCTGTTTTCCACCTTCCTTTATTAAAAGAGAAACTGAGCGCTCTTCAGGACCTTACAAGGAAAAAATACTTCTTTCCTTTAAAATAATGTAACTATCTCAGAGCGACGTTAGAAAATCCATATCCTGCGATACCACTCGGCTCTAATACGACTTATCCCACCCCTAGAACCCCAAAGTGATCCACAAAACGTCAACATCATCAGCTGCATTTCCCAAAGCGGAGCAGAGGAAGGGAAAAGCAGCCTGTGTGAAGGTCACCCAGCAGGCACCGCGGGAATAGGAGGCTGAGGCAGTGAGAAAAGAGGTACCTCTAATAGCACCGAATTCTAAAAATACGGAACGTGAGTCGAGAGGGGAATACAAAAATCTAGGAGTCCTTGAGGAGCGCTCAGGCAACTCTCTCCTCACCAAAGTCCTCTGAAGTCTGGCCACCTAAGTGCTGCTTCTCCTTCAGCCTGCTTCTCAGGAGCTACAGCCCAGGATTTTCTAACGACGAAGAAGGTTCAGGAACCACCAGAAGCCCCCAAGGTAACCAGGTCTCCACTACAAAAACCTCTTGCCCTTCGGACAAGCCACAAAGAAGAAACAAGTGGCTTTAAAAAGCAGGTGAAAGTACGAATCAGAAACGTAAAAAAGCTGATAAAAGCAGCGCCGAATGCAAGACAAAAGCCACTCGGGTTCCCGGAATAAAGCGGCAACGACAGAAATATTAAAAAAAAGAGTTTCTGCCCCACCTTATATTTACAGTACAGGAGGCCACTCAACCTCCATGCATTTAGAAAGGCTTTTCCTTTCTTTCCTGCAATGAAAAAGCTCTGGCAACAAAGCACTTACATCAATTAATAATAAGCCCTTTGAAATATCTGGCGGATAAAAGAGAGGAGGGAGAGCAGGGACGACCGGGAGATGTTCATCTGACTGTGAAGGCAGAACTCACCTCTTCCCAAAGTACAAAACCACGTTCAAAGGCAAAGTTCAAGAGACAAACGAAGGAGCACGGTCGGGCCGTCGGCCGCGTCGGCGCCTCCCGAGCTCTCCACCGCGTCACCCGTCGCAGCACCTGCTCGCCCGGCAGAAGCTGAAATTCATTTCAGGTGACAACGGCGCAACCTGAAGCCCGCAGCTTAACTGCTCCCCCCTCCAAATTCAACGTATTGCGGCACCGGGAGCAACTCAGAGGCAGCGGAAGGAGCGTGCTCTGGGGGAAGGTTGAAGCAGAGGCTGCGACAAATGGAAAATGAAGGAAAAGAGCAAGGGGGAAAAAAAAAACCAACAAAACAATCTCAGGCTTAAAATGCTCAGGAAAAACATCTAATAGATGCACTGGTTAAGCAGAGAATTGAAACAGTGCTGAACTCTATCCCGTAAATATTTACATCTTGTAACTATGACCTTCTGACTGGGCACAAGGCAGAGGTTAAAAGTGATGATGTGATGCTCTCAACACAGGAACCAGCAGCAAGTGAGGATTTTCTACCCATTTCCCATGGATTCAGAGGATCGTGAGGTCAAAGCAACACAAATCCCAGCCGGTATAAATACAGGTTCGGTAGCTTTACTCTGCTTCATCACACCAAAACCTCACGCAGCAAATCCCAGCTGTGGATTTTCTTGGTTTTCATCCTCTAAATTTCATTTTTGACAGCCACCTGCTCTGCTCAGGTTCTATATCCCCGGCACAGAGCTGTGCAAGAGGCTGTGTTCTACAAAGCGAACGACAGCACAGCGTGAGGAACGTTCTACGTGAGCTGAGAACAGCACCAAGCCCAAAGACACGAATCTTCCCTTCGTTATAAACCAAGAATGGAAAAAAAAAAAAGAAACAAACAACAACAAATTAAATCTGCCAGGTAACTTGTGTCAGAGGTGGAGATGTGGATTTAGACTCATTTTCCTGAGACACTCCCTGAGGTTACGGGCAGCACGGTGTCAAACAGGGATTTGTACACCGCTCCTGGCTCCAGGGTGTTTGGAAACGCTGGGAGCTTGCACTGCTGGCTGAATAACACTGATGAGAACAGGCAGCGCTCCCAAACAGGCGGCACCAGCGTGAACTCCTCGCCACCGGAGGAAAAAAAAACATCCTGAGGAGGTGACAAGAGCAACAAGTCACAATTAGGAGCCGAGTCGAGCGGAACGACAAGTACAGAAAATATCAGCAGATAAAAACGCTGTGTTTTGGATTGGGCTTTCTGGCCTGAAAACGTTATCACATAGGATTTGATGATGCTCTCAAAAGAGTAAAATACGTCCTTCTCTTGGTGCCCCTTTTTAAAATGAGAAGAAACTCCTGGCTGTAGAAAATGTGTATGTTTATTACCTACCTACCTCCTCTTTGTGCTCCTGTTGAAAAGGAAAATAAATAAAAAGGAAAATCAATGAAGAGGGAAATCAATGAAGAGGGAAATAAATGAAGAGGGAAATAAGTAAAGGGGGAAATAAGTAAAGGGGGAAATAAGTAAAGGGGGAAATAAGTAAAGGGGGAAATAAGTAAAGGGGGAAATAAGTAAAGGGGGAAATAAGTAAAGGGGGAAATAAGTAAAGGGGGAAATAAGTAAAGGGGGAAATAAGTAAAGGGGGAAATAAGTAAAGGGGGAAATAAGTAAAGGGGGAAATAAGTAAAGGGGGAAATAAGTAAAGGGGGAAATAAGTAAAGGGGGAAATAAGTAAAGGGGGAAATAAGTAAAGGGGGAAATAAGTAAAGGGGGAAATAAGTAAAGGGGGAAATAAGTAAAGGGGGAAATAAGTAAAGGGGGAAATAAGTAAAGGGGGAAATAAGTAAAGGGGGAAATAAGTAAAGGGGGAAATAAGTAAAGGGGGAAATAAGTAAAGGGGGAAATAAGTAAAGGGGGAAATAAGTAAAGGGGGAAATAAGTAAAGGGGGAAATAAGTAAAGGGGGAAATAAGTAAAGGGGGAAATAAGTAAAGGGGGAAATAAGTAAAGGGGGAAATAAGTAAAGGGGGAAATAAGTAAAGGGGGAAATAAGTAAAGGGGGAAATAAGTAAAGGGGGAAATAAGTAAAGGGGGAAATAAGTAAAGGGGGAAATAAGTAAAGGGGGAAATAAGTAAAGGGGGAAATAAGTAAAGGGGGAAATAAGTAAAGAGGGAAATAAGTAAAGAGGGAAATAAGTAAAGAGGGAAATAAGTAAAGAGGGAAATAAGTAAAGAGGGAAATAAGTAAAGAGGAAAATAAATGTGTAGCTAATAAACCTACACGTTTTCTGAAGGTTGTATACAGAACAGCTAATCCAAAATCTGTTTCACACGGCCCAGCTGGGTATTAATGTTGCTCTATACTTCAAATAAACCAGTGGGACAAACAGCCCTTGGCCCTGTCCGTCAGATAAACCTGTCCGGCCTGCATTAGCCCATCTCCCGTGGTGGCAATTCCCTCTTCAGCTCCGTATGCTAACGAGGCAATATAGAAAATCTGAAAATAACAGGCAAGATCCAACTTCCAGGCTACACTACCCCGCAGCCAGGCAGGTCAAGCCTCCCTGAGGTGAGACAACTTCACAAAACCACCTCATCAGACCGCTCGATTTGCCAGCTAATAAAATAACACCTGACCTTTCCAGCCTCAGCAAATGCTAGAGGACGAGTTGGGAAAGTGGAACTGCAGGAATTTTACTCACTCCTCGAAAAAGGCAACAACCATAGCAAGGAAATTCGGCTTTCCGTGGCCCGCCGCCCGCTCGCGGTGCCTTCGGTAAGCACGAGAACGGCACCTCTGCGGCGGCTTTTCTGCCGTTCTGCCCCCTCTGATGGTTCCTCAGCTTGCAGGCTGAGGTTTTATTTCTGTAGACTTAGCCAGCATTTTGCTAAAATCTTATTCTTCCACAACGCTGCACGCTTCAAAGAGCATCTTTTTTACACCAAGTTCCCTCCGTGCTCCGAAGCCTCGCTGAAAAAAGAGGTTAACGCAGAGTGAAAATCGTTGTGACATCGCAGACCTTTTAATTGGTTCCTAGCCCTGCTTTGGGGCACGTATTAATAGGGCAGGAGCATTAGGAGTGCTCCTTCTCGCTCTCCTTGACAAACTGCCAGAGGAAGGAAAGTATTTTTGGCCTTGTGCTGTGCAATCCATTTAAAAACTCGAAACTCCGGGAAGATAAATCAAGGAGCAAGCAGACCAGGAAACAAAAAAAAAAAAAAAAAAAAGGAGTGTTCAGGATGGAAAAGAATGTGTGTAAAAGATGCACCAAGGTGTTTTACCATAGCGCTGAGCGTCTCCTCCCAGTCCGGCCTCTCTCGGGGGTGGATGCTTCTCTGAAGCTCCGGCACAAAGTCATCTTCTTCTGCATGTAGAGAGGACTTCATCATTCTGGAGAGGAGGACAGAGAGGACAGGGATTCAGGGACACTTTCCAGGTAATCTTACACAGTCTCTCACAGTGCTCGGTTCTGTGGCTCATACGACAACAGAAATGCTTTTATAAGCCCAGAAATCTTACAGGCTTCTAAGTTACTCTCACTTCCTCACTACACAGGGAGTGTAAATCTGGTGGAGAGAAATCTGCACCTCCTAAGCAATCCACAACTGCTTCTGTTAAATCACTGCACCATTTGCAAGGCTTAAAACACAGACAAATGTCCCTGCTCAGCTCAGAGGGGTTGGACTGGATGACTTTGGGTGGTCCCTTCCAACCCAAACCAGTCTACAAAAAGCAGAGGAGTCGTTTTCAGTCCTTCTATCACCCAAGCAAATAATATTAGCCTTATTAAAAAGAAACACACCCATTTGATTCCATAGCTGGTGCTGCAGGTGCTGCGAAAACGGAGAGAGCAGGTTCCATTTCCTAGCCTGAATTCACAGCCCCAGGCCTGAGCCATCAGCTCTCACGGCTCTCACCCATCCTATCCGAAGGGTGAGCCCCTTCAACCCCGCCCCGGCTCCGCAGGGATGTGCTCAGAACTGTCTCATTTTATCCAGGTAAGCTTTTCATCAGCTAAGGAGCCATCTTTTAAGACCCCATGAAGTACATAAATCTCCAGCCTGCACAGAGGCTGGAAATCAAAATGTGGAACGTGTCTCTGAAGCCCCTCAGCCCATCCTTACGATGGCTCTGCTGTTACAGCCCCGGAACTGGGTTAGAATGGGCCATGTAAACGTGCCCAGGAGGGGATTCTGGCACAGCCTGTTGAAAAGCTGCAACATTCCGCTTCCATTACACAGGAAAATCAGGAAGGGTTTTATTTCATTAATAAACCATTTATTTATTCAGAGCAACCATTCTGACAACCAAGGGCGGACAGAAGAGCAGGGCTGGTTTCGCCCTACGCTGATTTACGGACCGTTTGACGAAACCAAGGGCAGCGAAAGGCACTTCAGAAAACTCAGACCAAGATCTGAGCTCCTGAAACCCCTGCACACTGTTTGTCACCACCACATAAGTGGCTGAGCCAAAGCTTTGTACCCTACAAGAGGGTTAAGAATGAAGCAATTAACACTCAACGGTAATAACGAGGCTGGGTTACAAAATTATATCCTGTATAATTTTATACCGAGTTCCGTGATCTGGTCTAGTGAAAAAAAAAAACAAACCACATCCCAGAGAAATATGGGCCTGAAAACCAAAAATCATCCCTCAGGCTAATGCTGCTAAATGATTCCATGTGCCATTCCCACCGCAAATTGAAAGGCGGCCGTAAAAAAAAAAGACGCCTACGTGGTGAAAGTTGCATCTATCTGACAAAAATCTGCATGAAAACTGCAGGACTTAGCAGGGAGAGGTGCGATGCCAGCTCAGGTGGGAGATTCACGCCTTTTTGCCTTCCAAAGAATTGGATTTTGGTAAACCTGAAAATGGGTTCCTCTTTCTTTGCTGATCAACAGGGAGGAGATTTGGCACGGCCCAACCACATGAGAAATCTGCCACTTATTTTAATGGAAAGTAAAAACTGAAACCTGCTGGTTTCAAATCAGATTTGATAAACTACTGGACAAACTATAAATATCAGTATTTTTTTCTTTAAATCAACCTCATGATTTGGAAAAAAAGGCTCAATAAGGCTTTCCTCAGGATTTTACTGTTTAGCTTTGGTGATACTGCAGCTGTACGAAAAGATTCTAAAGCAACCACCTCAGAGCAGCTTTAGCCTAATGCCAGCAGACAGCACTTAGTCTAATTCCACCAGGGGATGGAATGAAAGGACACCATCAAGACCCACCTTTCTCCACCACGCTTCAAACAAACAGCTTAGAGACGCGCGCGTTCTCCGTGGCAAGACTTGAAAACAATGGGATGGAATTTACATCTTGATCAGCGCTTTGGATGACTAAATTAATTTACTACCACGGCTCCTCAGGCTTAGGGCAATTCCTCCCGGATTTCTCACCAAGAAACCCGGGTTTCTTTCAAGAAGCAAATTTGCTGAACGTCTAAAGTGGTGTCGGTACCAGGGGGCTGCCCAGGGACACAACTCCCGCTGCCTTCAGGGAGGTGACAGCCACAAGATTTGACCACACTCCCTTCCGAGCTACTGACCTGGTCCTGACAGGTCATTTAGGTTCAGTAAGGCTGGCGTTATTTTCTAGCAAATTTACCACAGAACCTATAAAACAAAGCAGGAGAGGGCAGAGATGTGTAATTAAGGTTATAAAATGTCTTACATAAAACTCCCTGCTTCGTCTGGTTACAAGACACTTCCAAAACCAGCGCTGAGACTGAGCGGAGAGAAAAATATCTTCTGATTTGATCACAATCTTGGCCATCAGGCCCATCTCCTGGGGCTCTTCAGAGAGGACAAACACGGATGTCACAGCATCCAGTCCTTTTTCCTAGACTCCCTTCTATTTACTCACGTTATTTGTTTAACCTGATGATGTCCACAAAGCTCCACAATAAACTCGTCCTGAGCTATTCCCACTGAGATCCTGAAGCACAGTCCTATTATTCTTCCTATTGAAGGGGCTCTGGACTTTTCTTGGAGATAAGAAACACTCTGTGTGTAAAACCCTCCATTCCAAGGAGTCAATGCTTCGAGCGTTGGCCAGATTTAAGGGAATATTCTACCGCTGATGGAAATTAAATGCGTTGTCAGAGCAAAATGTTGGACCTGATACTGAAGATTTTTCTCTCCAGCACAATTATAAACACTTGATAACCATCTGTGAGCCCTTATTAATCTTTCATAGCGACTATTTCATTCCATGCCACCTGAGACAAGAGGCCAAGGAAAGTGGAAGATGCTACAGGTAATATTATATCAGCCCCTTATACATGAAATTTCGTGGCTTTTTCCTCCCTGCCCCTGATGAGGATGGAGGAGAATAACCTCGTGACTTAGCGGCACTGGAACACAGGCAGGAGCAGGGCCAGAAAGGGGGAGGAAGAGGAGGAAAAGCAGCTACTCGCAACGCTCCGGCGGTTGCCAGCGTTGCCGTTTTTCCTGGCCTCACCCCAAAGCGAGCTTGGAATTTTATACGTAGGTCTAATCATATGCACTGGGGTTTATATCCACGTGTATTATGGATATTTAGCTTAATTTCTCCAGCAAATAACGAGCACAACGTACATTACACCTCACTCACCACACGTGTCAAGCTCTAACAAGACTAATTCTCTTGGGCCTGCCACGGATTCTTTTTCACAGGAGGGGAAAACACCTAGAGCCCCACTCCCACTTCTACAAAACACTGACACGTGTATTTCGTCAATATTAAAAGCCAAACAAATGAAAGACGCTGCTCTTTTCCAGAAAGGCTCCTCTCGGCTATTTCACGAGAGTTGTAAAGGCCTGAAAATTCACCCCAGCAAAATTTGAACGCCAACCCGAAGGAAAGGAATTCGATTTTATTTCAAACGCCGCTTCTTCCACCGCTTCACAGCCAACAAAACCCAACACGATTATATTAATAAAAGTTCTGGCCGTAGAGAGGCCATTAAGCAATGTCTCTTCAGATGAATGAATCCTCCTTCAGTAGAAATTGAGAATTCAATGTACTGGAACAAATGTTTACAGGACATCTGACAAAAGGCCCAGCCCACGCTCACACCCCTTCTTTAAACTTCCCTGCAGGGTCAAGTTGATGAATTCCAAGTCAGAGTTTGCACGTTTACACACGACACAATTAGAGCAGGAAACCGCTTAGTGCCTTTTTCTCTATTTTCTCAAAGCCAATTTGCTGGTCCCCTTATTTGGAATGAAAACATTTTGGTGCTGTTCTCCTGGACTGGGTTCCTGTGGTATTGAGCACCAAGTTCTCCCTGTAAGGAGAGAACTAAGGAGCTTCTGGAAACATCTCACAAGGCAGAAAGCACCTAGAGAAGGGAGGAACAGGTGCTTTGTAGGATGAGTAAACTCATATTCACCTCAAAAAGTCCATATTCATGCACCTCAATGTCCACATTCACCTCAATGTCCACAAACTCAACCCTACGTCCACCAACTCAACTCTACGTCCACAAAACTCTACCTCTACTGCTAGTTAATAACATGGTAAATATTCAACGCTACTTCCACTAGACAATAGCTTTCCCCACGGGTTTGTGGACCCCACGGTTCCACGTCCACAACGTCGATGCGTTTCCACCCTTCTGTTTGCACAAGAGAGAAAGAACCGTAAAAAGTAGGTTGGTGGGAAGAGCTCCTTTAAATTAAACAGGGGAAGAGAAAGGCCAGAAACCTTTTAAATACTGTAGGATTCCCGTAACAATGTTTGTTCCCTTTATTATTTAGGTTCTGTGGCACGTGCTGGTAGCCCACAGCGGTCGGAATAACACAACTGTCGTGGACTTTGACGTCTTCTAGACGCCGATGACACGCAGATTAATGGTTTTCCTCCGGGAGGCCATGAGAGGGTTGACAAATTACCTCCAGAGGTGCCTGATGGTTTGAAAGCCACCATGTGCTGGTGTGGAAGCATCAAGCCCTTTGAATGTCAGGCTCCTCCTATCAGACAGATAATTATCTGCTTGACAGATACTCATCTCGGGCCGGGTATATATTTTTTAAATTAAATGCCAAGCACAATCTTTTAGGTCATGCTCCTCCGTGGGGACTTTCCTCGCTGCTTCTCCCTCCAACAACTACTCTTTCTGACCTCAATTTGGGAGGTGAGAGACGATGCTGACTGATTTATTAGTTTATTTATTATTCATACAGCACTCTTGGTGTGCCTGGAGATTTCTCGGCCAACGTAAAAGCACGGCTCTGCTCGACGGAAGCGACGATTCAAAAGGATTTAGAGCTCCACGGAAAGTGGTTTTGCCAGATATAAATTCTACCAAAGAGGCAAATTTAAGCAAGGTCTGTGCTGACAGAAATCTATGCTGAAAACCAATGAGCTTCAACCACTCTGATAAAAAATGGTATTTAAACCGCTCCAATTATTTGCACAAAAGGCCAAAATAACACAATCTTTACCAGGGCACTAAAGAGGAAGAGGCTTTGCATCGCTCGCAAAGGCGACGTCCAGGGAACTACCTCCACTCGGCTCATCTTCCCCGCTCCTAGCAACCGTGTTTGCCTTCCAGAAGCACTCTCCAGTTTGCTGCTCTTGGCAGATGCTGCTCAGGAAAGAGGAGAAGGGCAGAGAGAGCAGAGCGAATGAAACCAGCATCGCGAGTAGAAGGTTTCCAGGATTCAATCCCCTCACTCCCAATGCAAGAGGCCAACNCTGGAGCAGGGGGGTGGTACCAGAGGAGCTCCAGAGGGCCCTTCCAACCTCCACCTCATTGGGATTCTGTAATTCCCAGCATGGAAAGCTAAGGCAACAGCCAATCAACAGAGAGAGATCTTGAAAATTCTGCTTTAGGAGGCTTAAAAATAACTTGATTGAGATGAGGAGTCACAATGCTACAAGAACGGAGGATGCCACCGCACAACATGTGAGAGCAGAATTAAGACAACTCTTCTCATCAGACGGGCTGCCCCCTGTCATCACTCGGAAAAGTAGAAAAACTAGGAAAGAAGAGCTGAGATCTGGTCCAAAGCTTATCAACACTTGGGTGAGAAACTGGAATCAAGTGACAAACACTGATACATCCTCATCCCTGACCTCACACTTCCACCACACACACCCCTCAAAAAAAATAAATTAAAAAAAAAAAGGAAATTTTACGACAGAGACGGAAAAAACCCCTAAACACCCATAACCTCTCCCAGTCCATTTTTTCTAAGTAAACTCTACGTGCATGAAATTAAAACTAATACAGTGGAAAGGAAGAAAATACTCGTGCAATATGGAAAGCAGAGATAGCTCCGGAGCCCCAGGACAAATGAAACCAGAGATGGGAACTGACGGCTGACAGCGCTGACCTGAAAGAGGATTTCATTTCCCATGTTTTAAATCAGCTTTGTCAACACCTTCCTGATTCCATTCTGGCCATCTGCGTCACAGAAAACAAGACTGCTGAAGTTCTGGCTCGAGGACCGTACGACGGGGAGACGGAAAAGCCCGACGAGGGTCAGCTTCGAAAGCACGCCTCATAAATAAAGCAACGGCAAAGGGATTGGATTTCATCCTTGACCACAACAGGAAAACCTGGCATAACGAAGCGGTTCGCTCCCATCGATTCTACGACGTGGAAAGCTGGGATTGCTACTTTTGATGGGAGTTTGTAGCCAGGGAGTCAAAATTCGGAAGCCACCGCACGCGAAAAATCGCTAGAGGAACAATATATTACAATAAAAGCGTATTTTCTTACAAAATGAATAAAATATTATTCAAATATCAGCAAGCACAAACTAAACGGGTTTTTTTGTGATAAGCAGGACGTGTTTATCACTTAGTTTTAAATGATTCAGTCGGTGGGTTTCAACTTGTGGTCCATGGATCTGTGAGAGAACTACTAGTTCAGGTGAGCAGGCATTGAAAAAAAATATATTTAAGAACACATGAGACTTGAAAACTATTTTTTCAATTAAACCCAGGAAATTTTCAATTAAGGTCTTTTTCAAACCAGTGATATTCACTTGATTTTTTTTTTTTAAATGCCACAGTGTCCAGGTTAGCCCTTCCTTCCACTGTTCACTTACTGGGAAGCAGAGAAGGCCAATAGTGCTGCAGAGATTAATTAATATCTTGGTTTCTCACCCCGATCCACCTCTCCGGCCCGGCTTTAATGTGTGCTCTGATCCAGCCAGTCAAGCTGAGTTTTCAGGCTCGTTTATGAATTTGCAAAAATATTTCAAGTGCGTTTTCAGAGCCGCTGACGAAAAGTCGCACGAAAAAGATCAGATGCCGTGGAGTTGAAAGGCTGGGGTCTGGGTGGGACAGCTCTCTTTACAGCCAGAAGTATCTCCAGGTCCAACGGGCAGCCCCTCTCCCCTTGGTAATTGTCTCCTTCTACCAGCAGGACCTCGACACCGCCGACCAGGTTGCAAGTACCTTCCAGGTGTCAAAGAGCTCCCCACCGAAGAGAAGCTTCCAGCCAGGGGTCGGGGAGGGACACTGGGAGAGGAGAAGCCAACAGCACACCACAAAACAAAACCCAGGCCCAGTTCTTCTCCTCAAAACACGGGTCTGTAGGTACACTCATCGACACCCAACTGCCTTTGGTAAAGCCTCTCTAAATTCAAAAGCAACCAGTAGCAACCGGGGGGCGACGGACCCGCCGTCTTTTTATTCTGCTCTTCCGACATCGCTTTGGCGGCTTCGTTTACTGCTCCTCGTCCCACTCGCTTGGGTTTTGAGTCTCAACTCAGGAACGTCCCTCCCAAAACACATAAATACAAAGATCTCTCCTTCCTGCTCTGGAAGGGATTGGAACATCTTTGCTGAACCGGGCTGTAATAATTCACAGGGAGGTTTTGCACAACTGGAATTTCTTCAAACACTTCATGAAAAGAAGGAGTTCTTGGAATATTCAGCTTTTACAAGCTCAGAGACGTGTTCTTAGTTATTAAAAAGCTTTATAAAAATAATCACAAAATCCTCACGCTTCTGCACACACAAACTACCGAAACAAACCTGCTCTTTTATTTGGCAGCACATAAAAGACGTTGTTTTAGTAGGTGCTTAGCATTTTCTTTCAGAACACAGCAACAGTCAGTAAAAAATAAAAAAAATAAAAAAAAATTCCTCACAAACAGGTTTCTCTTATCACTTTTGCCCTGTGTAAGAAAAGGAATCAGGAAATCACGGAACAATCAGAATCGCTGAGCTCTGGCTTGGATTTCTTTTCTTTGATTCAGGAACAAATATAAAAGTATTAAAGAAAACGGCCTCTAGGGAAAAGGGCACTAACCTCGCATTTCCAATTAATAAACCGCTGAAAGCAGCTCTGAAGTTTCAGCGGAGAGGAGATGGGAAAGGACGGCTGCTCCTGCCCTTCCTGCTCTGCTCACCCATCTAAACCTGGGCACCAGCAACAAAAAAACTCCTTGTGGGCCAGTGGCAGCAGAAGGTCCTGCCTTTGTGCCTCTCCCCCTGCCGTGGCCACGGGCTGAACCATCTACATCCCGAGCTGGATGTAACGGGGCTCAGGCTCCTGCCGCTCCTGCGCTGGGATACACCAGGAGACTAGAAAAAAGTCAAAGCAAAGCCTCTCTACATCCAAGCAGACAAGAGGTGAGCAAAGAGAATATCTCCACCCATTTTCTGCAACCTCAGAGCAACCGTGAGCTCAGGTAACTTGGCCAGGATTTCAGAGGAAGGCTGAGCCTGGAGCAGGAGAGTGTCACAGGTTCAGTGTCACAGGCCTGTCCACAGGAGCACAGCTTTTAGAATCACAGCATCCTTCTGGTTGGAAGAGACCTTCGAGATCAAGTCCAACAATTGCGCCATCCCTGCCAGGGCACCACCGACCCCTCTTCCTCAGCACCACAGCTCCACGCCTTGGAAACCCCTCCAGGGAGCAGGGGGACTCCAGCCCTGCCCTGGGCAGCCTGGCCCAGGCCTGGACAATCCTCTCCATGAAGAAATTGTTCCTCAGCTCCAACCTAAACCTCCCCTGGCGGTCCAACCAAAACTTGCCCCTCTTTTCTCCTAAAGCACATAAATATCAAACACCTTATCAGGACCTGAAGGACCCCCAAAAAAAAATATATATCAAGACTCGGAGAGAAGACAACCCTCCTGCGTAGACTCACTCTCTTCTCTCATCCACTCCTTGCCCCAAAACATCCTGACCTGATGTAGAGGAGAACAAGAGCTCAGCTCAGCTCACAAGAGGGAATTAGGGCACTCTCAGAGAATACAGCTGCCCAGGCTCAGCAGAGCACCCAAGGCCACTCTTTCTCAATCCGTGGCTCTGACCACAAAGGTTTTGTGCAATACCTCCTCCTCTCCTTTCTCAACTACTCTCTGAACTTCTTTCAGAAAACGAGGAGAGGGAGAGAAAACAAAAAGCTACGTAGAGAAAGACTCACTAGGGGTGGAAATGGCTCATTCACTCTCCCTCCGGGATGTAGCTTCCCAAAGAAGGGACGAGCAACATCTTGACTTGCTCCTCAGAGACCTTCTTTTGACTTTGGCCACCTCCCGTCCCGTGAAGCCTCGGGTGGGCTTTTGCAGATCCCATCCTGATGCGTAGGGGGCTCTCCTCACACCGAGCAAAGAGAAGTTGGACATTTATCTCAGTCCCGAGGTTCTCAGGCTGCTGCAATGCTTCATCCCGCGACAGCACCCAAATCCTTTGGGGACACCACAGCTCAGCAAAAAGAACAGTTTTATCGGTGCTTGTTATTTCTAATTCATTGAGAGGGAAGCATCTGAAATACAAACACTTTGGGGAAACCCAATTTAAGTTTCTCTTTCTGCTTTTTTAGTTTAAAAAGCAAACTATGAGCCACAAAAGAGAAGCACGACAGAGAACCTGTGACTGAGAACAAGATTTTAAAATCGGGGGGAAAAAAAAGGGCAACTAGGAATTTTCACACTTTTAAAACAAAAACTATTAATTGCACCGCTTCACAGTTTAGGTATCTTAAATTTTACATCAGGCAGAAAAATCCCTGAAATATCAACTTGATTTTAGAAGCAGAAGGATGGGGAGGGACAAAGAAAGAGGAAAAAAATGTGAGCCAGATATTCACAGATAAATCAAGACTGAAAAGATATTCAAAGTACAACGAAAAGTGGACCCTTACAGAGGCTGAAAAAAAAACCAAAAGGGATTTAATTGCCTGAGGACATGCCAGGGCTGGAATGTATGGAAAAGCAAAAGGAAAGGAGGTTTTCTGTCCCCTCAGTCACAAGGCCTTTGTTGGGCGAGTAAGGAAAAGGAATAATTGTAAGATATTCACCTTATCACAGGAAAAAAAAAACCAGCTTATTGAGCACAGGCCAAATCCTGCCCACCCCTCACTCACCCTGCTCACCAAGAGACACCCCGGGACCATCGGGAAGGGGTTCCGCTGGGCTGAAGCGTTTGGAACGGCTGCAGTTGATACGAAACGTGGGAGGAAAGGAGAAAGGTACGTGAGAAAGCGAAGCGAGGCTCCAGGAAGCGAGCCGCACAAACTGACTGTTGAGTTGGGCAATGACTCAGCAGGAGGAAAAAAAAAAAAAAAAAAGGAAAAAAGAAAAAGAAAACAAACAAAAAAGAAAGAAAAAAAATCAGGCAGCAGATAAGAAAATCTTCTCTGTAAAAAATGATAGTTACCATAAACAAAAAAAAAATAAGTAAAATAAATAAAGAGCAACAAGAAGAGCTCCCAGCCTGGAATTTTGCCTAGTTCCCGAAGCTCTGGCGCATGCAGTTGTTTCCTAAGCAGGATTCTTTCCTGCCCTTCGCAGCACACCTGAGCAAGCAGAGGAGCAGGAAAGCCAGCTGGGGTTAACCCCTGCCTCCCCGGGGAGCCTGCTGCCCTCCTTCTCCTGGGGAGCAACAGGATAGCGAGGAGCCGAAGCCAGGAGAGAGGTCAGATAAGCACTGAGCGGAAAGAAATCGCTTCCATCGCAAACTCCAAAGAAAGAGGCAAAGTCTGCCGGCCCCTCAAGCCAACGGCGGTGCTCAAAGATGCCGAGATATTTCTGCACCTCCTCTGTCGGTCTCCCGAGAAACCGGTGTGAAATTTCAGCTCCCAGTTGACCCGCTTAACTTTACAGGAGGGCTCTCCCGTGTCTGCTGAGGCTCAACCAGCTCTCCCAGCGCTGGGAAGATTAAGTGTAAGCTGTTATAACACAGAATCGTAGAATTGTCCGGGTTGGAAGGGACCTTGAAGAGCATCCCATTCCAACCCCCCCTGCCATGGGCAGGGACACCAGGTTGCCCAGAGCTCCAGGTAGGGTCTCACGAGAGCGGAGCAGACAGAGGAGGCGAGACAAGCCGTGCAGATCCCAGTGCTCGGGTAGAACACGGCCTCGCGCTCCTCCTCCCCTTTGCAAAACCTTTATGGAAACAGCTTTCCAAGAGCATTTAATCCTCCAACCCTCCTCAATGTCCACTGAAGAATTACTGTCCCGTCCGCTTGGAGCTTAGGTACCGGAGAAACGTGGCTTGAACCACCTTGTGAAGTTCACTGAAATGGAAGCAGACGCTTCTGTGCTTTGCAAGGCTGTGGTATGGAAATAAATAAAATAAAGATATCAGGTAAGTAGAATTCCTCACTTGTGAACCCAACCACTTGAAAAATCCCGTGGCTTCTCTCTTCCTTCTCCTCTGCCTTTAAAACCCTCTCCTGGTGTGGTTCCACCACTCTAAACCCGGTATCTCCACCATCATTTTGCTTATGCAGCAGGGTCATAAAAGAAGAGAGTGATGCCAACACCTTCTCCAGGCAACAGAATCTTTCTGGATAACTCCGGGGGCTACGGCGGGGAATTGTAACGTCAGAGAGGAGCAGAGAAAAGGCCAGAAAATCTGAATAGAGGTGCTGAGAATGATTTGCTGCAGGCTTTCCTTTGCCATCACGCCAGCCTTCATGGCTACCAAGAGATGTTCATCCCATCCCACGATGGAGAAAATTAACCCCTGCGAGGCAAGGAAAGCTGGGGCTTTACGGTCAGCCCATGAGAAGATGTGTGTTTGTACAGCTGGGGGGGTTGGCGATGAGGGATCGAGCTGGACCCCGCACTGTTGGGTCAAAAAAACCCAGGAAGTCCCAACGAGGAGAAGCACAACATCATCCTGACCCCTGGGTCAACACTCACCGCTCCCCAGCGCCCTGGGCAGAATTCTTATCATTCAATTTAAGAACCAAGGACAATCCTGCTGAAAATTACCCACAGCCACAAAATCCACCTTTCGATCCCGTTTCAAAAGACCAACAGGAATCAAAGGAAATTCTGCCCTGAAGTCATTTTTATGCCTGAGCTTACAACTCTTCACAATTAACTTCAAATGTTCCTGTAATAATAGCAATTTTTGTTAGCCTTGCTTAAAAAAACCAGGCTAAATAATGCACAGGAAGACTCAGCCTGGAATAAAACCCAGCTGGCCTGGCTGCCTTGTTTTGTAGAATCCTAGAATGGTTTGAGTTGGAAAGGACCTGAAAGATCATCGAGTTCCAACCCCCCTGCCGTGGGCAGGGACACCTCCCACTAGAGCAGGTTGCTCAGACTTGAACACATCCAGGGATGGAGCATCCACAGCTTCTCTGGGTCAACCTGTGCTGGTGCCTCACTACCCTCAGAGGGAAGAACTTCTTCCAGAAGAACTTCCGTATTCCTTCAGAACACCCTTCTCTCCATAGGAAGTAACCATAGACAACACAGTTTTTAACTCCACTCCCAGAACCTCTTTTTTACCCACAAAGAAGAACATTTCTCCTCACCAGGTGCTCCCCACATAAAGATGGACCCTAGGAGGAAGGAGACACTGGGAAGAGATAACTAACAGACTTCGGTCTCATCCAGCAAACTGTGTTAATTTGTTTTTTTTTCCCCAGGATGACTAAAGTAACATCTCATCCCAGTTGATATTGCATCACATCAGAAGCTGGAATATTTCCCTGCAACCTTTTAACGGTCCTGACTCATGCCCTCAGTAATAAAATGTCCTCTTGGGAAAAGAAAACAAATCAGACAACTAAAGCCTTAACAATTTGGGACCTACGGCCGAAAACAGAATTTTGGAGCCATTAAACAGGGTTCCAGGTGCAATATGCAAACCTAAAAGGGCAGGTGAGGAACAGATTTCTAGCTTTTTCTGTTCGACAAGAATAAAAAACCCACAAAAAGCCACTGGATCGGCTTTTGAAAGCATTTGTCTCAAGGGGGGCCCTGAAAACTGAAAGCATTTCTATTATGTTGCCACTTGGCTGGAAAGGCAGGATAATGAAGTGACTGGGCTATTAGGCCGCCCGAAGAAACGAGATATTGTTGCAACCAGTGCACATTCATTTCAGAGCCCAGGAAAAGGGCTGGAAACTGTGCTCCTCAAGGGTTGGGTTTTTTTTTTCCCCTCCCTCCCCTCAGCGGTCATGAGGATTTTAAAGCTGACACCTGCGAAAGAGACTTTTCAGCGCAGAATAACTCGTGAGGAAAAAAAAAAAAGAGAATTGGTTAAAAATTTTTACAAGGCACAAATATAGGGAATAAAAAAATCAAATTATAAGATTTAATCCAAGTTGCAAGGAACAGAGCAGCCCGAGAGCACTTCCTGAGGAGGACTAGGCTGGAGTAGCCACGAAACCAAGACTGTCACTGTCACTAAATCCCTGGTCAGAGGAAAAACGAGCCTTGAGGGAGAGAGGGAAAGATGAAGGGTCTGAAATAGGGGAAAAATGGAGGAAAAACTTGACAGGGAAGCTGAGGCCCCTTCGGAGCACGGTTTCAGGGCCTGTTTAAGGAGCAGGTACTGAGACATTTATAGAGAGGGGCGCTGGATAAGGATCTGTGGGGACAGAACAAGGGGCAAGGGTTTGAAACTAGAGCAGGGGAGATTTAGAGGAGACATTAGGAAGAAGTTCTTTCCTCTGAGGGTGGAGAGACCCTGGCACAGGTTGCCCAGAGAAGCTGTGGAGTCTCACCCCTGAAAGTTTTTAAGGCCGGGCTGGATGAGGCTGTGGGCAACCTGCTCTAGTGGGAGGTGTCCCTGCCCGTGGCAGGGGGGTTGGAACTGGATGAGCTTTAAGGGCTCTCCCAACTCAAGCCATTGTAGGATTCATGATACTCAGAATCTCAAATGATTAAATACGACCCACAGAATTACCCTCCAGGTCCGTGCCCTGTTTTCACGGCAGCTTTGGCAACGAACGGCCTGACCTGAACCGCAAGGAAACTCAAAACTGGGCCTCAGAGCTGTGTTTTTAAAGCAGGACGCGGAGTCCTCTCACCACTTGTTGTGCTTGAGAAATCTTTCTGCTCGCTAGAGAAGCTGAATCTCCCTCGTTTCATAAGAAGGTTCATTCCCAAGCCAGGCTCTCCTCCCCGCCCTCGCGCAGAGCGAAGCTGGTGGCATCCCAAAAGGGTCACGACTCGCTTCTCCGCAGCTCCCTCGCCGCTCTGATTCCGTCCCCGGCCTGACGCTCGCGGGCACCTCACAGAGTGAGACTCGATTCCGTGTGACAGCCCGAGCCGGGGCTCCTTCCCTCCTCCAGAGGTTCTGCCTTCCCGGAGACAAATGAGCTCACTGAAATGGTCAAAACCAACAAGCCTCTCCGCTCTCGGATGCAGACTGGCATCCCCTTGTATTCCTGGTTTAGAACTAAAGTTCTGGTGGAAAACCAGCCGCAATTAAATACATTCTCTAAAAACAACTTCATTTTGTTTCCCCAGCACATGCCAACAGCTGTAACACACACTCTTAGGAGAGAAGATACCACACCACGTGTGTTTGCACATGAAAGTTCCTACAAGGCCGCACTCGCACCGTGATAACGCTTTTTCGGTGGCTGGAAACACCTAAGCGCTGACTGTTTACACACACACAAAGCAGCACAGTCAGAAATGGTGACGGAAAACATTAAACCAACCCCTTTCTCCGAGGAGATCTTCTTGAGGCCTTCCAGGATCTGAAGGGGGACCTACAAGAAGGCTGGGGAGGGACTCTTTAGGATGTCGGGTAGGGACAGGACAAGGGGGAATGGATCCAAACTAGAGGAGGGGAGATTTAGATTGGACATCAGGAAGAAGTTCTTCCCCAGGAGGGTGGTGAGAGCCTGGCACAGGTTGCCCAGAGAGGTGGGGGAAGCCCCATCCCTGGAAGTTTTGAAGGCCGGGTTGGATGGGGCTCTGGGCAACCTGCTCTAGTGGGAGGTGTCCCTGCCCATGGCAGGGGGGTTGGAACTGGATGATCTTCAAGGTCCCTTCCAAACCTGACAATTCTATGACTTTCCATCATCACCCCACCACACAGCTGCTGCTGTGCAGAGAGCTGGTCAAGTTCAACTAATTTCTTCCAGCGCACTCAAGATACTCACAGAAGTAATAAAAAAAATGCCATTTTTATTAAGTTCTGAGGTGCAGTAGAGTGGCAGAAGGTAGCCCTCGATGTGCACGTTTCCTGCCCTGCCTGTACACGGCACCAGAAACCGTCAAACGTTAACAGGCAGCGTTTGTTTTAACTAAATTTAAGCATTTTAGGAGAGCTGGGAAAGAGGGAATGTGCGGGGCAGGTCTGGGAAAGGATGAGAGACAAGGTGTGATATCAGCAGGCAGATTAATAACTTGTTTAAGGAATCAGCAAAAGCAAATATACTTTGCCTAGTCAGAGGTTACACCTGGACAGATTCTAATGTGCTACACGTTAAACTCTCTGGCTATCTGCTTTCTTTCCCAAAGATCATTTTATCCCCATTTTTATGAAATCCAGATGCAAAGGTAACGTCATTACGGAAAACCCCAGTTTCTATTTCACTATTTCCCCTGTTCGAACACCCCAAAAGACGACAAAACCTCTTTCCCAAACCAGTCTTTCTCGTTCGCCGCACACCGGACCGTGCTCCCTCCCGACCGGCATTTCCGCGACCCGATGAGCGATAACAAACCGCCTTTGAAACCCCAAAGAACGGCCGTTGTCTGCGCCTCGCGCCACCAGGAATCTCAGCTCTCCGGCTGGAGCTCCCCATGCGTGACCCGGGAGCCCGAGGGGACCGGAACACCAACCGAGAGCGGAGGACGGTGACGTTGTGCCGATGGCCGGCGGCGCGCGACCGTCACGCTCAACCATCCTCGACCCATCACCCTGCTGGGACCTTCTTCCTCTTCTGCTCTTGGTGTTCTCTCCTCGTAGCGCAGGGAGCCACGTGAGCAGCACCAGACTCCTGTAGCCTCACAGGGTCGAAATGAAATCTATTCTCCAGAAAGTCACAGCCGGTGCATTAACCCAGGACCACCTCGCTATGTTGCAGCTCTGGATTATTTAGGAACTTGCCTGTTTTCGGCAACTTTTGGACTCATTTTAGAGAAACGTGTCCTGGAACGTTGCATATCCTGCAGTTAGACCACAAGCTAGTGTCTCCTACAGCGTTTCGCAGACATCAGCGGCCCTGACTAAGAAATGTTGGTCGTCTCTTTGAGGCCAAAGAGTTAAATCAACAACCAGTTGTTGTTTTTT
>VWZK01008861.1:0-18204 GCA_013396935.1 Baryphthengus martii | reverse complement strand
AAGACAACCTGCATCCTGGACTCTATTAATAAGACAATTCCTTAAGTGATGAGTTAGCGTGGCAGGAAACGGTATGGAATAAGGGGTAGAATGTTGTGGTTTAAGAGTTAACAAATTGGGGGGGCGGGCGAACACCTGGTAACTGTAGGACCTTGAGGGGTCAGAGGGCAACTGGTATTCCCTTCCCTTCCCTGCCACACTCTATAAAAGGACAGGAAGTTCAAGTTTTCACATGCCTTTCTCTCTCCCTCGAACTGTGCTGCTGCTGGGACCGCAATCTAGCTCAGCCAGGCTCCACGTGGTCTGCACAATCCATCACCATCCCAGAACTGGTTTTGTATATATTTGTATATCCCCCTTCCCTTAATATTTCCTTCTCCCTGTTTATCTGTTACCTATTAAATTTTGTTCATAGTCTTAACCTCCAATTTTGTGTGAGGCACTTCGTTCCTCATTTCCCTTTGTATCCTCCCTTGGGAGGGAAGGGTGAGGGGGAGAGAGGGCCAATAGGAATCCTGTTCTGCCGGTTTTGCCTTAACCTTAAATGGAGACAGAAGCGGATGGGGAGAGCCTGCGCAGAATGAGCAGTTTATACTTGCATACTACAGAACTACTACTACTGTCATGAAGCTCCATAACTTTGTCCCTCTAGAAACTACTGAGGCAGTTCTCAGTAAGGGAGTACAAGTGTAGTGAGCAAGCTCTTGTATTGCTCAGATTCCCCAGATCTCCTGATACGCCTGGATGCATTAAAGGAACACGGAGAAGATGACTTGTTTTTTTTCTAAGGACAGGGTACACTGTGATTGAAAATAAGTTTATGTCTCTGCAATTCCCAATTTTGACATGTTTGCACAACCACCATTTGCTATGGAACCAAAAGGAGATGAAAATATGGCCTCACATTTAAAACCCAAACTATTCTAATTTTTTTTCCATAGTAATGGAAAAGTACTGTTTTTCTAATAGCTTCTATGGATGACTCTGCCTCTCTTTTCTCTTTCCAGTAGACTTTGCACACTGTCAAGTCAGTAAATGCTAGAACCAGGAGACCAAACTGTCCACAGATAAAGCGAAAATATACATTATTCTGTTCTGATCTTATGGCTCAATATCTTGTCCTGTTTCCTGTCCTTTCTAAATAGCATCTGTTAAAACCTCACATGTAGGAAATCATTTGGAGTATATTGTCAAAGTTTGTTTTATTAACAGCAATTTTATAAGCACATGAAATAAAAGAAACATACTCAGGATGGAAAATCATATAGTATTTTTTTACACTATATTACAAACGGTATCAGAAAAGACAGTAAGCCACAAAGTTTGGACCTGGCAGTTTTTTCATATCCTTTATCATGTTCATATTTGTCATATATACATCATGTTTACAGCAGATAAAATGTTTTCTAAAGTAAACAGAAATAATATTTGCTAGAAATATTTTGCAGGTAAAACTCACATATACTGTAGAGTGGAAATGATATCAAATGACTTGTCCATGTTCCATTGCAAGCAAGTAACCAGGGAGCAGTAAAATCTCAGATGCCTGACAGGTGCCCAGACTTCACCTTTGCACTGTGACATTCTACTTCTGCCTGTTGGGGAGGTTTTCTGTTATGGAAGAATTCCTATCTGAAATTTAATTCATAAGTTATCTTCAGATATTAAAAATGATCATTCTTCCTTATATTGCTCAGGATGACATGTTGGGTCAATATGATGCTTTTATAGTCTCAATGGGGCTGAAATTGTGGGGAACTAAACCTAGTGAATTAGCTGTATTCTGGCAGAAGTGTGTGAAAAGTCTTACTGCCTAAATGGATTACTTCGTATGGTCTGACACATGAAGAGGTTGAATTATGCCATCGGTAAAATAAAAAGTGTTAAGCCACTTACTTGCTGCTCAGGCAGCGTCTCAGTGAATAAGAAGCCCCTCCTCCACAAGTGCGCGAACATTCACTCCACAAGCCCCAGGCATCCCACAGTGAGTCTCGGTCTTCCTCTGAGCGAGCTGTTCTGGAGCTCTGAGGAGAGGAAGAAGATAAAAATCAAGAAAAAATAATTTAAACAACAAAAAATATTGTTGCTATTTTAAGTTTTCTTTTTACTGAGTACCATCTTTGTCATTGAAAGCACTGAATAAATCTGTTATTCTCTGACATTCATGCTGATTGGCAGCTGGTTCTTGTAGTGAAGGTTGCTGTATGAACTTGCTTTCATCATTTGAATATCATACTCTGAATTTGAAACTGGTGATACTATTATAGAAGAGCACTTGGGACAATAATGAGGCAAGGGATCTTTCCTGATTGAAAGGAAGAGGTGGAGTACTGTACACACTAAAAGTTGTGCTTTGAACTGTTGTTGCTGTCTTGGAAACTGTGAGAGGGCTTACTAAAAAACACGTTTCAAGGAAACTCTTGAGGAAAAAAAGAACTACAACATAGTGAATCACCATGATATAGAGACATTCCATGTAACAACTTTTATGCACTCACCATAAAAAACAGGAGCTATCATCACTTCTCCCATAAAGATTTCTTATAAAACTTTCTAGACAAAAATTCCCTAACGGTCTTACCCCTACTATTTGCTAACTTAAAAAAGAAAGTGCATGCTATGTGAAGAGCTGGAGTTCTTCAATGCCACACACAGACCCAGGCAGTGCTATTGCTAATGCCAGTGGTCGGGCACGAACAAGTTTATAAAGCAGCAGCAGTGATGGACTCAGAAATTCCTAGCTCTCTGACGATTAACTGAAAAATATACAGCAGTATCTGCCTCAAATAATGCATTCATGCACGTATCCAGCATTTTATTTTCATTCACACAAATGCACGTCAGAAACATAGGTCTGTAGGGACACAAATGATTTAGCCATTTAAATAGATATTATCCCTCATGGACAATGTAGTTTTGGTGGAAAACAAAGTGAACTAAACTGAAAAGCCTACATTAAAATGCTCATGATAACACCCAAGAACATTGCGGTGTTCTGTAATAAGAACTCCTACCAGTGCTCCTTTAAAGCCCTTCAGTTCCTGCCATAAAGAGTAAACAGACAAACAGAAAAAAACAAAAAACAAACAAAAACACAAGACATAAAAAGTGGGGAGAGGGGGCATACATGACTTTAAAGCTGCAAGGAGTAAATCTGTCACCTAAATCTTCCTTTAAGTAACACTTAGGAAAAATCTTTTACCTCTATATGAAGTACCCCAAGTTGGTGCTTCTCAAAATGCCAGTCTATGGCAAAGAAGCAAAATGCAAACATTCATCAAGGCTTATTATGCGCTGCTGCTTCCCTCCCGCTTCTATCCATTCCACATGGATCCCAGTCTGAGCTTCCCAGGAACTGCCCACTGCTTTCTCCACACACAATTCTTGATGTCCTAATATCTACAGCATCAATGGCAGAAATGTTACCTGCAAGTAATTTGCTTATCAATGACCTACATAAAACAAATAAATGTGCTGGCACTAATCAAAACCAGTTCTTTCCTTGTCCCTCATTACCCTAATACACACTTAATCTGAGGGTGATTCTGCAGCAACTACCAAACTCTGGAGGGTAGCTCCAGAGGGAATAGGCATGAGGACCCCGAAAGAGTTCTCTAATAAGGAAGAGAAGGAATGAATTATGCTTTTGGATGAGAAAGACAGAAGGATCATGTGTACAAAATGAAATCACTGTCAGTGGATAGGGCAGTCAGATGAAGATGTTTACAAAAGAAAAAAAAAAAAAGAGCCTTAAACTACAAGCTGAACAAAGGGCTTCTTATAATATAAACAAAAATAATCTGACATAATCAAGTAAGACTGTCCTGATTTGAGTTAGAACAGAACAATTCTGTTCAGTGATTTCACTTTTCAGCTAAGTTCCTGTAACTAACTGCAATTTTTGAAATTAGCAGCGTGTTTTTGCAGACAGTGCCTGCTTCTAGCAGTGATAATGCTCAAAGTTTAGAGCTAGTGCCAGGGACTGGTGTGCAGACCAAGGCCACTGCTAGATCCTGTGTACAGCATTGGGGGGTGCAGAAAGTAAAAGGTCACACCATTTTAGGGCCACACCCTTTTAGGGACCTGCCCTTTAACGGCGGATCAGTGCCCTTAAATTGACCAACGAGGTGTTCCATCCCATAGACGCTGTATTTAGCTGCTGGGGGCCCTTGCTCGGTTGCTCTCAGCTTGGGCAATCTTGCTTGGGGCCCTTGCTGGGATTCTTCCTTGTTCCTTCAACAGCCAAAATGCAAGGAGGACTCTGTCCATTCTGCCTTTGATCCTGATCTGAGTGTTCCTGAATCCAGTACCAGAATTCAGCCCCTGAACATGGTTGCTGTCTGATGCTGGGCCCTATCTGGGACTTTGCCGGTGCCTGCACTGCAACATCAGTGGTGATGGTGATGTAATTACCATTGAGGGGGTTGGGTTCAATACTGCTTTTGTATATATTTGTATATATTCCATAATAATATTTTCCATTTTCATTAAAGCTGTTCTAGTTTCCTTTTCTAATTGATAAGTTTCTCTCCCTTATTCCTTTTTAATTCCTCTTTGGGGAGGGAGGAGTGTTAACAGAGGGTGTCTGTTACAGGTTTAGTGGGCTGCCCTGACCCTAAACCATGACAAAGACTAAAAGAGCTAGGTATCCATTTTTTTCCTTATAAAAATCCATTGTCGGTGTTTAACAGTAATTTCTGAATTTATCAAGGAGTTACCAAGCATGTTATATTTAGATTGTAAGATGAATAACAGGTCTTTCCTACCCTCTCAGGTAAGACGAAATACATCTAAATTATCTGGAATAGTATGTAAAAAGTACAAAAAATGTCACACTTCTTTAAATCACAACAGTTGCCTGGCTACCTGGGAGCTGCATCCCTGATGAGAGAGACATGTTTCTTCTAAGAGCATGTGTGTACCCATGTGTGTGGGTGTACAAAGGGAGAAACGAAAAGCAGCAAGCTCATCATATCCTGAGACCTATAAGAGAAGTTCAGCCTTAAGAAAAAAAATCTTAGTCACATACTGGAATTGAATTTAAAATTTTGTTTGGAATTGCAATATCCCTACAGAATCTAAGTATTTGACAGTGTCATAGAGAAAAGAGTGCATATAAATGCAGATCATGTTGTATAATTTCTCCTCAGTTTCCAATGGTTCCAATCTTCCTTCTCATTCAGTAAAACTGAGTGAGGCCAGTGTTGGCCTCTTCTCCCTAGTAACTAAAGACGGGTAAAGAGGAAATGGCCACAACTTGCACCAGGGGAAGTTCAGATTAGACATTACGAAGAATTTCTCTATTGAAAGAATAAAGCATTGGAACAGGCTGCCCAGGCAAGTGGTGGAGTCACCATTCCTGGAGGTGTTCAAAAAACAGGTGGATATGGCACTTCAGGACATGGTCTGGTGGTTATGGAGGTGCTGGGTAGAAGGTTGGACTTGATAATCTTGGAGGTCTTTTTCCAACCTTATTGATTCTATGAAAACACTGCTAAAGTGTTGTTTTTTTTCAAGCACCCAGTGTATTCCTGAGATTAAATAGCAATATAGATAGTCCTAAATGCAGTTAACTTCTTGTTGGACTAAGGAACTGGTACAGACTTTAAGTCACAGTTATTTCCCAGATGATACACGCTGCTGGGCTTAGTTAAGAAATTTAAATCATCTGGTTCTTATCACATCCCCACTGTTTTAGGGTATGATGAACTGTCAGTGACAATATGCAAGGCTTCTCTGAGGCCATTGCCTAAACTTGTCCTCTGCTTCTGTGAAAATGAAATTAGGGACAGAAAACTAGAATTTTTCCCTGTCATATAGTCTTTCTGCCCATCCTTTTCAGACACTTCCAAATGCATCCCTACATGAATTCTTGTCAAGCCATACTTCTCCCTCTTTTGAGTAATCTGTGATAATTCTTTGATGTCAGTTTGTCACTGGGGTAAAATACATGCTTCACACAGGACTGATATGCTGTCTGTAGTAAAGCAGGAAGAAACTGCTCTCAGCACTTATCTGGATGTGTAACACCAGGAGACAAGGCCAGTGACCTCATCTCTTTTTAAGAAGCATGTATTTCAAAACATATTTCAACCAATGTGCATATATGGTTTATAAGACTACATCTGCACAGTGTTGTGTGCCTTTGTTGCATCCCATCCAAGGTAACAGCCAGATTAGAGCTCAGATGGGAAACTGCTTGTAAATCTGTGACTTTTGAAGGAAGGCAAGGCAGAACAAAATCACAGCCAGCTGAATTAATATAGGTAATTACTGTCAGACAAAATATTAACATGCAAGACATTCCCAACTAGCTGTTGAAACTTTTCAGAATGATTACCTTGGAAACACCATAAGTTAAACATTCTGACATGTTCTGTTGCAGTTCACGAAAAACCCAAACATGTTTAATGTATCTAGGCAGAGTTTCACATCATTTTAAAGAGTACTATATGACTGAAATACATCCACTCTTCCAGAGTAACTGTATAATACTGAAGCAAGGGCTTATTAATCATTGCAAGTAGCATAATTCACTGGAAGCATTAGGATTCCCCACATCAATAGTCATTCTCCAGCTCCACGTAGGTATCTGTCCATCTCATGGACCTCATGAAAGCAGAAGTCCCCGAGGCAGCCTTAGCAATACATCCAAGGACTTCTTAGTAGGACTGAATGCCAGCCTATTTTCTTTTCCCAAGTGATCTTCTTCAGGATCAGGATGGATGAACATCGTTTAGCTGGTGTGGTAGATGATAGCTTGTAAGGATGAAGAGAGGACTTGAGCCACCAAACTTGCCACACGCCTTCTCATACAAGCCAGAAAAACCTGCCCATCTCACATTTTTACCAAAATAATGGGAGTTCTGTTGCCACAGAAGTTAAAAGAAGGTGAAGAGGGAAAATGCCCTAAGGCCCAAACGGCCAGAGCTGTTTAGTGCACTCGAGATGCTGAGCAACCACAGACACAATTGCTCTCATGATTAACTGCATGGTGTTCCACATGGCCAAATCAAAAAGACACATGCAGAACTGTTCAAACTACTGCTGAAACACTGTTTTGCCAGAGCAAACAGCCTGGAAAAAAAAGTAGCTTCAGTGAGCATCAGATGTCTTAAGGTGGAAGTGACTATACCTTGCACACTGGCTCTCCTGCTCCCTGAAGTGCAGCAGCTCCCTCCTGCTGTGTGTAGGGCTGTGAGATGAACAGAACTGGCCCACTTGCTCCAGGCTTCTACAGTCTTGGAAATTAGCTGAGAAGTTTTTTCCTCTTTTGCACTTGCAAGGTCAGGCAAAAGGCCTATGAGGGGATCAAGAGTTTTCTTATGGAAAACCCCTGGCACAGGGAATCCTTGATCTGAGTGATTCCATGCCCCAAGGAAGGTACTGGCATAGGAGCACACATGTGTGAGGTTATATACTGTATTTGAGTAATTACTTCATTCTCCGATCTCATTCCAAATAAACAGGCCAGATGTATTCCTTTCATTTCAGCTTTTTAAAAAGGAATAAAAAAAAAAGGCAGTCTTCTTCCTGTTAGTTTTTAATTTGCTCTTTCTTTGGGATCAAAATCATTTATCACTTAGAAGAATCAGGTGAAGACACCTTGATGAGAAGGAGAGAAGAGGAAATCTCACTGAGATCCTCTTGTAGTTTTTCAGTGCTTATTCTGCTCCTGTGAACATAGACAAGGGAAGGAGCAATAGATGGACGATTTTTCTTTATCCTGAAGGAAGACACCTAATACACATACAGCTAGCTCAGTTCCCAGTGACATAAGTATAAATTTGCTGATTTAGACCTTCCAGTTTGCATTCCTTTTTGTCTTCTTTCAACAGCATGATTATGCAAGGTGGGCTTATTACTAAGGGAACAGAAAAATGAAAATTATGGCACTTCTACCTTTTGCACAGGAAAGCAAGGGTTCATCAAGGCAGATATAACCCTTCTTCCCTTTCTAGCCATATGTGATCTGATATAGTCATTTCACAAGTAATAACGACAAAGTGTCACACTAAGCCCTCTTGTCCTGAGAACAGAATGTCTGTAATCTCAGTCTTCACACCCTCTGACAGTCATGAGCTCCACAAATCAAGTGCTCTCTAAAGGATAAAAACATTGCCAGTTCTGCCCTCCTAATCCTATGGGATTCTTCCTGCCCTGATGTAACTATATAGCTGTATATGTGCAGTCCCTTAAGACTTATAATAGGGAGTATACAGCTTCTAGTCTGCAACAAAACAGAGAAGGAACAATAAACAGCCACCTCAGGACTTTTGGAGCTAAACAGTCACTTCCCAACCTGAAAGTTATATCCCAGAAGAACTGTGCCAAATGTGAGCTCATTTCTTCTCCTAGAAGGGCAGCAGCCAGCTCGGGGGGAGGGGTTGTTGGCAGAGGATGTAGTTGCCACCATATCACTTCAATATGCTGCACGCTGCACTCCCTATAACACTTTATAACTGTACCTTATAAAACTCAGATCAGTCCTACCTTTCACTCCACTTACCTATTTGAAAGCATACACAAGGAAAGCAATGTGAATACAAGAGCTTTCTTTCTTGCTCTCATAGACCCAAGTTACAACATCCTGTTTTATTTAAATCCTGCCATGCTGGTGTAAACATCAGGCATAGGTGATACAACACAGAGCAGGTCCAAGCTGGCTCAGCCGCAGACTTGTAGCCTAGCCTAATTGAGTCAGAAGGGGTTTCGAGGCTAGAACTGGTTTAGATGCAGAATAAGTGAAATCACTTTTCAGAATTCTAAACTCACCCAATAGCATGGGTTCAAAAGTGCATCTCTCATTTAGTACTTTGGCTTTGCCTTCCCGGTAGCAAAACACTACGGGCAGGTAAAGAGCCCATAGGGTGCAGAGGAATGGAAAAGAGAGAAAAGTAAAACTGTTATTTGTGACAAAGCCTATACTATGCCAAGTGTTTTCTAAGTGGTGCAAAGTGAAAGCTGTATGCTGGGCTGGGCTGTGTTTGTCAGCTTCCAGAAAAAATGGCCAACATATGTCAGACACTTCCAGCTCCACAGGTGAACCAAGAGGCAGGTTAATACACTGAAGAAGTGTGTATCAGCCATTTTACCTTGCTTTGGTAAACTGACCTTATGCTTCAGATATTCACCCAGCCTAACTCTCCATACAGATCACAATATTGAATAATAAGTCCTCTTATGTGCACCAAACCTCACATGAACTCTGATACTGAAAGTCAGAGCTAGAAGATCTTGTCATATCAGCATAAATTTTAACAGGCTTGTCAGCTCTAGGATGGCTCATCCTCCTCTGTAGAAGGTCAGAGCATTAAGAGGAGGTGCCATAGGTTTCAACTGGAAGATAACACTTGGTCAGGAGGCATTTCAGAAAAGGGAGGAGAGCTCTCCAAAGAGCTGTGTTACTTCAGATAAACATCCACAACTATGAGTTTTATTCAAAATAAGTGAAGATGCCTATTCTTCTGATGGTCTGCCATCTCCCTCAGTTACATCATGGATCTATGCATGTGTTTATTTTAACGACAAGGGGCCATATAAAGGGTTGAAACATTAAGCCTCAGTGAAGGAAGGAAAACTGAAAGGGAAATATTTATCTAAACAAATAGAAAGGAAAGTGAGAGTAAGAGAGAGAGGGAGGGAGCGAGAGAGAAGAGGGGAGGAAGGGAAGGAGGAAGGGAAGAGGGATAAGAAAGAAAGAAATCATGGAGAAAGCTCAAGATCTGATGTCATAACAAAAAAATAAAGTGAAGATAGGCAAAAAAAAAATGTTCATGGGACCCTTAGAAACTAACAACAAAGCTCAGAGTTTACCTAACATATTTATTCCCCCTTTAATCACCAAATAATTGATCTCACGTTAGTATCTTTCTTTAAAATTCTGTTCTTGAGAGTGTGCAGTACCAAGATGGAGGAGATTTCTAGCAGTATCAGATTATTTTTTTTATGATATTACATTGAACTATAGAGATGGAGGGGCCGAAACACTATCAGGATACAAGCTACTGCTACTTTCATGCTGCCATCTAATATCACATGTGATGAAATTATTTATGTTTCCACTGCTTTTATTCAGTGAAATAAATGAATAAAAGAATATGAATAAAAGAAAAGACACATCCACACTTTGGAGACAGTATGCTGCACAGAAAGGACATGCATTCCTCCCTGCCAGTCTTTAACTCTGGTAAGATGTGGTAACATGCTCGCACTTGCCCTGGTGCTTACCAGCCCTGATGGGTGCCTGAGAACACCAAAGAATAATGAGATGGCTAAAGTTTGGATTAGCAAATTCGAGTCTTACAATTCAATCTGTGGCAGCTCAAGGTTTTAGTTTCAGAGATTTCTATTGAATTATTTCCCTCTCCCCTTCATCTAACTCAGATCTTTCATGTTCAAAATAGGGCCCTGAGTAGACCTTTAAGGAACATATTGACAATACCATAGTAACTAGAAAACCCCCCTCTCTCTTTTTTTGTAAAATTGCAGGGACTATGAAAATGTCATATCCAAACCACTTTTACAGTCATAATTTATCCACATACCAAAATACAAAAAAATAGAAAAGACAGCCCTGGGCTTATAAGGGAATTTATATTTGCTTCAACAACAGACGCTTTTAGCAGGCCAGGCTGAAAGAAAAATGAGGATATAAATAAGCTAGTAAGCAAGTAAATAAGTAATCCACCAATCTGATGCCAGCACCAGACCAGTAGGACACCTTATGGCTTCCTTTATTCGCTTTCATTCCTGGGTCTGTTGGTGTAGTGCAGGATCTGAACAACACAATAGCAAACTTCAAACCAGGAGTAAGATTATATCCAACACAGGGAAATTTGACACCCCAACAGAATATTCACGTGGAAACAAAAGGAGTTATGTTTATTTCATGGGACAGTTTGAATTTACTATAAGTTGCATATAATTTCCTGCATCATTCTTTGAGCAGTCTTGGAATTTATTTCAGGATGTCTTTCGTTATCATACACTCTATTCTCTCCACCCTGACACCCTCTTTGCTGAACTTGTTCTTAAAGAAATCCCTGTTAGGTAGAAATTCCACTGCAACCTCTTAAGGGTTGAGATTGTGGAAGAAGTTCCATAAAGACACTGAAGATGAAAATTGGTTGACATGCCACTTAATTCTCTACACAACTAGATGAAGGACTGCTCCTGTAAGCAGTGTCCAAATAATTCACAGATGGCAAAACTATTACGATCTGTACATATGCTGTTTTCCCTCCCCCAGTCACCTGTCTATATTGCCTTCCAATTTTACCACAACTTTAGATACTTTTATAATAAATTTGGAAAGTTGGATTCTGGCAGCAAAACTGAAAAAAAAAAAAAAAAAAAAAGTGCTTATATGTGAAATCCCCTTAATTTTAAGGGGAGGAGAAAAAAAAAAAGCTGGAATTGCACCCGGAGTTAGTAATCCCCAATATGGTAACATCCCACTGTGAAGCAGAGAGAAGGTCCTGGCCTTCAAGCCACGACAAACCTAAAACACCCAGCAGAAGTGCTCAGTTGAAAATTAGGTAAATTGGCCACACAAAGGTTTCACAAGAACATATTAGTGACCGATGCTTTTTGGAGGCATTTTAATTGCTCCTATGCATGGTATCTAAATAACACATGTAAAAGCTCAAAAGAAAAACAGTTATTAACTGAAAAGGCTTTAGTACAAAGTCTAAGCAGGTGGAATTCAGTATAGCTCTATTGCAGTTAAAAGAGGAAAATCAGTTTATATAGATGAGAAGCTTGCTGTCAAATTTCAGCTAATACTATGCTTATGAACCATTATATTTTTATGAAGAGTTCATATTCTGAGAAAGGTATTTGCCACTTCCAAAATGGGCAAAAACTTTAAAGGCTGATGACTCTATCCATTTCTGGGAAAGCCTTCAACAGAGACAGGTAAGATATTGCATAGAATTATCTTGAAAGACAAATGAAGTATTTGAGAATGGCATCTTTAAAACCATGACAGCAACCGTTAAATCTTCCTAGTACATATAATCCCCAATGGACAGCCCTCTCTCTTTGCTGCTTTTACAGAAGGAGAAATTTTTGCTATTTAAAAAACAGGTCTGAACTTGTAAATTGAACATTCCCTGAGATAGAAGGACATCTACATGATCGGATTGCACTATGCTTTAACTATTATTGTCTGTGTTCACCACTACACAGGGTTAAGGATCGAGAACATCTCTTATCACTCCATGAAATGTGTATCTCGTGCTTACTTTCTCCATTTTGCCTGAGCATCTATTTAAGGGCTAGGGGATATTGTAAGACCTTGAATATCCATAACTGATCGTCCATCTGTTAAGGCAAGCCTACTGTCCACAGGCTGACAGGAAGAGATGGGAATGCCAAAAGCAAAAGTTGGCCATTCCTGTACATCTGTTAAGAAGAAGTTGCAGTTCATATCACAGTATGATATTCTGACGGAATTCAATGTTTCGTGCCAGCTTTTCATCAGTTGCTGTCTGCCACATGAGAAGACTGAAACAAGTAATTTCTTTCTCATTTTCCTGCTCCCTATTCTGTCACGATAGCATCTGGTGTTTGATGTGTTTTCACTGGTTTTTCACTACTTTCAGCTTTCTGACTTTCTATAAGGATGATCATATTGTTTTGCTTTCCCTCCTCATATAAGAGAAATCATGTCTTGTCAGCAGCGGATTGCAGTTTCACTTTTTTTTTTCCAAGCAGTTGTTGCCCATACATCTCTGAGTTTTCTTATAAGCTTAAGAAAATAGCACTGAAAAGCAATAGAAACAGCAGTGCCATCTACAGATTTTGACACAACACCGTAACAGAAACCATGAAGTAATATTTAGATGGCTAACACCACAGTTATAAGTGATTCAATTTTTCTTTGCTTCAGTGAAATTTAGTCATGCAGAGATTGATAGCCCTCTCGTAAAGAATTGTCTTTGCCTGTGGACTACTCAGGCTTTATGTTAACCCACAAACCATTTGAGTATATGATTTGTCTAGTTGGTAGATCCATAACTATACATGATCATATTCCCATATGCAGGCTCTCCACAGCACTCAATTTCCTAATTTCTTTTATCGTTCTTTGCAGAACCTACAGATCTAGCAAAAGTTATTAAAGTAAAACATATTTAACGTTACTGACACTGGTGAAATGGACCAGTTGCTCAACAATCTATGTTAAATACTGACTCCCATGCACTGAAGTCCAAGACAATAGAATTTCATAATAGAACCTTAGTTCAATTCCTGTAAGCCTTTGCACTTGATAGAAAAAAGTAAATAAATTACATACTTAAAAAAACCTAATAATCTGAAGGGTCAATAAAATAAGTCCAAACACAAAATTCTAGAGTAATGGAGGAAGAAAGTGATGAGTATACATACTTCGTACCAGTGAGACCTTTGCATAAGAAATTATTCTGTTTTATAGACGTAAAACATTCAGAGTACAGAAGCACTGGCCACAAATCACAATGGTGAGAAATTTTACACTCCTTCACCCGAACAAATCTTAGCTTTGAATAGTTGAACTTTGTATTTCAGTGCATCCTTACATACTGCAGTCTGTATATACACATAAACACACCTGGAAATCTATGAGTGCACGTTGAACCCTCTACTGAGAAAATCCTCTCTATACACCTACAGTTGTAAAAACAGAGGATCAGAGACACAACAGTAGGTAGACGTATATACACAGGAAAGGAAAAAATTGGTAAGCTTTGTACATTCAGATGTAAACAAGAAACATTATAGTCATTCTACTGGCTAATTGCGCTTATGGTCATCCAAGACAGACCCAGTTAGATAATAGGAGAATGTAATGCCAAAAAGCCTGGAAGGAATGTACTATTGTATTTGACTATTTTCCATGTACAAATTAGCACAGCAAAAGAAAGAAATCCAGCAGAAAAACACATGTACTTTATTACAGTTCCTAGTGTTACTTCTGTAAGTACCACAATAGCAACCAAAAGACCTAAAAAAAGCTTCTGAAAAGATGCAAGCGAACAAATGCTAATGTGATTAAATGCCCTTCTGACATAAAGTGATTTGACTTCAAGTTCAAATGAACACATGACTGGTTATGGTTTTGGCCACATTTCTTTTGAGTAAGACAACCGTGATTTGCTTGTGTTAGGCTTTTATTTTTAAAGGGAAGTCTTTGGAACAGAATGCCTGCTTTCTTTTATTTCTATTAAAAGCAGTGTGCTAATATTTCCTTAGCATGCAAAAGTTCACAGAGCAATAAGCAAAATTCTCCAAATACTCGGTCTTAAGTATGGAAAAAGAAACTGTCTTTTCAAGTTACTTTCAATCTGATTTTACTTTTTCAAGACAGAAGTCTGGTATTATGACTCAGATTCTCAAAAGTAGCTATGAAAGACCTTATCTTCTATTTATGCCAGGGGAACAGGATGTCTAAGTATGAAGCAAGTTCTATGGCAGATAACAAATAAAAAATTATCCCCATAGACCTTACTCAAGCACCACTCAAGCAAAAATCAATATAGTTTCTTCTGAAGAAGGTGAAGGTGCCTGATAGTGAGTGTAACTCACTACTACACCACTACAGTCGGTCTACTTTAAGGTAGACAGTATCTGCTAGCTAACAAGGGGAACAGGAGAGGTTACTGGTGATACTACCTGTGGGGCTGTCCATCCCTGTTGCATCATGTGCACATGGGCTGTGCATGCGTCTGGGCTATGCAATCTCCTTACTGAGGCAAGGATGTCAAAGACTTTAAGTGCTACTTTGCTTTGCAGTGTCTTACTGAAAATATAGGAACATGTGATAAAATATTGCATGACTAATCCTGTGAGCATTTTTCAACTAGCCTTAGTGCTTATAACCGTGAATTTCTTTTGATATTTCTAGAGTGCTACATGACTAGAGGCTTCTTGTGTCGCTCACTGTGGGCAAGATAGGGGTTTTAGAGAGATACAACGTAAAACACGTAAATCCAAATGCTGATTTTCATAACTTTAAATCCATTTCACCTACCTGACTAAAGGCTAATACTTGTGAAGTTAGTAACTAGGTCACAGGCCTAAGACTTTGCTGCTTTTTTTTTCTCAGAAACATCCATCAGGTTTCCACCATGGCCTGTGTGAACTCATGGTGCAATAAACTACAGTAGCAAGTACACCAAGGAACGTTTATCTAATCTCCTGTTAAAGGCAAGTGAGAGACTTTCCTCAGTATGGAAGGAGCAAAAGAATGACCTGAATGTAAAAATTAAGTTAAACTTACTTCACATCACTATTCTTAAGGCACAAAGAAATTTGGTCGGAGGAAGGTAGAAATCTCTAGAGGTAGAGTAAGTCATACAAATCCAAAATATTATTGTGTGGAATATAATGCATAATGGTTGGCAGCAGAATGCACTACTTATTTTCCTGAATTAGAGACCAAAAACTTAATTCACAAGCAGTAAAGTACAAATGAGTATGAGCTTAACATGGGGCCAAACCCTACAGTCCTTATACAGTCTTGTTGAGTTATATGTCCTGTTGATCTTCCTCAAATTAGTACTGGCTCATTTTCATAAATGAGACTTCTCATTTTTTTTTAAAATGAAAGAGAATCTATGCTGACTTTTTGTCATTTTGTGTGAATTCAGTATTTTAAATGGCAAATAGACCTTTAAAAAAAATAAGGCTTTTAGATTAGTCCAGATAGAATTTTCATTTCTTGTGATTAATTAGTATTTAGTGATTCTATACCAAAAAAGATTTTTAAAAATATCATACAATGATTTTTAATAAGCATTTTGAACAGGGTTATTCCACTGTTAGGATCTCCAGGTGGCTACTAAAAATATGTTAAGATTAGTTTACAATGATTACTGTAGATTGCTTTATATAGATAAATAAGAAGATGCAAGCTGCTATATATTTCTTTGATTCTTTGCTATTTGAGTGACTACATTCAGTCAAATCCTCAGAAAAAAAGACAACATGTATGTATGCCAAGATGACTATGCTGTCAAAAGTGCATGCATATGAATATTCTTACTGCAGATTTTACATTTAATCTTGATCAAACAGTAGATCTACAGCACACAGATGTAGAACATCCTATCAGGATAATATGGGGAAGTATGCAAGAAAATCATATAGTATCTATCAGCTTTACGGCCCTGAAGTATACCAAATAGCAGGTAACACATCTTCCAAAAGTTTGTATAAACTTGCCTCTGTAATGAGTTACAGCAGTAATGAGAGCTCATTTAAGCTGGCTGCAGGAAAAAGTTAGTACATGCTGTACCTGGTTTTTCTGCATGTGCACAACAGAAAAATATTTTTTCTTTTCTGTTTGTTTTTTTTTTGTGTTTTGTTTTGTTTTTGTTTTTTTCTAGGAAGAAAATTCCTTCCTAAAGGAAGGATATAGTTTGGTTTAAAGAGGGGAGAAACAGCTCTTCTCTAAATCCTGAACAGTTAAATCACCATTCACGGGTCATTGCTCTCTAAGTTTATAAAAGTGATGCCAATATCAACTTCTTGGTTCTACCTTCAGCAATCCACAATATCAAGGCTTCAAGCCTGCAATACTTCAGAGAAGATAAGATTTGCATGATTCATTCGAAACAAACTCGGTCTAACTTCTATCTTAAAGATTAAAAACATACCCACCAGCATATATACACAGATACAGTATCAGTGACTAATGATACATATTTGCAGGCAATAAACGGCATTTACCAGGACAAGGGAAGCCAGAAGCAGTGTGCCAGCTGTTGTCCAGCGGTAGCCCTCCATAGATGGGTTCGCAAAAGATCTGGGGTCAGACGCTGTGCAAGCTGCGAAACGCTCGGCTGCCTGGTGTCACATCCAGCGCTGCTGTGAACCTTCAGCCCTGCTTCTCCGCCTTCATCAGCCCCGCTCACATTTCCTGACCCAGGCGTGGGTGGGTGGGTTGGGGTGAGCTGCAGGGAAGCACTCCCGGAGCCGGAGAGCAGCCAATCCCCCTTCTGCTAGTCAGACATGCAGCACAACAAAGCCGAGGGGTCTATGGAAAATGTAACAGTGAAAGACAGAGGGGAAGAGAGAGAGAGAGAGCGAGCGAGCGAGCGAGCGAGTGAGAGAGAGAGAGGAAAAGGACGAGGAGAGAGGCAGAATGGCATCAGCTAGATGTCCTCCAGGACCTCTTCACCACTTTCCATGAGCTGTTCATGCTTATTGCTAGATCGGTAGCTCTCCTCCTGAGCATGCATTGTTCCAGACAGGAGAGAAACTTAATCTGTGTCAATACCTAACATGTGCCATAAAAGGCACCAATCAGAAAATGCTGAAATCCTCCAGGGAGAATGTACGTTTTACTAAAGCCTTGTATTCTCTACAGAAGAATGCTTTCTGAAACCCTTTTACACCATTTGTTCAGTAGTAAAGGAGACTGACTCTGCTCCCAAATTGTAAAGCAAGAATGTTTCTAAGAGGACTGTTATAAATATTTTTCTTTGGGGGGGAAATTTAAAAACTACTCTATTCTACAGCAGAAAGAAAGTGAGCTTATGGGAGAAAGAATTTTGCACAGGAAGGCAAACATCCAAACACCTCAGGAAAGCCAGGAGCTCTACCTTTTACATATTAATTTGACAGACAGGAGTTCTAAATCACTGCTCTTACTTACAGGATTCAACCAGTTTGCATGCCTATGCCCCTGCATTACCTGAAATCTCCAGCTCCTTTGCATTTGTTGTTTTTTTTTTTTTTGTCATTGCTGTTGGTTTTTTGGTTGTGTTTGGGGTCTTTTTTTGCCGTCTGTCTGTTATATTTTCTGAAGGAGATACTGCAAACTGGACCCAAGAACTCTTTCTCAGTGCAGTAGGCATTTTCCCACATGGGGCTGAGCTGGATACCTCACGCAGTCACAACATTATGGTGCTGCAGGACTTGCTACATACAAATGTAGAAAGTCCTGTCTTGTCTAAGCTGTTGACTGTCATACCTCAGTAATCTCAGACAGTGAAGAAGTATAGTATCTGCATGTTAGCAGTATACTAGCAGGGAGCCTGAAATGTGACTGAAGTCAGAAGCTCATAAAGGAAACGGAAACTGAGATAAAGGCATCAGATCGAGGACAGAAAGGAAAAAGGAGCAAGTGTAGACCACAGAGCATTCAAGAGAACTACTCATCAGTAGACTGGAGGAAAAGCTGGATAAGTAGATGGAGAGTGACAGAATTTGAAA